>CAWUFW010004734.1:1160674-1476562 GCA_963921515.1 Calotriton arnoldi
CCTGTTCTTTTGGACTTTAAGAATGTTTTGTGGCATATATATATATATATATATATATATATATATATATATATATATATATATATATATATGTGTGTATATACATTTATTTAAAGAGCCAAGTGTTACAGAGACCCTATATTTAGTAAATAAAATTTAAAAAAAGCAAAGGGTACAGGGATGGTATAATTAGGATCAGATTTCACTTGCTCAAAACCAGTGCAATTCAGCAATTATAGTTACCTGAGCTAACTATAAATTACACCCCTCACAATGCACTGCTTATGACCTCACATATCACATCACTCATGACATGGTCAGTGACATCACTGATGACATCACCAATGACATCTCAATTGACCTCACTGATGACAACCTCCAGTGAGTGTGGTTGTTTCGTAAATGTTTCTGAGATCTAAAGATATATACTAAGCTACAGCATAAGTTAAATTACTATTCTCTCTGTACTACTAATTAGTGATAATGTTTCTAACATATGTTGTCTGAGTGGCTTTGTGACTTGTGAGACATAATCAGCTGGAAATGCATTTGGAGGCCTTTGGTACGCTCTCCATCATAATGGGAAAAGGCTGGAAGACCTTTGCATACCACTAAGGAAAACGGGGTGGGGCCAAACGAGCAGAACTTGCAGATGATTTTGGGCAATTAAAATCATGGACCTTGCTCTAAAGGCAAGAAAGAAACCTTTCATCACAGTCACTACAGATCAGATTGTGCTCCAATAGATCCCCTCTATTTAGGATTTCAGATCGTATTTCAACATGGAATACGAGAGGAAGCACACTTGCTTTGCCTTCACCAAGCCCAAGAAGTTAGAATTATTTGTGCTTCACAGAAGTGGAGCTTCAACTTGGGCACCTGCTTTGTTTATATTTGTAAGTACTTTCCATTGAGGGTTAATTTCTGTGAAATGAGTATCAGGGTCATAGCAGATCCTCATTTTTTCCAAGAACAGTCACAGTTTTGCCGAAAATGTCTACCCAACTGGAATACTTTCTATTGGTTAATTAGTAAGTGCTACCTCGTTGGGAAAATGTCTAGTGCAAATTCTACACTACAGCAGCGTCAAGGACCACGAGATAATGTCTCCAGTGACATTGTGTGCATGTCATTTTGGCAATGTGATTGTTCCCTGAGCATCCTCATTCATAAATCTGTTATAACATGAATCCTTGTCAAGAGATGACGATGAGACAACAAAGAGGTAAATCTTCAGCAAACAGGGGTACTTCCTCTTCAGTTTATGGAGTAATGAGGAGGGGGCCGCATGGCCCCCCTCCCCGGGCCAATTTTGGCCCCAGGGACCCCATCACCAGGGGTGCAGCCTCTTGATGCTGGGTGCCCTGGAGCCCCCCTAAGGCACCCAGTCTGTAGCATTGGGGACCACAGGGAGAGCCTCAATGCCCCTGCGGTTCCTGCCTTCTCCCCACCTCCAGCGGGAACCGGCATTGCTTACACATACAGAGAGCAGCCATAAATGCTGCCCCTTGAACGTGGGAGCAATTTTTTCATCTGTTTTCCTGCCCCCTTGACAAGGTCCCCCCTTTTTCTCAGCCGTCAAATGACGCCAAAGTTGTTGGCAAATGAAACAACACTCTTCCTATGGAAACTAGGTCCTAACTATAACTACCTACTGGTGACCGCCAGTAGGTAATATATGTATATGCATATGCTTATGTGTGTGTGTATATGTGTGTGTGTGTATATATATATATATATTCACTGAAAAAACCATAGGTTTCAGACACGTTATAGTTAGAAATTTGCATTTAAAAAACCTTTGAAATTCACTGAAAAAACCATAGGTTTTAGGGACAGTTGTAGTTAGTTGGACATTGCACTCGTACAAAACCCGTGAAATTCCCCCGTTATAGTTAGTTCAGCTAACTATAACTCGCGCCCCCGCAATGCACTGCTGATGACGTCACATATTACATCACTCATGACATGGTCAGTGACATCACTGATGACATCTCAAATAACATCACTGATGACATGATGCAGTGACTGTGTGTTTCTGTAAAGTTTAAATATTTTTAATATATATATAGGGAAAGGCGTATTGAAGAATGAGGGGGTGTATAAGTGTCTGTTTGGATGATTTAGTAGGTGCGTGACTAACTCTATAAGTGAGTGATTAAACGTATCTTACTGAATGCATGGGTTAGTGACTAAACTGGGTGAATGTCTGAATCCGTCTGTCTGTTGCTGTGTAAGTGGCTGCATGGGTTTGTGAATAGCTACATGAGTGTCTATATGAGTTATTGATTGGTTGTCTGAGTATCTGTATGGGTGCCTGAGTGTTTGTGTGGGTGGGGTGTGTGCGACTCTGTGCATAGATGTGTGAGTGGGTGATTCACTGGGTGGATGGTTTCAAGAGTGCATCTGTGATAGACTGTATGGGTGGGTAAGTGTGTGTAAGAGTGTGTTAGTGAGTGAATGTATGTCCCAGTGGTACATGTGTGAGTAACTACATATGTGAAAGGCAGTATATATGTGTGTTGGAGTATATAAATAGCTATAAGCGAGAGTGTGTGATTGTGAGAGTGACTGTATGGATGAGTGTGTGCTTGTATCAGTGATTGTATAAGAGCGTAAGAATATGCTAGTATTTGTATGAGTAAGTGAGCTGGTGTGTGTATAACTGTATAGGTGAGTAAATGGCAGTGTGTTTAATTATTTGCATGACTGACTAGGTGTGTGAGTACCTCTATGGATGTGTGGCAGTGTTTGAGTGTCTATAGAGGAGTATGAGTGCATATGCTAGCCCTGTACTGAGTGACCGTAAGTATGAGTGACTGTACGGGTGAGTGAGTGGATGTGTGTGTAGACCTAAGAATCAGTGAGTGGGTATGTAGTTATTGGTGTTGGAGTGTCTATGGTTTTGCGAATGGCAGTCTGTAATTTAGAGTGGGTGTTTCAAAGGTTATATTAGGGTGTGAGGTGGTGCATCAGATTATCACGTGGATGATGTCATCAGTGATGTCATCAGTGATGTCATTTGAGATGTCATCAGTGATGTCATCAGTGATGTCACTGACCATGTCATGAGTGATGTAATATGTGACGTCATCAGCAGTGCATTGCTGGGCGCGAGTTATAGTTAGCTGAACTAACTATAACGGGGGAATTTCACGGGTTTTGTACGAGTGCAATGTCCAACTAACTACAACTGTCCCTAAAACCTATGGTTTTTTCAGTGAATTTCAAAGGTTTTTTAAATGCAAATTTCTAACTATAACGTGTCTGAAACCTATGGTTTTTTCAGTGAATTTCAAAGGTTTTTTAAATGCTAATTCCTAACTATAACGTGTCTGAAACCTATGGTTTTTTCAGTGAATTTCAAAGGTTTTGTAAATGACAATTTTTAAATGTATTAATTGTTATATTTATTTTTTTGATACTGATTTACAACATTTTTTTGAACTATTTATTTTTAGATATTTTATTTTTTAAATTACATTGTAATTACATTATACATTACATTACAAAATATACTTTCTCAGAATGAATTACTTTAGTTTAAATACTTTGCAAATAGGCAATAGACTTTTAAGTACAGTAGTTACAGTTGTTGCAATGGGCAACACAATTTCAAACACAATGCAACATTGAGCTCAATGTGAATTTCTAGTTAAATGCAATTAGTTACTTTATGGATTACTTTTCTAACCACAGGACTGGATCCTAGATTCAGTCCTGGGACATCTCCTGTAAACAGTTGAGTAAAAGCGTTTTGGTTACAGTAGTGATTTTTAAGGAATATTATTGTATTTTAAAAGTTGACACTTAGAAACTTTTTCACATAGAATCACCAATGTTATCCTCTGGGAGGAAATTCACTTAGCAGGTAAGTAGTGTTATCGTTACTTTTTCTTACTCAGTGTTGGATCCTGGATCCAGCACTGGTGCATCTCCTGTAAACAGTTGAAAGAATGCATTTAAGTCATACAGGCGATTTTTAAGGAATATTTGTAGTTTGTGAAAATCGACACTTTGAAACTTTTCTGCTGAAAACCAGACAATGGATTCCTATGGAAGGAAATACAAGTTACTGGTAAGTACGGTTAGAATTACTTTTCAGGGTCAGTGCTGGGCTAAAAGATGCAGCACTGGGTTCTCTCCTGATAACAGGTGAGTAAATCGGAATTCGCAGTTCGGCTGATTTTAGAGGAATATTATAAAGTTCCAAAACTCCACACTTAGAAGAATTTCCAAGTGAAACCAGTCAATGTTAGCCTGTGGAAGGAAATTTAAGTTATTGGTAAGTACAGTTAGAATTACTTTTCAGGATCTGTACTGGGCTGAAAGATGCAGCACTGAGGTCTCTCCTGATAACAGGTGAGTAAATTGGAATTCGTAGTTCAGCTGATTTTAGAGGAATATTATAAAGTTCCAAAACTCAACACTTAGAAGAATTTCCAAGTGAAACCAGTCAATGTTAGCCTATGGAAGGAAATTCAAGTTACTGGTAAGTACGGTTAGAATTACTTTTCAGGATCTGTACTGGGCTGAAAGATGCAGCACTGAGGTCTCTCCTGATAACAGGTGAGTAAATCGGAATTCGTAGTTCGGCTGATTTTAGAGGAATATTTGCACAATGGTGAAGGAAGGGGTGGGGCCTGAGGTGACATGTCTGCAAACACGCCCTGTGGCGCGTTTTAAGTTGGAGAATTAATTCCTCCTCAATCCCGAGGGTACCTAGGGGCCAACTGGCCCACCAGATACCTCCAGTATGCGCCAGAGAGCTGCGTTGCAGAGAGGTGTTCAGAGGCCACGCCCCTTTTTACAACACTCTGCAACGCAGCTCCGTGGCGCTTACTGGAGGTACCTGGTGGGCTAGTTGGCCCCCAGGGACCCTCAGGATTGAAGGGGATTTAATTCCCCATCTTAAAACGCGCCACGGGGCCTATTTGCACACATGTCACCTGAAGCCCCGCCCCCTCCCTTCACCACTGTGCAAACACGCCCCGTGGCGCGTTTTAAGTTGGGGGATTAAGTCCCCTTGAATCCTGAGGGTCCCTGGGGTCCAACTATCCCACCAGGTACCTCCAGTAAGCGCCACAGAGCTGCGTTGCAGAGAGGTGTAAAAAGGGGCGTGGCCTCAGAACACCTCTCTGCAACGCAGCCCCCTGGCGCATACTGGAGGTTCCTGGTGGGCTAGTTGGCCCCCAGGGACCCCCAGTATTCAAGGGGAATTCGTTCCCCCTCTGCAAACGCGCCAGGGGGTGCGTTTGCAGAGTGGTAAAGGAAGGGGGCGGGGCCTGCGGCCCGATCGTTTTTTTGGGGTTTCTTTTCCAAGGGGGGCTGTGTGGCCCCCCTTCCCTTTTTCTTTTTTTTGGGCCCTGGTGACCCCATCCCCCAGGGCCTTACTTCTTTTTTTCTTTTTTTTTTAAACGTGAAGGGGGCTGCGTGGCCCCCCTCCCGTGGCCGATTCCAGCCCCGGGGACCCCATCCCCCGGGGCATGGCCACTCTTTTAATTATTTTTTTTAAGGAGGGGGGCTGCGTGGCCCCCCTCTTCAGACCTCCTTTTGCCCCGGGGACCCCATCCCCCGGGGCAGGCCTTTATTTATTTTACTTTTTTGGGAGGGGGGCCGCGTGGCCCCCCTCCCGGGCCACTACTTGCCCCGGGGACCCCATCCCCCGGGGCTGGCCCTCTCCATTGGGGACCGTGGGGGGGTCCCCAATCCCCCCACGGTCCCGCCGGCTCCCCGCGTCCTGCGGGAGCTGGCATTGCTTTTCCACATGGGGAGCTGCTGACATGCAGCTCCCCATGTGGAAAAGCAATCTGCTTTGCTTCATTGAAGCGAGAGCATGTTTGCAATGACAGGACGGGAGCCGCGAGGCTCCCGTCCTGTCATTGCAAACTACAGTGTCCCGGGGGTGAGCACCCCGGGACACTGCAGGAGCCGGCCCTGGGGGGTGGCGGTCCCCAGGGCCATCAATGGCTCCAGGAGGGGGGCCGCGCGGCCCCCCTCCCCACATCTGCAAAGCCCCGGGGAGGTGGTGGTCCCCGGGGCTTCGGGGTCCAAAACGGACCCCCATTTTAAATTTCTTAGTGCCCCGGGGAGGTGGCGGTCCCCGGGGAGTGTGGGGGGGGCTGGAGCCCCCCCACACAGGTGATTTAATTTTAAAAAAAGAAGCCCCGGGGGGTGGCGGTCCCCGGGGCTGTGGGAGGGCTCAGAGCCCTCCCGCACCATTTTGTTTAAAGCCCCTGGGGGTGGCGGTCCCCGGGGCTTGGGGGGGCCTTAGAGGCCCCCCATATAATTAATAATTAAAGCCCGCATGCCCCCGGGACTTGGCCCACCCGGGGGCCAATTAACCACGATCCGCGGGAGCCCGCGCTTCGTTTTTTTTTTTATCGGCAGGATCCGCGCACCCAGCGCGTTTTCTGCCCCCTTTTTGCGTTTTGCGCCCTTGTTTTTGTCTTTTCTTGTCCCTCGGTTCTACCGAGGGACAAGATGGATGCCAACACTTCCTGGTTTGGAGTGTTGACAGCCAATTAGCATGCAGCTCGTGGTCGGGAGGGTGCGCGGATCCTCCGTGCCTCTAAATATCGAAACTTTTATTTTGGATTTGAACTACTGAACGGATTTACACCATTTTTAAAAAGGGTGCTTTCTGAACCAAGCTACCTTTTTGCCAAATTTTGTGTAATTCCGTTCAGCAGTTTTTGCTGTAGCCTTGCATAAAGTTTCCTATGGGAAATCGATTTTTTCACTCTTATTTTTGGGATTTCTCCGCAACTACTGAACGGATTTACACCATTTAAAAAAAAGGTCGCTTTCTGAACCAAGCGCTACCTTTTTGCAAAATTTGGTGTAATTCCGTTCAGCAGTTCGGGCTGTAGCCGTGGCTAAAATTTCCTATGGGAATTAACATGGAAAAAATTGAGAAAACGCGTTTTGGGACCCCCCTTTTTTCTCGGCCCCCGCTTGACGAATCAACCCGAGACTTTCAGGGTAGGAGCGGAGCGGAGCGCCCCAACAAGTTGGAAGCTTTCGCGAAGATTCGTCAACCGGCGCAAGAGTTATTTCAAATAGAATGTTGCGGATTTCCTATGGATAAAGGTCCTAACTATAACTATCTACTGGCGACCGCCAGTAGATAATATACATATATATATATATGTGTGTGTGTGTGTGTGTATAACAAGTTTCCTTGTAGATACGGAAAGAGCACAGCACTCTGAGGCAAAGTTGAAAATACATAGTAGCTTTATTGTGGAGGAAAAACATCGACGAGTTTCAGCGTTCATCGCCTTGTTCACGATGTCAACCATCATATTTAAATTGCTTGAATATTATGTTTTACAGAAGTACAAAATGCAGACAATGGACCAGCCTGACTCGTTTCTTAATGGTACCATCTTGACATGTTTAAATTAATCTGCAATGTATTAAATGTGAACTGCTTAACATAGTAGTCTTTAGTTACTGCAATTTACGAGACTTGCAAAAATACAGACATAACTTTAAAGTCCCAGCGGGCTCGCTTCCTCATTCATCATACACCCCCTCCGAAATGAACAGCGACTCAAAGGGTGGAACATACCCCACATTAAATGCCACCTTAATAGGTGATGGTAAAACTCCTTCCAAGTGGGTATAATACACTTTGTCTATATACTGGGCAAAAAAGACTTGTTTGTTCAGAGAAAACAATAACTCAATCCCACCAAGTTTAAAAGCTCCCAAAGATAGCAGTTTAGTTGCACACCATAGAAAATCATACCAATTTACACTGCTTGACTGCTTTTGATGTGCTCCCAGGCTGTATTTGTGCAACAGTGTATAAAACAGATAAAACGGGGGGGGGGGTCAACCAAGATGGACGAGTGTACGTGATCCATGTGGGCTCCACTGCATTGATTTTTGGCAAATCACGGAAACTGACACCAAACACCAATGATTTGTTTCCCTCTGAGGGTGTGACAGCCCACGTGGGCTTTTTTCTGAACTCTCTGCAACTGAAGTGACGAGCCGGCCTGCGCTTGAGGCACTGCATACTCTTTGAGAGGTCTGGAGTGCCGGGGGAAATGGCCAAAGTGATAAGCATGCCCCGATTGCACCCGTCTGAATATTAATATGAACGACAATACCCAGGCAGCCATAAAACAAAGGTGAGGAGTAGTGTAGAGGCAAACCTTCCTTTTTAAAATCATTACTACAAAGAGGCACGTAGATGTGGCGAAGGCAGGCCCGCAGTGCCATGCAACGTACTTAAGTTAAGGCCTACTTGGGTAGTTCCGCTGTAGCTTTGTTCTCGCCACCCCCTGGGCCCTTACCAAGGAGGGCCTCTTATCATCCCTGAGGGACTTTAAGAAGGAGCTCTGTGAACTTGAAGGTCAATTTAACCTCCTCATTCGAAACCTTCAAATCTGAAATCAACACAAGACTTAGCTCCCAACAACAAGAAGTGGGCTCAGTGGGCACTGAAACCCTGGATCTCGATACTAAAGTCCAGGGGCTGGAACAATGAGTCAGCCAGATGGAAACCTCAGACAACCTTCTGAACATGCAGCTCCAGGCTTCTCTTCTGAAATGCAAAGATCTCAAAAACAGATCTCGGAGAGACAACATTCAAATCCGTAATCTGGAGGAAGGAGCAGAGGGCCCAGACCTGGAGGCATTCGTGGTCGGCCTGTTCTTCGAGGTGCTAGGCAATGGACAGCCAAAGATTAAGCTCGACAGAGTCCAGCTTATGTGCCTACAAAACCTTGGGGGGGGCAGACACCCTTGTGATATCCTAGCAAAACTCCACTCCTTCAAGGTCAAATACTTAATCCTGCAGGCTGCATTGAAACAAGAAGAAATCTCATTTCAGCCGGCCATGTGCTTCTTTTTTCAAGACAAAGCTCAAGCATTGACGCCTGTACTTGTGCTCTGTCACAGATAAATTGCGTCACAAGTTCACCAAATATCAATAGACCTATTCCATTGGCATTACTTTTGACTTGGGGAAGGAGAGCATTCAGCACTTTGGCCCGGTCCCTAATTTTCAAGCACACTGCAGTTTTGGCCCGATCCTTGCCTGGCACAGAGGAGGGGGGTGGGGCACCTCAAAAGGTTGGCAGAGGTCCCGCAGTGCAGCAAGGAGAGCACTCAGCACTTTGGCCCGGACCCTAATTTTCAAGCACGCTGCACTTTTGGCCCGATCGCTGCCTGGCACAGAGGAGGGCGTGGGACGCCTCAATAGGTTGGTGGAGGTCCCACAGCGTGGGACATGCGTGGGGCGTGCCTGGGCTCAGCCCGGGCGAAGACCGGGCCAAGACGGGCCCGTCTGAGCCCATCACAGTCCGGAGGAAGCTGGGCTGGGCCCTTCCTCTTGGCTCTACAGGCTGATTGCAATGATAAGTTTGGCGTACCACTGGTAGGTAGTCTTGAGGGGCCCAAGTTGTGTGGCAGAACGGTGTGGCAAAACTGATACTTCATAGTTGAGCCTGTTCTCCTTGGTCCCCGAGAATTATCACAGAGAGCCTGTAAATATTATACTGCCTTTCGAAACCTCAGTAGTGTATCGACTCGTGAAGTTAATTTTCCTGTACAGGTTGCAGGATGGGGAAAAGAAAGGCGGCAGTCAATCAGCCTCCACCACTGCCACCGCCTAAGGCCAAGGGTTCGGCTCGCTTAACACTACTGAACTACCTTACAGGGGCTATGGGGGCCATTGAGAAACAGATCACCATGGTAGAAGAGACTTTGAACTCAGACAATTTGGGGGTGTTAGTTAAGGAAAAAGAGACAAAGGTTATGCTGGCCAGTTCACCAGGGATCTCAAGGGGGTTACCACGTCAAAACGGGTGTATTCAAAATATTTCTGATCACATATCAGTTAGCGGCCAGGAGTCGGAAACCCAACCTCCATCCAAACGCCCTAGAAACCCAGAGAAAATAAGAAGTCCAGAGATTGTGGTCCGTGAAAATCAGATAACCCCCAAGGAACCCAGGTCCTCACTAGCAAAGCCCCAGGAAAAAAATGATAAAACATGCTAAAACCTTGGTCCCGCCCAGTGCAGAACAAGAGGCAGTGTCTTGCCCTAACAAGAAACCTTCTGCTCCTTCTAGTGATCTTGGGAATTTAACCACACTAATTGTAGATCTAGAGATATATTTGAGAGAGACATTAAGTAGTCTAACTGAAAGGGTGACTAAGATTGAAGACGGACTGAACAATGTCCAGGTAGTTCAGAGTACTAGTAATCAGGTTAGTAGACCCCATATTCAAGAGTTCTTAGGAGATCCAAACAGGGTCACAAGAACAGATAATTGTAATTTTCAGGTCTTTCCAACATCAGTAAGCGACAGCCTAGGGAATCAGGGTAACGAGCTTCATACTAGGAAACCCTTAAGGCCTTTAGCAGATTCCTCAAAACCCTTCCAATTTCGTAATGAACCGATTGGCAAGTTAGTACATGAGAGGAAAGGTGTTAATGTTGTATAGGGTAATTTTCCTCAGCCAACTTTTAATGTCCCATTTACCCCCTTCACCTCGATTGAATACCCCATACAATCTAAACTGCCTGGACCTACCACCAGCCGCTGCCCCATATACAGTAATCCTGGCCAATGTTCCAAGACTGAGGACGAAGGACAATGAATCTTGGGTTTCCTTGAGAAATAAGGCCTTACATTGGCTGGGGCCTAAAACAGGGCTAACTGAAGCTCTACTTAACAAATTCAAAATGGCAAGAAAAATCAGCTGGCTGGGGAGAGACAGGAAAATTCTACAGGGGGCTTGTGTTGTTCTAACGTTCAAAACCCCACAATTAGTGGAAAGAATTCTTTGGGGAGCTGGTAATACCTTTGGGCTATTTTTACCAGCCACCTCCTAATATGGGGTTAAGAGACAATAGCATGGACGTGTTTGAAACAGGCCACCATATATAGAACGTTGAGGTGACCAACCGGTTCGAGTCCTTACCCACACTAGAGGAGACAGATTGACTTAATATCCAAGATATAAGTGACAGGCCCAGAGGGTCAGATGTTATTTACCCCGCTTTAGACACTCTTGATTATAAATGGAACGATGGCCCTAATGGGGTCATGGGTATAACTACCGACACTGGAGTTATTCCATTAGGAATTAAATCCACATTAACAACCCCCTGCATTTCATCACCTACCCAGGGGAACAAACACGCCAGTGTGCTGAATACAACACAAGTATCACCACCCATGATCTAAGTACACCCAGACAGGCTAGAGCCTTCTATAGAACAAAAAGAAAATTTGAGTGTTTTATTCTGGAATATAGCAGGCCTGCATACCAAGCTGACAAACCCAGCATGGCATGAGTTTATCGGAAAATTTAAAGTTTTATGCTTCCAGGACACCTGGGTGACAGAAGGAAGCCATATTAATGGCTTTAAGAAGACATACCATACTGCTGCAGTCCCTTCTATTCATGGGAGAGCTAAGGGGGGCCTATGTACATATGTCTCTAACCAGGTTAATGTAATTAAGATAACCGTGTTGATAACAGAAATTTGTTATCAAATTATAAACATCCAATTAGACAAACACTAAAGCCTGGCTCTGGTAAACTTTTATAACAATGCACCGAGGGACCAGATAACTAATTAGCGACTTGAACAAACTACAGTGTGATAGGGAAAAAGATGTGATCATTGTCTGGGGGGGAGATTTTAATATTGGTCTGTGTCCCTTTTGATCAGACGTTCAATGGGAGAGGTTTGAATTCAACCATTGATTATACAATTTTACCCAATCAATATGCATCACGTCTTATAAATTATAGAACTCACAAAAACGCTATGAGTGACCATTTCCCACTGAGCTTAACCCTAACTCTCCACAATACTACGCGAAATTCTCAAAGTAGCCAAGTACATTGGGCCCAGAATATAGCTCTGAGCAGAACAAACGGCTATTCATTGCGGTGGTCTAGGATTGAACCGATAGAGTTTGTTAAGAAAATTGTGACCAAGTGCTACAATTCATTTTTAATCTGTTTGTAAGAGACAAGTCCCCATGCTAATATCCTAGACACCTATGCTCACCTTACACATGAAATACAAATGACTTGAGGGTAGAGATCAAAAAAGCGCGAACCCATAGCCAGGGATGGTTTGATACTAAATGCACAAAAGCGTATACTAAATTAAAGCATGCCCTCCACAAATCAGAAAGTGATAGAGATGAAATAAAAGAGTGTAGAAGGGAATACAATCAGGCCCTAAAAGTACGTAAAAGGGAATTAAAAGAAAATGCGTGGGCTAAGCTACATGAAGCCTCGTTGAATAAAGATAGTGCAGCATTTTGGCAAGCGGTCAATGCTCCTTTTTTTACAGATCATAACAAACCAACTATAGAGATCGCTATAGACGAAAGAGAATGGGTGGACTATTTATCTAAGGTTTAAAATCAGAACCCGAGCGATGGTAGCATGTATTCCCACTGCAGATAATTGGGAACAATCGCCTATAGAAAATATCCCATAGATCTCTATTTTACTATTGATGAAGTTATTAGCGCAATTAATGCGAGTAAGTGTGGCAAGGCTCCCGGCCCAGATGGCATGCCAATAGATCTTTTTAAATCAAATTTGCCCTTATGGGGCCCATTACTAATGCAGGTACTATATGCCTGTTGCTCAACCGGATTCATTCAGACCTGGTCAGAGTCAATAATAGTACCCATATTTAAAAAGGGCGACCAACAGAATCCAGCATGTTACCGTCCAATATCCTTATTGGATTCCTTGGTAAAGGTAGCAGGGCGGATCGTCCTAAATCGGCTCCAAGATTGGGCAGAAGATAAAAACATCCTTTCAGATGTACAATTTGGTTTTAGACGAGGCTCAGGCACAGTGGAGCAAGGTCTTAATCTTAACATTCTGCTAGGGAAATATACGCTGTCCAAACAAGGTAGGCTTTATCTTGCATTCGTTGATCTTACAGCCGCTTTCGACTGTGTAATACACGGTAAACTTTGGGACGTTTTAATGGACATGGGGGTGGAGGCTCATCTGATCCAGTCTCTGAGGCAGCTGTACAGTAGTGCAATAGCAAGGGTCCGTTATGGAACCAAGGGGGAATGCACTGCACCATTCGACGTGGAAAGGAGGTTAGGCAGGGCTGCGTCCTGGCACTATTTTTATTTACACTGTATACAAATGGACTGGAACAGGCGGTGGTGGAGAAGTGCCAGGATACGCCACAAATAAATAACCGTCCTTTAGCCGCCCTTCTGTATGCAGATGATGCAGTGCTGATGGCCCGCACAGAATTGGGTCTCCAAAAGGCACTCATTAGTTACACTGAGTACATGGATAAGCTGGGCCTGAGACTTAATACATCAAAAACTTTTAAAATGAAGTGCGGGAAGGGCAGCTCTAAATGTAGGAGCACGTTTATTTGTAACAATAAGGTAGAAGCGACCAAGACATTTCCCTATTTAGGCATTTTATTTGACTATAAGGGGACATGGTATCAGGCGGTCAAAAACAGGAGCTTACTTTTTATGAAAACAATCGCAGCATTGGCCAATTTCGCAAGGAAACTGGGCAGTGCTCGTGCAAATTTATCAGGCGAAATGTGTCAGCACAGCTATCTACGGCGCTGGTGTGTGGGGTTTCCGAGATACTCAATCTATACAGCAGGTTGAAAATGCCTTCCTAAAATTCCTTTTGGCAGTCCCTGGCAGCACTGCACTTATAACTGCCATGCTGAATTAGGTTTTCCGTATATTTCAGATATCATTAAAGCCCAACCTGTTCTCTTGTGGCACTGGATTTGGACTTACCCTTAAACTAGCTTTAATTGTGATATTATTAGTGACAGCATGAATCTAGACCGGGCTACCGAGATCCCTTGGTTAAAATACATTAAAAAAAGTTATGAACGATCTCGGTTACCCTGAGTACTACAACTCTCCAGGTTTTATAAATACTGTTTCCAGGAAAGATTTTAAAAGAATTTGTATGACACACCTGGAGGCAAATAGATTCAACCGTGAAGCAATTAAACCGTCGGTACAATCCCAACAACTGACATTGACCACTTACAGTACACAGCCATATATAAACTACACAATTTGTACTGACCCGTTTCAGATTTGGGATTTTCCATCGCTTGATAAGCTTCCCAGAAATAAATAATTGGTCGAATTTATGTAGTTGCCCATGCGATAAACAGTCTCAGCAATCGACAATTCACATGGTTTTATTTTGTAAATTTTATAAAATGCAAAGAAGGAGGTGCATCCTACCAATTTTAAGATTAGGGGGATTGTTACAATGTAGACCAGCCTTTTTATCTTTACAATTTTTAGAAAATGAATGTTTTACAAATGCAATTGCCTCTTTTTTAAAAAGTACTGTGAAATCCAGAAAAACTATTTCCGTATAAAATTAATTGGGCTAATGTAACCGAAACTTTGTGGTGAATCTAAATTTTGAGATATTGGATAATCTGTCACTATTGCTACAGATTGTATTTTAAAAAAAATATGTGTGTTGATGTGTTTTTAACTTTATTGTCTGCTTTTATGATTTTTCATACAAAATATCAAATAAAGCTTGTTTTGACTTTGACTTTAAAAACAAGTCTCACCACTTCATAGAGCTAGCAGATTCAGCGGCCTTGTTAGGAGTATTAATTTCTGAAATGCAGCGTCTGGAGGGAGGCTTGGAGGACCCGACAGGAAGCTCCCTTATCAGCTGAGAGAAAGGACAATGGCTCTTGCAATGATGCCCACGCGCCCAGAGGAAAAGTTAACCTGGTGACAAAATTGCTATTATCCCATTCGCAACAAGGTTTTGCTCATCATCCCAGAGCTTGGACGGATGACAATACACCTAGAAGCTACAAATGTTTGATTTTCCCTTTCCTTTCTAGGTACCAAATACTGTCTGGGAGATGATCCACAAACTATAGACTGTTGGATTCTCTTGTACAGGGTTATGTTTGATATTAAAGTCAGTATGCCTTGATAACTTTACACATCTTTCGAAATGTATTAGCGGTTTGTGACCTATACGCCTGCATAGATGTTTAGTGCAGATATGTTTTTCCATTGTTGGGGACTCTTAGACCTATCCAATTTTGTTTTTTGGTTTAATATGTTCTTACTTCTGGTACGTGAGGAAGTACACATTATGGTGACAGAGGCAGGAGCAGGAAGTGGGGTCCAAAAGAAATGTATTCTTGCAAGGAACGTAGAGACAATGAGAGTAGTTAAACCGAGGGTTAGAGTGGTCAAAGTCTTGAGATTAATCACTAGCACATCATTATGATAATCACCACACTTACATGGAATGTCAGGGGCCTAAACTCTGGCCTAATGCCACAAGCTCTGGCAAAACTTGCCTGACCAATGGCATGATGTGGTAGCATTACAGGAGACACACCTCAAGTGGTGGGAGGAATATAGACTGCGACATAAAGTTTACCCTGTGATGTACAAATCATCTGCCTCAACTAAACACAATGGGGTGTTCTTTTTTCCACTCCTCCTTAAAATTTCAGCCAGAGGGTTGTAAAATGGATAAGAAAGGTAGGATTGTGTAGGTGGGCCAGGTGTGTACCTTCACCTCTATAAATGCATCCAATACTGTACAAGTCCCATTTTTGCACTCACTTCTATCCTTATTGGGAGGCTTTGCTGAAAGGGAAATCTTCTTGATGGGAGATTTCAATTTAACCTGGGACACGGGGATGGATAGCACCCACCCCCACAGATCTCACACCGGGATTTTTCTAAAGCCCCAAAACAGGCCTTCCAGTTGACATGGCTCATAGATGCCTGGAGGGCCCTCCACCCGACACCCCAGGACTATACGTTCTTCTCAGACTCCCATTGCACTTGCTTCAGGCTCGACTATGTTTTATCAGTCAGTTCCTAACGTATATGCTAGTTGAGGCTTCGTTTTATCCCACTGCACCCAGTGGGCCTGATACTGGAATGGGATGTCCCTCCACCCAAATACTGCTGATGATTCTTTCCAGGATCCCTCACTAGAGGCAGGATTTTTAGGGATGAAATACGTAAAACAATTAGATAGTTCTTCCAATTGAACTATCCCCAGGGCACCAACCTATCTAATAATTGGGATGCCTTCAAGTATGAGGTGAGAGGCAAAAGCATAGCAATGTTATCTGCCCAACAAAACAGAGATCACGCGATAGACTAACCCTTGAGGCTGAACTTCGCAGAGCAGAACAAGGCCAAAAAGAGAATCCGACTCTTGCCCTACAAAGAAAAGTACAGCATTAGGGGAAACACTCAATGCAATCTATACCAATAGAGTTGAATGTACTCTCCTGTGCCTTAAACACATGACCTATGAACAGGACGATAAAGTGAGTTCTCACCTAGTGAGGCAACTTTGAGTCAAGCAAGAGAAAGAATACATAGAGAGCATTAATTGGGGGGATGGTTCCTTGGTGGTCTCTGACAATGAGAAAAGCTAAAACATATGGGCAAATTTACGACAAGCTCTATACTGTCGAACCTATAAATGAAGCAGTGCAACTAGAGTACATAGAAAGGGTGGGGCTCCCCCAAGTGATGGAAGACCAAAATGATACCCTAGGGGGTCCCATACGGGAGGAGGAGGTTCAAGCCGTGATCTCTTCTCTAAAGATCCATAAGTCATTGGACCCAATGGCTTCATAGCCAAATTCTATAAAACCTTTAGCTCCTACCTGATACCCCGTCTGGCAGCTTTATTTAATTACACGACCTAGGCTCAGACAGTTGCCCCCTTCATGAGTGAAGCATTTATCACGTGATCCCAAAACAGGGGAAGGACAGTTACTCCTATGGTTCCTATAGGCCTATTACGCTCCTCAGTTTAGATGCCAAACTATTTTCCAAAATGCTGGCAACCAGATTAGATGCCATTATGCTGGAGACCTGTTCCACCCAGACCAGTCAGGGTTCATTAGACGATGACAAACACATGATAATCTGTAGAGGGTGATCCATGTGGTCAAAAAAGCTACTAAAAATCCATACAGGCAGCCAAATTGATGCTTGACACCAAGAAAGCTTTTGACTGGGTGGATTGGCCCTTCCTCTTCCATAACTTGTGAAAATTTGGTTTCTGCCACCACCTCATAGCCATGGTAATGCCTAAATCCTCCATGCCATGATCACAGGTTCTAGTCAATAGGGTGAGCTCAGATCATTTCAGTTTGGAAAGGGGGACAAGACAGGGGTGTTCTCTCCCCACTCTTGTTTACTCTGAGCATTGAACCTTTCGCAGTCAAATTGCACACAACTCCCTCCATTCAAGACTCCCCTTTCGGTCAACAGACACAAAATCTCCTTATTTGCAGACAATTTGTTGCTGTCACTTATATCTCCCCAGATCTCATTGGTTGCTTTAAAACCTGAACTTCAAATCTATGAAAGAGTGGTGGGTTTCCACATCAACTTGCATAAATTCATTCTACTCAACTTGACCCTTCCTCTGCGAGGCATGGAGGGCCTAGTGAATTCCACACCTTTCTCAAGGGCTAAAAAAGACATCACTTATTTAGGCACCAGAATCACCCAAGAGAGGGAGATCTTTTTCGGGCAAATTTCCCCGTTCCTGTAACAGCCCAAAGCTGATCTCAAACGATGGGCGCCAATGTATATCTTGTGGCTCGGTCGGATTTATGTAAAAATGTCTGTCTTACCTAAATTACTGTATGTTTTCCAGGACCTTCCCTTTGAGGTAGACTGAGAGTTTTTACCGACCCTATGCTCTCTTCTCACACGTTTTATGTGGAAGAACGGCAGAGCGCACCTGCCATAAAAATGTCTGGGACTTCCAAAAGACACAAGAAGTCTCACCCTACCTGACCTCCATTTATATAACAAAACAAAACAGTTGAGGGTTATCTCTAAGTGGTCTCTATGGGAATTTGATAAGCACTGGCTACATATGGCTAGAGTGGTGGTAGGCAGATATATATGGGATACACTATGGAAACAGAACACGGACCACCTTCCAAATGCATTCATTAGCATCCCTACTAAAACAACTCTTAAAGTCTGGGACGAGGTGAATCGGGTCATTGACTGGACCACTTTTCCTTCACTTTACCCCAATTCACTATAATCTGGCATTTGCCCCCATTCTCTGCACAGGCCCCTTTGACCTATGGAGGGACGGGGGTTGCCTCACCATTTCTGATATCTTCCACGGCTGGAACATTCTCACCTTCGAGAACTGTCAGAGGGACTTTAATCTTCTGAATTCGGAATGTTACCAATATACACAACTGAAACATTGGATACTTCACCCAGACATCAGGAAGTTGGCCACTAGAGAACTTACCCCATTGAAATATTTGCTAAAAGGGCAGAGGGCTCAAAGTGATGCATCTCCTTTATTTACGCCCTACTTCTTTCTACAGTCCTCAACCCGCAAATCCGACACATGGTGTTCTGGGTAAGGGTGGGCGGGGCTGGCATTGTGCCTCTACGCGCAGCTCCATGAAGTTTGAAAAAAACTCAGTGGAGCTCCGCTTCGCTCTGCTCTGCTCCCTCCCCCTCCCAAATTCTTTAAAAATGATAAAAGAAGGCACTTACCTGCGTGTCTGCCACCTCCCCTGCCTGGCCGCTCTCCTTCCTGCTCCTCGCGTCCTTCTTCATTGAAAAAAACACTATGTTGTACGTCTTGTGTGTGCGCATGCAGGGAGGTGGCAGACACGTAGGTAAGTGCCTTCTTTTATCATTTTTAAAGAATTTTGGAGGGGGAGGGAGCGGCTGACTCCGCTCCGCCACGGAGGCGGAGTTTTGCCTACCTCCGCGTTCGCAACGGAGCGCGGAGTAGGCAAATCTCCGCAAACTTCGCTGGCGGAGCGGAGTTACCCACCCAGGGTTAGTTCTGGGAACAAACTCGCAACAACACAATCCCAATTGAGAAATGGCACAAGCTTTGGAGAGATATCCCCAAATGTAATCACTCTATAAATAAGCTAAAGGTGGACTACAGAATTTTATTCGGCTGGTACTTTTACCCCTCCAAACTGAATTTTTTTCCCAAACACATCTGTGCTTTTTTTGGAGGGGTGTGGACTACTTGGAGATTTTCATAACACATGGTGGGACTGCCCGAGTAGTCGCCCATTCTGGTCCGAAATACTAGTCCAACTAAAAGATATTCTGGGATATCCAATCCCAGTCTCTCCTGAATGTGCTCTTTTGGGCCTACGGGATGAGTCCCTCAAGTATCAGACAACTGGTGATTGGTCTATAATGTGGCTGTACCTCACATAACGCTGGTGACTGCTTGGAAGAAAAAAGAGGCGCCCTCGCTAATACAGTGGCACGCCCGGCTCTGGCAGGCTGTCACCAGGATGTCACCTGAAAATCAAGGACCTCTACGACCACTTCAACGACCAGACACCCGATGCCGAAACCGTCACCCCCCCCAGCTACGCCAGCCAGCCTACCAACTCCTCCTGTACCCCAGTCACCACCGAAGACACCACTTCGACCATGAAGGGCATCCACTTGGGGGCCCCCACGGACCCCTGCCTGCCACACATCTACCACAGAGCCGCCACCGCCATCTCCCCAGAACTACGATGCACCATCAACACCACATTCAAGACGGGCACCTTCCCCAACGACTGGAAACGCGCAGAAGTCAGACCCCTGCTAAAGAAGCCCACAGCAGACCCCACGGACCTCAAGAACTACCGCCCCATCTCCCTCCTTCCCTTCACGGCCAAAGTCACCGAGAAGATCGTCAATGCCCAGCTAACAAAATTAATCGAAGAAAACTCCATCCTCGACCCCTCCCAATCCAGTTTCCACAGCAACCACAGCACCGAGACCGCTCTACTCGCCGCCACAGACGACATCCGCACCCTCCTCGACCAAGGACACACCGCAGCCCTGATCCCGCCAGTCCTCTCTGCAGCGTTCGACACCGTCTCCCACCGCACACTCACCGCCAGACTCCACGACGCCGGCATACAGGGAACCACCCTCGACTGGATCCGCTCCTTCCTCACCGGTAGAACTCAAAAGAATCAGACTGCCACCCTTCCTCTCCGAACCCACGGAAATCAACTGCGGAGTACCCCAAGGATCGTCACTCAGCCCCATGCTCTTCAACATCTACATGGCCCCCCTCGGTACCATCGTCAGACACCACGGACTCAGCATAATATCCTACGCAGACGACACCCAGCTCATCCTCTCCCTCACCAAGGACACCAGCACCATCAGACTCAACTTCCAGGAAGGAATGAAGGAGGTCGCATCATGGATGAGCAGCAGCTGCCTGAAGCTCAACTCAGAGAAGACAGAGGTCCTCGTCCTCGGACCCTCCCCCTCCGCATGGGACAACACCTGGTGGCCCACAGCCCTCGGCACCCCCCCACCCCCATGGACCACGCCCGAAACCTCGGCATCGTACTCGACTCCTCCCTCTCCATGACCCGACAGGTCAACGCCATCGCCGCTAGCTGCTTCAACACGCTCTGCATCCTCCGAAAGACCTTCAAATGGATCCCCCCGAATCGAGGAAAACCGTCACCCACACACTCATAACCAGCAGACTGTACTACGGAAACGCCCTCTACGCCGGAATCAACAAGTCGCTGCTCCACAAACTCCAGACCATACAAAACACCGCAGCCAGACCCGTCCTCGGCATCCCCCGACACGAACACATCACCCAGCACCTGCGCGACCTCCACTGGCTCCCCGTAGAGAAGAGAGTCACTTTCAAGATACTCACCCACGCCTACAAATGCCTCCACAACACCGGACCCCAATAAATCAATGAGAGAATCTCCTTCCACGTACCCAAGAGAAACCTCCGATCCGCCGACCTCACCCTCGCCGTAACCCCACAAATCCACAAAGCCAGAACAGGTGGAAGAGCCTTCTCCTACATCGCGGCCGAGACCTGGAACGATCTCCCGATTGTCATCAGACGCGCACCCTCCCTGAACATCTTCAGGAAGACACTCAAGACCTGGCTCTTTGACTGAACGGAGCTGCTTACTCCCCCCCCAGCGCCTTGAGACCCTCACGGGTGAGTAGCATGCTTACAATTCACCTGATTGATTGCTTGATTGAGAGGACAATTATAAAAACTTTGAATACCACTGTTTGTGTGCCCCACACATACATGGGCTCTGTATCTTTTTCACTTTTAATAGTCTCAACTAGCACCTCTCCTTCATGAGACACTGCCTCCTCTATTACATGATAACCCCTCTCTCAGGTCCAACCTGCCTCTAGTCACAATACATAATGCCAACTGCACTAAACTCATGTACCTTTGTTTGTATGGTTTCTGTTTCGGGGTGGGATACAGTAAGGGGAATATCGGTTGTTTTGTTGAGCTTTTTTTCTGTAATCGACAGCGATGCCATGCTTTACTGTATGACTGCACTTAGAGACACCTTTATTTCAGCAAAACTGTATATTGCTTTAGATATTCTATTATATAACTCTGGTGTCTAATGTTGATTAGACTGTCACTCAATCAATCAAATACACTTTATTCGGTTTTTACATAAAACCATAAAAGTAATCTAAAACAGTACAGTATACAAAAATGTAACATAGTTGACAGCTCGCACTTAAAAATCACTTGCACAGTACATAAGAATGAAGGCTCAGTATATTAAAAAATGTGTGTGTACTAGTTCTTTAAAAGGGAAGAAGATGAGTGCAGGAACCCTAGCTCCACCGAAAACCATCCAGCCCTATACACTGGAACACATAAAAAAAACACATCAATTAGTCACAGCAGGCTTTAAGCCTCACTGCTGATTTTAAGAAGTTAAGAACGTAAAAAACGGTGTTACCAGATAACATTTGTAAAAAGATAAATGCTGGTCGCACCTGTCTGAAATCCAGTGAATTCAGGAGGGGGATGATAAAAAATTTCAGGGGAATCCTATAAAAATTACAAAACATTAGAAAGTGAAGCATGTCCTGTGGAGACTTACCGTCGCAGCCACAGGACGCTCAACTCTGTCCCTTGCTACACCCACGTGGCTGAGCTAAGAGGAGGTGGAAGAGATCAAGGTGAAACCTAGTTAATAGAAAACGTTCGTGAGTACTAAAAGATATGGCTCAGTATATTGTACAGTTTTCAGAGCGACAAACCTACGAACACTAGATTTCCTCAGCTCACATTCTTCCCGTTCCAGGGTCCTCTGATTAAAAAAGGTCTCCTTTACCCAGCCCAGATCTTTCTTATGCACCGATTCCAGGTTGGAAAATAGGTCAGGTCTACCCAACCCGCCAAAGCATTTCTTAATATAATTAAACCATGGAATATGGTGTGCGTGGTCAAGGCAGAGCTTTAAGCATAATGTTAGGGGGCGAAGAGCCAACAAATAAGAGAGGTAGGGCACACCCAGCTCTTCATGAGCCACAAAGCTTGAAGTTCCCTGGGGCACACCTAAAAGTCGTTTTAAGAAATAGTTTTCAACCACTTGTAATTCCTCTGTGGTAACATAGCCCCAAATCTCACTGCCATAGGAGACTTTTGCAATACATTTTGCCTTTTATATCTGCAGGATTGCCGTAGTCGGTCTCCCACCTAATCTTGAGGCATAGTTGAAAATAGCCATGTTAGCACACACTAAATCACCCTTTCAGCTCTGCTTTAACGGGCCCCATTTCATCTTGTCATCTATCAAAACCCCAAGATAAGAAAAAAAGTCTGTGCGAGGGACCAAGGCGGAGCAGACCCTAAACTGATACTGCTTTTTTGTGCACGGTCACACCGGCATCACGTAGGATTTGGAATCATTTATAGTCAAATCCTAACCTTCCATGAATAATGAGAAAGAATTGAGCAGAGATTGCAACCCTCTGGCTTTCCGGGCCATAAGAACCGCGCCATCCGCGTTTAGAAAGACCGGCAGGCCCCGCCGACCCACCTGAGGGTAGTCTACCCCGGTCTCCAGTTAAACCTTCTCCGATTTATTGATATATAAATTAAACAGAAAAGGGTCTAAAATACACCTTTGACGTACTCCTCTATTTATGGGGAACTGGCGGGAGACCTTGAGGTCCTGCGAGTATCGCACCTCGGCCTTAGTATCACTAAGGAGGTTCTCCAAAAAATAGACAATATCGCCGTCCACCCCCAAGGACAACATGGTCTACCAGAGCTTAGCTCTATTCATGCGGTCAAATGAGGAAGACAGATCCATGAAAGCCAAGTAAATGGTACCAGAGTGGGCAACCGTGTATTTATTAAGAATCAAAAATAAGTTAAGACATTGGGCCACGGTTGACTGACCAACATGAAAGCCGTACTGGATATCGATTAAAAAATTGTTATCATCTGCCCAACCAGTCAGCCTGTCTAAAAGAACACGGCCCACCACCTCAATCACCGAATTTAACAGGGATATAGGTCTGTAACAGTGGGTGCTATCTCCATTACCCTTTTAAAAAACGGAAAATAGTGGCGGTGGCCCAGGAACCAGGAGGCCCAAAGGTTCACATCAGATTTATATACATCCGGCGGGATACCATCGGGCCCGGTGCTTTATTATCAGACAGCCCTTCAATACCCTTCATTACCTCTTCAACCAAAACAACCAAGGCAGATTTCCCCACCGCTACACCAAGGGATCTATTCCTGTCCGGGGGAATCTGAAACATAACCTCAAAATGATGCACCCATTCCTCTTCTGTTATGTGTGCCTCCACCATATTTCCTGCATTCTCATTTAAAAACGGGCTGTTGATTATGCCCCAAAACTTGGTGCTACTCTTTAAGGTGCTTGCCTCAATTAAATCCCTCCATGTTTCCTCCTTCATTGCTGCTTTACGTCCAGCTAATACAGCTTTATACTCCCTTCTGCGAGTTTTAACTAGGGTGATATCCCTTGGACTTTTGCCTAACACTTCCTTCAAGTTCCTGGCAGCACTGGAACAATCCGGGTCAAACCATCTGGGAACCCGAGTAGCGGGTCGCCGCACAGGGGCACTGAGAAGATCTGTTATTGTGGAGGCAATAACCTTAAAGGCTTCTAAAATATCGCCCGGATCTGTTAACGGGGCTATACACAATGCTAACTCGATATCACAGCGAGCAGATAAGGAATCATGGAATGACTCCGGGGATATCTGAGCCCATTTTAACCTTCTTCCTCCAACAGTTACCCCCAATACCCCCACTGTTCCCAACTCCCTCGGTTAGACTGTCAATACCTTGTTATATTTGAAAAGCAATAAAGAAAGTTTGATTAAAAAAAACATATAAAAATACCATCAAACAAATTACAAAACCCTTCATCCTGTGGACGGTCATATAAAGGGCAGCAGGGTACTACATGACAAGGAGTGCAAAAGTTCCTATTTAGACAGTCATGTAAATTCATAAACCGCAGGCTTTTTGTTGCTGCTATCGTTCATTTTCCGAAAGTCTCCAGTGTCAGAGCATCAACCGCTATCCATTTGGCTGCAGTCCCCTCCTCTGCCTTAATGCTCAAATACGTCTCACATTGTCCTCGCCCACCCTCAATGGCAGTATGACTCCTGCATTCGAATGAATTAGATGTACAAGCTCCCACATCGGGTAGGGTATCTGTGCTCCGCAAGCACTCTCCGGATGTTCAGCGTCCCACTCACCCGTTGGAAAGTATCACTGTGCAGGGGGTCTGTCGACCTCTAATCCTGATACAAAAATTCAGGCGTTTGCTGGCTGGCTCCTGAATGTCCTTGGTGCTGCTGCAAAGCCCTATGCCCAGGACTGACACAATGTAACAAGTTTCCTCCATAGAGACAGAAAGACCACAGCACTCGACTTCACTGCACCAATATTATGAAGTAGCAGAGTGACAGGACAGTGTCAAAAGCCACTCACAATAAAGGAACTGTAGTACCCTGGTAACAAAAACCATGATCAGGTCACCATGTGCCAGAACTCCACATTAGAGTGAAGTTCTGGGCTTACTGCCACCCAGAAGAGGTCAGATTTTCTCCTTCAATGCTTCCCCACTGCATCCCTCCCATCACAATTTTGAATATACTGTGATCCCAGTTAAGTTGCAGCTGTCTTCTCAAGGGCCTGTCTTCCTTTGTCCCCTCTAACTGTTCCAGAAGTTTGGGTGCTTCCTTCATTACCTTATCTCTCACCAAAAGATGGTTGAAAGGATTAATTTAATGCAATGACCTGCTCAATCCTGCCCGCGCCTCTCCTCATAGGAGAGGGAGTGTGAGTGGAGACCTCTACAAACATGCAGCTGGGGATTGCACCCAAATTTTAGCTCTGATCATATTGGAAATGCTTCATCCCCTCATATTGCCACTGACATCCCGGAGTAGACAGTGAGGAGAAAAAGCAGGTTCTCCAAGAAACAGCTGACATTGTGGGCAGTGACAGCGCCCCTCAGTTTTTTTCAACAAGAATGGATTACAGAAAGACCCTACTTGTACTGTAATATCTGCATTCAGAAATAACCTCAGCAGGAAGGAGTATCTGAACAGAAGTTTGTCAGGCCTCCAAGAATGGTAATTCTATTTCTATCTCTGAAGAAGAGACTACAGTACATACATGCTCCCATCACCACACCACCAGCGCTCTGCATATGGCACTCTCTGTTATGTCTTATAGCAAAAGAACCACAAAATATCCTCACTGCCCTGTCGCAGTGAAAGGGTTTATACTCACACTCCCTCTCCTATGAGGAGAGGCGCGGGCAGGATTTAGCAGGTCATTACATTAATCCTTTCAACCATCTTTTGGTGAGAGATAAGGTAATGGAGGAAGCACCCAAAGTTATGGAACAGTTAGAGGGGACAAAGGAAGACAGGCCCTTGAGAAGACATCTGCAGCTTAACTGGGATCACAGTATATTCAAAATTGTGATGGGAGGGATGCAGTGGGGAAGCATTGAAGGAGAAAATCTGACCTCTTCTGGGTGGCAGTAAGCCCAGAACTTCGCTCTAATGTCGAGTTTTGGCACATGGTGAATTAACTTAAATTAAATAACGTGTTGGTGTGCAAAAAGTGAAAGAGACACCCATTACTTTGTTTGTCTTGATCCATAACACCATTTGATATTTCCATTACTTTATACTTTTATCCATTGAATAATTTTTAGTTAATTTGATTACCTTTAATCTTATTTTGTTTCATTTGGCAATGACCAAAAAATGAAAAAAAATCAAGGGTTGAAAAGGATAACTACATCTCCCAAAATGCTTTGCAATGTTTGTGGTAAACAGGAAATGATCTAATTTCAGCTACAATGTATTAAATTGGCTGTTTTAAACATCGTAGTTAGTATCATGATCAAGGTCTATGTAGACCGAAACGTGTCGATTTGCCTTTCACCCTGTTAAAAGAAATAAGAAAATAAAAGGCATCTTTCCAAACCCTTTGTGAGTGCGACCCAATTCTTCCTTGGGAAGGAACTTGCAAAAATTGATTGCGGCTGGGCTCTGCCGAGGGGTTCCGCACCGTTAGAGAGCGCCAGAAACCCAGCAACATTGAGCCAGCAGAGAAGGAATATATATATATATGTAAAGCAGCTCCAACAAATTAAAGCAGGAGACGGCACTCCGTAGAGACGAAATTCATTTAATTTTCTTAAAGCGAAGGCAGACAACGTCTACATGTTTCAGCTTGAAAGCCTTGTTCACGACGCTGCTGTGTTCACAAGTCAAGTGTTAAATAAAGTTACAAGCATCATGGTCATAGAAAGTGGCATACTCTATGCATTTGGTCTTAGAGTAAAACAGTCGGCCATTTTGGAACATGTTTACAATGCATGTCTATAAACAAAAATTGAAGTAAATACACTTGGAATGGTTGTACAGTGCAAGTCCTATCATAAATATGCAAACAAAATTAGAATACAATTGAAGTAAATTCAGCCCCATTGGGCATAAATCACAATATATGAATCAGGGACACCTTGTCCTACACATTTGTCTGACAAAGGAGAAAAAGGACTTGTAAACGTATAACCAAAGTTACAAACAGAAATTATAGTTGAAATCCAGCCCCAGTGGGCAAAGTCATTCATGCATATGTAAAGGACATCCTATCCTAAAAATTGCCACACGACTGTTGACACTAATAGACAAAGATTTTTTTTGACAAAAAATTAATTAATATTGACCATAGTTGTAGGTTAGTTGATTTAAGGTAACACGTGTACAACACTGTCACATGTATGCCAAAATTAAATGTAATAACAACAAAATAATAAAGTAAAATTAAAAAATTAAAAATTAGAAATAGGGAATTAGATATCTTAGCTCTTTAGCTGTCACCTTTCGGTAATCCATCTGGATAACCTACAACAAAGATACGAAGACATAAATTATTAGAACACTTGTCCTGGTGACATACATAGCAAAATGAAAATTAACAGATTAAAAGGCCCATAAAGGCATATTACTGCAATGCACAGATCATCAAATAGCAGAGTCCAAATAAAGAACACAGAGAAATAAGGACTCTAGATTCATAATAATTCTATAAAGGAGACATCTATATGAGACCACTTTATAAGAAAGTATATATCTCCTCATCAATAGTCATGCCTACCGGATGCTTTGTACCCATTCTCAAAATGTATCTGCATTCAAGTTGTCTAAGGGATTTCTATCTATTCCCCCTCTCAGAGTTTTGACAACCTGATCTAGGATACAATAAGTCAATTTGGAGGGGTCCCTGTTATGGTGTTCCATGAAGTGTTGAGCTACTGGGTATGTTATGTCAGCATTCTTAATAGCACGCAAATGCTGTAAGACCCGCTTATGGGCCTCTAGCTTGGTGCTCCCGACATATCCTTTAGGGCATGGACATTCCAATAGATATACCACATATTCAGACTTACAGTTCAGTGGTTTCGAAATTTTTAAATGCTCTCCGAGACAGGTTGTTACCTCTGTTGCATTCTTGCCATGCTGACAGGCCTTGCATTTTGCACATTTCTTGAACCCTTTATTAGGTGTAAGCCACTGTTGCTGTGTGATAGTGTAGGTGTTGACCAATTTGCTCCCTATTGTTTGTGAGCGTCTGTATGTCAAATCAGGTTTACGAGGCATATCTTTACCTACGGTTGAATCTTGCTTAACCAAATAGCAGTGCCTATTTAGAGCATTCCTCAATTCCTTATGGTGTGGATTATATGTGGTGATAAACCTAGTTACAGGCTTCACCTTCCCTTCTTGATCCGGTTTTTTAAACAGGAGATCTGTTCTTCTCACTTTACTGGCTTTAAGTTTAGCATTTGCTAAAACATGGCTTTGATATCCTCTGGCTGTAAGTCTAGCACAAATTTCTCTTTTAGCCTGCTCGTATTCCCTGTTAGAGCCGCAAATTCTTTTGGCCCTTAATAGCTCGCCGTAAGGGATGCTACTCTTAAGTGGTTGTGGGAGTGAACTGTTTGCATGCAGTGTTGTATTACCTGCTATTGGTTTACGGAAAATGGAAGTACAGAGACTTTGTTCCTTGACTTCTAATTTCACATCTAAAAAACTCAATTTCAGTATCACTGATTCTGCTTGTGAATAGTAGATTCAAATTGTTAGAATTGATACAATCAACAAACTCTGTCACAGAGGCAAAGTTACCCTTCCAAAGAATAAAAAGATCATCAATGTACCATAACCATGTCACTATGTGTGACGACCACTTTTCCATTTCTGGCCCATGGAGCACCTGCTCCTCCCACCAGCCCATATTCAAATTCGCATAGCTGGGGGCAAAGCAGGTGCCCATATCTGTTCCCTGTTGCTGCTTTGCATATGGCTGGGTTCAAACTGGGGTGGCGTAGTGGGCAAAAGAACGATGGATTTAACCCAGATCTTTTGACTAGGGGAGAATGTTTGCATTGTCAGCATTCCGTCCATCATTTGTTTGCTGTAACACTTTTCGCCCTAAGTGGGATGGGTAGGCCCATGTAGTCCCTTGCTCACTGTGCCACTGGATTCAAGCTAGCCTGGCTGAAGAAGGGTGACATACCCTGAAACCGGTCCCAGGATGCTTGTTTCCGGTCCAGGAAGGACCTGGCCTGGCAGTTCGGTCTGGACTGTTCCCATGGGGCACGAGGTCAAGACTGCTTTGCATATGGCTGGGTCCAAACTGGAGTGGCGTAGTGGGCAAAAGAACGATGGATTTAACCCAGATCTTTTGACTGGGGGAGAATGTTTGCATTGTCAGCATTCCGTCCATCATTTGTTTGCTGTAACCCTGTTGCTGTTTATACAATTTTTTGTCAAAAAGGAAAATGTTACAGGTTAAACACCACTTAATCATTGCAATTAACATTTTGTTGTGATCTGCAAATTGTCGTGGCCTATGGTTCAGAAAGTGTTCTACAGCCCTCAGTCCATCATCGTGGCGAATGCTCGTATATAAGAAACTAACATCAAGGCATACTATGAGGGAATCTGCCTCCCAGTGAATATCAAAAATCTGCTTTAGGAAGTCTGTTGTGTCCTGTATGTAAGATGGTAGATCTTTCACTATCAGTTGTAAATAAAAATCAACATATTTGGAAACATTTTCCAACAGACTTCCTATTGCGGAAATGATGGGCCTGCCTGGGGGACATTCGCTGTTTTTATGTACCTTAGGCAAGAGATAAAGGATGGGCACTCTAGGAGATTTTACTTTGAGGGAACTATATTCCTCTAGCATAATTAGACCAAGGTCACGACATGTAGTTAAGTCGTTATGGAAATTGTTCCCGAGCTTATCATACTCCCCCCATGTAATGATAGTATAACATGAGATATCTCTTAATTGAAGGTTGGCTTCATCAACATACATCTTAAGTGGCCAAATGACAAGGTTGACACCCTTGTCAGCATTTCATATAACCCAGTTTTTTTCTGATGACCACTTGGTGAGTACCATGTTTAGTTCTCTTTCCCTAGGTGTAGGCCTTCGATTATTCTTAAGCTCTTTCCATTTGATGTTCTTAATTTCCTCAACCATAGTATCGTTAAACACATCAATATTGTCAAATGGAAGAATGGGGTTAAATTTGGATTTCGGCTTGAACAGTGATTTTTCTGTGGAGGTAGGATTCTCATAGTGCGAGTATATATATGTATATATATAAAATACACAAATATATATACATCTCTCATTAAAGCCCACAACCCCTAAAACCCATACCCACCCTCAACTCTAAATTTACCCTTGCCACCCAAAAACCTAAAACCTAAAAATACACATGCCACTCAAAACCCATACCCACCCTAAACCCTAAAATTTACCCTTGCCACCCAAAAAACGAAACCCACCCTAAATTCTAAAACTACCCTCACCACCCAAAAATCCATACCCATTCTAAAACCTAAAACTACCCTTGCTGGCCCAAAATGTAACCCCAGTCTAAACACAAAAAATGCATTTGCCACCCAAAAACCCAAACCCATCTTAAACCCTAAAAATTCCCTTGCCACCCAAAAATTCATACCCACCCTAAAATCCTAAAATTAATCTTGCCATCCAAAACCTAAACCCTAAAACTACCCTTGCCACCCAAAAACCATACCAACCCTAAGCCCTTAAATTACCCGTACCACCGAAAAACACATGCCCACTCGAAATCCTAAAACACCCTTGCCACCAAAAAGTGCATACGCACTATAACCCTAAAATGACCCTTCCTTTCAAAAACCCAAATCCAAACTCAACCCTAAAAACTCCTTTGCCCCCAAAAAACCCATACCCATCCTAAAACCCAAAATTGCCCTTTCCACCCCAAAACTCAAACCCAGCCTAAACACTAAAAATACCTTTGCCACCCAAAAACACAAACCCATCTTAAACGCTACAAATAACCTTTCCACCCAAACACCCATACCCACCCTAAACTCTAGATTACGCTTGCCACCCAAAAACCCAAACCCTAAAAATACCTTGCCACCCTAAATCTCATACCCACCCTAAACCCTAAAGATCCCCTTGCCACCCAAAAAACATACCAACCTTAAACCCTAAAATTACCCCTACCACCCAAAAACCCATACCCACATTAAACCACAAAATTTCCCTTACCACAAAAAGCCTATAGCCACCCTAAACCCTAAAATTACCCTTGCCACCAAATAATCCATACCCACCCTAATACCTAACAATTACCCTACAATTACCCTTGCCACCCAAAAGACAATAACCATCCTAAACCCTAAAATTACCATTGCCAACCAAAAATCCACACCCACCGTTAACCCAAAAATTACCCTTGCCACCCAAAAACCCAAACCCACCCTAATCCCTAAAAATGTCCTTGCCACCCAAAAAAGCTAAACCCACCCTAAACCCTAAAATTACCCTTGCCACCAGAAAAACCCAAACCCACCCTAAACCCTAAAATTAGCATTGCGTACAAAAAATCCATACTTACCGTTAACCCAAACATTACCTCTGCACCCAAAAACTCAAACCCGAACTAAATCCTAAAAATTCCCTTGCTAACCAAAAACCCATAGCCACCCTAAATCCTAAATTATCCTTGCCACCAAAAAGCTAAACCCACCCTAAACCGTAAAATAGCCTTGTCACCCTAAAACCCATACCCACCCTAAACCCAAAAAATAGCATTGCGAACAAAAAATCCATACTCACCGTTAACCCAAACATTACCTCTGCACCCAAAAACTCAAACCCGCACTAAATCCTAAAAATTCCCTTGCTAACCTAAAACCCATAGCCACCCTAAATCCTAAATTATCCTTGACACCAAAAAAGCTAAACCCACCCTAAACCGTAAAATAGCCGTGTCACCCTAAAACCCATACCCACCCTAAACCCAAAAAATAGCCCTGCCACCCAAAAACACATACCTACCTAAACCCTAAAATTAATGTTATCACCCAAAAACCTAAACCCTAAAAATATCCTTGCCATCCAAAAACTCATACCCACTCTAAACCCTAAAATTACCCTTGCCACCCAAACACCTAAACGCACCCAAAACCTTAAAATTACCCTTGTCACACAAAAACCTATGCCCACCCTAAACCCTAAAATCAACCTTGCCACCTAAGAACCCAAACGCACCCTAAACCCTAATATTATCATTGCCACCCCAAAAATCCATGCCCACCCTAAACCCTAAAATTACCCTTGCCATCAAAAATCTAAACCCACCCTAAACCCTAAAAATACCTGTGCCACCCTAAAACCCATACCCACCTTAAACCCTTAAAATACCCTTGTCATCCAATAACACATACCCACCCTAAAGCCTTAAATTACCCTTGCCGCCACAAAACCTAAACCCAGCATAAACCCTAAAAATACCCTTGCCACCCAAAAACCATACCCACCCTGAACCCCAAAAATTACCCTTGCAACCCAAAAACCCATACCCACCCTAAGCCCTAAACCCTTGCCACCGCAAAACCTAAACCCACCCTGAACCCTAAAATACCAATGCCACTTAAAAACCGATTCCCACTCAAGACCTTAAAAATGTCCTTCCCACACAAAAACCTTTACCCACCATAAAACCTAAAAAAAAACAAGGACCTTTCCGTAATATATATATAAACCATCGCTGACATACTCTGTCGACCAAAGGAGTTTGCGGGTTATACAAATCTACGGTGTCAGCCATACAGCGGACACCTGCGGAGATATTGCGAGTAACATCCAGCGGCAGGTGAGGAGTGTTATGCACAGTGACTTGTTTCTTTGCTGCCCAAAAGGGACAGTATTGTGAGGAATGACAACATAATGTGGCTCAATCCCAGTGTGGGGGACTGTGAGCAATATCCCACTTGGCATCGGAGAGAGATGTGCTAATTGGGCATTTAAGCCCACATATCAACCAAAAGTAACAGGGATGTTAGCACAGTATTGCTCACGTCTGGGGTCAATTAAAGAACTTTGCTGCCCATCCATTTGCCACAATTCCTCCAAAAGGAACAGTTGTTGGATGTTAAATGAGCCAAACACTGTTCATGTTTGATAGTTGTTTTACCTCCCAGAAGAAGACATTACCCCAAAACATGTTTGCAGCGAAGAGTAATTCAATACCCCGTGAGTGCTCCGAACTGGTTTTGTAGTTGTTGTAGTACAAATGGGTCCTACCCCTGTCTTTACGGATGAACCCACCGTGAGTTTGGAGGTCTTTAATGTGATTTATCAAACATATCTATTTCTATTTTTGACTGCCTGAACCACCACTGACATACCCCATCGACCAATAGAGGCTGTGGATTATACAAATCTAGGGTGTCCAGCCATATGATGGACACCTGCAGAGATACTGTGAGTAACACCCAGCGGCAGGCGAAGGGTGTTATGCACAGTGACTTGGGGGCTCATTATGATGGCGGGAGGATCGCCACCGCCGGGCCGGCGGTGGCGATCCTCCTGCCATCACAATGTGATTCACCCACCGCCAAATTAGGATGGCGGTGGGAATCACATTGGTACCGCGGCGGATGGAAAGTCAGTCTGCCATGGTCCCGCAAGGCGGTCCTTTTCCGCCCGCCTTGCGGAACCCGGAACCAGGGCATCATTGCGGCGGCAGTGATTAGGATGAGCACTTCCACCTGTCTTTTTGCGGTGGATATCCCGCCGCAAAAGGACAGGTGGAGACTGGCTTTGGGGGCCCGTTGCAGGCCCCCTCTGTGGGGGGGCAGTTGTGCACTGGGGGTACCCATGGTACCCCCTCCATTTCCATGCACAAGGTGGCAGGCACCGCGTGGTGCCTGCCACGTTGTGCATGGAAATGCACAACATGGCCATTTGACATTGCGGCGGGTGCTGCAGACAGCAGCACCTGCTGCAATGTTAAATTGCCAGATGCGACCGCCGCGGTGGCGGTCGCATCATAATTAGGGGTGCGGGACCGCCGCATGACAGGCGGGCGGTCCCGTTACCGCTGAGATGGCGGGCGGGCGGACTCAAGTCCGCCCACCATCCTAATGACCCCCTTGTTTCTTTGCTGCCCATAAGGGACAGTATTGTGAGGACTGGAAACATAGGCCCAGATGTACGAAGCCATTTAGCATTTCTTAACGGGCTGAATTGCTCTTTTGACCCTCTGAGAAATGCTAAAAAGCCTTTTCAGATGTACAAAGGGCCAAAACAGGGCGCAATTTGCGATTTCTACATGGTACAAATTGCAAATCGTAAATAGGGATTACCAATTTGAGATTCCTAAAGCACATGTACAAAGCATTTCCTAAATGCAAATTGGCCACTTAGGAAATACAATTACCATTGTTTTCAAGCCATATTTTGAGTTTTTTTGGTTTGTAAATAATGTTTTACTTAATTTTCTGTTTCCATAGTGTCGGCTGCATTCGCGATGACTCCGTTAACCGTGGAGACCGCGTGGTTTTGAGCATATTCTAATAGACATATATTTGGATAGCGTATGCAATGTTTGCCTTTAGAGGTTTGCTAGTGGGCTGCTTTAAGTAATATTTTTCTATTTGGCTTTCATAAAATGTACGTTTATAATGTATTTTCTTTTTTCCCAGTGCTGCCGGAAGTCACAGTGATGTCACCATCCGTATGGCTTTGAACAAATTTAAAAGTGAAATATACAGTTATATTGTGTTGTAATACAAACGTACTAATTTACACATTCTCAAAATTAATATATTTGTTTATGTTTGATTGGAAATTACTTTTTATTACCATTTCGGATATCCCCAATGACGTCAGTAGTCGCTAAGATAATGTGACCAGGACAAACAGGGATGTGATTGGGTAATGCACTTTACTACTATCTTCACAGGAAGACCCCACTCATATCTTTTTTCTTGAAGGTTCTTTACTTTCCAGCAGCATTGAGAGAAGGTAGTTGCGGTTTCTGGAGAGGCAGAGAAACCTTCTGCATTTCTGTGTTGGGAAATGGCTTCAGGAGAAGGAGAAGACAACCAGGTGCCTCAGGAGCCACAGGAAAATATGGAGGTAATCCATGGAAAAGAATCAAAAGAAGCTAACCCTCCCCAAAAGAAAACAAGCATTGCTTGGGAGTTTTTAGTAATTCCATCTAGAGTGTCCAAAAATTGCTCTCTTTGTTATAAAGCTTTATCAAGAGGTACCAGCAAAAAGTACAGCTGCGAGACAACTTGTATGATTTAGCATTTGAAGAGTTGTCACAAAAATCAATTAAAAAGGCCAATGGTTAAAAGAAAGCTTGGAGGGTCATCATGATCAGTGCGAGCAACATCAACACCTGGAGAGAAGATTCCTGTGGAGATGGAGAACTGAACCCAAGAAATGGCTCCAGAGTTTGCACATGTAGCCATGAACTGCATGGACTGCGGTGTTATTCTATCTGCAGGAGAGCAGGTCATTTCAGCCATGCGTGCTGCAGCCAAAAATCACACATGGTAATTTTGTTTTAAACTTTCTTTTCTGGACCTTTTACTGAGTGCATATTCTATTTTTGCAACCTGTTGCTGCCTCTGCATCAAAAAGACCAAAAAAACAGTTTACAAAAAAGGACAAAAACACCCAAAAACACCCTCAAACGGGGTGATTGGATAAATCCACTTGTAGTGCCTGGGTGATTTTATGAGTGCATGGGTAGTGCATGGGTGATTGTATGAGTTCATGGGTAGAGCCTGGGTGATTCCATGAGTGCATGGGTAGTGCCTGGGTGAATGTATGAGTACATGGGTAGTGCCTGGGTGATTGCATGAGTGCATGGGTTGTGCCTGGGTGATTGGATGAGTGCATGGGTAGTGTCTGGGTGATGGGATGCGTGCATGGTTAGTCCCTTGGTGATTGTATGAGTGCATGTGTAGAGCCTGGGTGATTGGATGAGTGCATGGGCAGTGCCTGGAGATTGCATGAGTGCATGGGTATTGTCTGGGTGATTGTATTAGTGCATGGGTAGTGCCTGGGTGATTGTAGGAGTGCATGGGTAGTGGCTGGCTAGTGCTTGGGTGATTGGATGAGTGCATGTGTATTGCCTGGTTGATTGAATGAGTGCATGGGTAGTACCAGAGTGATTGAATGAGTGTATGGGTAGTGTCTGGGTGATTCAATTAATGCATGGGTAGTGCCTGGGTGATTGGATGAGTGCCTGAGTAGTGTCTGGGTGATTGGATGAGTGGATGGGTAGTGCCTGGGTGATTGGATGAGTGCATGGGTAGTGTCTGGGTGATTGCATGAGGGCATGGGTAGTGCCTTGGAGATTGTATTAGTGCATGCGTAGTGCCTGGGTGATTGTATGATTACATTGGTAGTGCCGGGGTGACTGGATGAGTCTACGTGTAGTGTACTTTGAATTTTTATTTTATAAGTGTAACCAGTTAAAATTTTAATTTCTGCAAAATCAGTATTGTATCTAAATGAATCCTGCCTCTGCATGGATTGAAGAACAACCAACTCTATTGTGCAACACATCCATCGAACTAGGCTACATTTTAATGGCTAATTAGTAAGTGCTACCCAGTTCACTTAATGTATAGTGCATCTTCTACAGTACAATAGTGTTGAGAACACTAATGAAATGTGTCCGTTGACCTTGTGTGTCTGAGTGTGTGTTATTGTGATTGTTCCTCAAGTGTGGTTAATTGATGGCTGTAGAAAATGTTAATGGAGTGAAAATACACTTCATGATTTCTTATTTGCTGAAATAACTGTTTGTTTGTAACTTTGAATTTTTATTTTATAAGTGTAACCAGTTAAAATTTTAATTTCTGCAAAATCAGTATTGTAGCTAAATGAATCCTGCCTCTGCATGGATTGAAGAACAACCAACTCTATTGTGCAACACATCCATCGAACTAGGCTACATTTTAATGGCTAATTAGTAAGTGCTACCCAGTTCACTTAATGTATAGTGCATCTTCTACAGTACAATAGTGTTGAGAACACTAATGAAATGTGTCCGTTGACCTTGTGTCTGAGTGTGTTATTGTGATTGTTCCTCAAGTGTGGTTAATTGATGGCTGTAGAAAATGGTAATGGAGTGAAAATACACTTCATGATTTCTTATTTGCTGAAATAACTGTTTGTTTGTAACCATAACTTGCGCCTCTGCAATGCACTGCTTATGACCTAATATATTACATCACTCATGACATGATCAGTGACATCACTGATGACATCATCCACAGTTTCACTGACTCATCCACTCTCACCCACATAGAACCTATCATACACCCACTCCCACACAATTATGTATAAGCCAATTCACAAACCCATACCACTACTTACACACCCACTCACTGATTCATAGACATAGACATAGACATAGACATAGACATAGACATAAAAACAAAACCCTTTCAGGCATAGAGTGACGAATGAATTATGCAAAAACAGAAGCATAGAACTCTGGGTAGTTCTCAAGTTTAGGTGGAAAGCAGCTCCAGTAAGAGCACTCTCAACACCAGCGACACTCTAAATTTGCTCACTTCAAATGTCTGATTTTCTATCAAAATTTTTAAGCATAGGATTAGCGCAGTGCTATCCACGCCGAGATAGAAAGGGACAAAGTCTTTTGCCATTTTTACAGCAAAGTCTTTAGGCATAGGATTAGCACAGTGCTATCCCTGCCGAGCTGTAAATAGGCCAAAACCTTTTACCACTCCAGGCACAGTATTACACCTTTGGATTGGTAAAATACCATTCAAGCCAACCTGAAATGAATAAAAGCAACCCCTGACACGTGTTTCGCTCTCGTTAGAGCTTTTCAGAGAGGTATAGCTTTGTCCAGACACAAGGGAGCACCCACTATCAGTCAAAACAAAACCCTTTCAAGCATAGAGTGATGAATAAATTATGCAAAAACAGAAGCAGAGAACTCTGGGTAGTTCTCAAGTTTAGGTGGAAAGCAGCTCCAGTAAGAGTACTCTCAACACCAGCGACACTTTAAATTTGCTCACCTCAAATGTCTGCTTTGCTATCAAAGTTTTTAAGCATAGGATTAGCGCAGTGCTATCCACGCCGAGATAGAAAGGGACAAAGGGGCATATTAGCAAGAACGGCGTTAAAATTATCGCCGCTTTAGCGGCAGGCAACTGCCGCTAAAGCGGCGATAATGGGCTTGATAATATGCCCTTGAGAATACCAATAGAAGGCCATGTTCTGCTGTGATCCTGGGCTTCTATTGGAATTCTCAAGGGCATATTATCAAGCCCATTATCCCCGCTTTAGCGGCAGTTTCCTGCCGCTAAAGAGGCAATAATTTTAACGCCGTTCTTGCTAATATGCCCCAAAGTCTTTTGCCATTTTTACAGCAAAGTCTTTAGGCATAGGATTAGCACAGTGCTATCCCTGCCGAACTGTAAAATGGCCAAAGCCTTTTACCACTCCAGGCACAGTATTACAGCTTTGGATTGGTAAAATACCATCCAAGCCAACCTGAAATGAATAAAAGCAACCCCTGACACGTGGTTCACTCTCGTTAGAGCTCTTCAGAGAGGTATAGCTTTGTCCAGACACAAGGGAGCACCCAGTATCAGTCAAAACAAAACCCTTTCAGGCATAGAGTGACAAATAAATTATGCAAAAACAGAAGCAGAGAACTCTGGGTAGTTCTCAAGTTTAGGTGGAAAGCAGCTCCAGTAAGAGCACTCTCAACACCAGCGACTCTCTAAATTTGCTCACCTCAAATGTCTGCTTTTCTATCAAAGTTTTTAAGCATAGGATTAGCGCAGTGCTATCCACACCGTGATAGAAAGGGACAAATTATTTTGCCATTTGTACAGCAAAGTCTTTAGGCATAGGATTAGCACAGTGCTATCCCTGCCGAGCTGTAAAATGGCCAAAGCCTTTTACCACTCCAGGCACAGTATTACAGCTTTGGATTGGTAAAATACCATCCAAGCCAACCTGAAATGAATAAAAGCAACCCCTGACACGTGTTTCACTCTCATTAGAGCTCTTCAAAGAGGTATAGCTTTGTCCAGACACAAGGGAGCACCCAGTATCAGTCAAAACAAAACCCTTTCAGGCATAGATTGACAAATAAATTATGCAAAAACAGAAGCAGAGAACTCTGGGTAGTTCTCAAGTGTAGGTGGAAAGCAGCTCCAGTAAGAGCACTCTCAACACCAGCGACACTCTAAATTTGCTCACCTCAAATGTCTGCTTTTCTATCAAAGTTTTTAAGCATAGGATTAGCGCAGTGCTATCCACGCCGAGATAGAAAGGGACAAAGGGGCCTATTACTAACAGCGTGCGATAATTATCGCAAACCGCGCTTAGCGCGATTTGTTTTATCGCCGACTATCGCTGGTTTTAATCGTGGAGATAACGCGTTATTATCAACGCTTATCTCCAATGCGATATTAAAACCAGCGATAGCGGCAAAATCCTACAGTAACACGGGTACAACAGCGATAAAAATGTTATCGCTGACGTAAAGCTTGCTGATAGGCAGGTGAGGATTCAGCCTATGAATCCACCTCCCATTGGATATCATTGTTAAGTCAGGATTTTAGTAGGTGTTAAATATCCTGCGCTAAACTCGGTTAGCGCGACTTTTCATATCACTCACCGGGGCCGGGGACTCATTGTTAATAGGCGTTAGGCCTGTTAGCGGCTGTTTTCGTGGTGTTTATGTTGGGAACGCCTACTTTGCATGTCATTAGCGATAAATATCGCTGACATGCAAAGGGGCACCCAAAACGGTCGCTATCACTGAAAAGCTGTCGCTAACACCTGTTAGCGACAGCTTGCTGATAGGGCGTTAAAAATATCGCCGCTTTAGTGGCAATAAGTGCCGCTAAAGCGGCAATAAGGCCCTTGGTAATATGCCCCAAAGTCTTTTGCCATTTTTACAGCAAAGTCTTTAGGCATAGGATTAGCACAGTGCTATCCCTGCCGAGCTGTAAAATGGCCAAAGCCTTTTACCACTCCAGGCACAGTATTACAGCTTTGGATTGGTAAAATACCATCCAAGCCAACCTAAAATGAATAAAAGCAACCCCTGTCACGTGTTTCGCTGTCGTTAGAGCTCTTCAGAGAGGTATAGCTTTGTCCAGACACAAGGGAGCACCCAGTATCAGTCAAAACAAAACTCTTTCAGGCATAGAGTGATGAATAAATTATGCAAAAACAGAAGCAGAGAACTCTGGGTAGTTCTCAAGTTTAGGTGGAAAGCAGCTCCAGTAAGAGCACTCTCAACACCAGCGACACTCTAAATTTGCTCACCTCAAATGTCTGCTTTTCTATCAAAGTTTTTAAGCATAGGATTAGCGCTGTGCTATCCACGCCGAGATAGAAAGCAGCTCCAGTAAGAGCACTCTCAACACCAGCGACACTCTAAATTTGCTCACCTCAAATGTCTGCTTTACTATCAAAGTTTTTAAGCATAGGATTAGCGCAGTGCTATCCATGCCGAGATAGAAAGGGACAAAGTCTTTTGCCATTTTTACCCAGAGTTCTCTGCTTCTGAGGTGAGCAAATTTAGAGTGTCGCTGGTTGTTGGACTTGGCCCTTTTTGCAGGGTCATCCCTGAACTTTTTGCCTTCCTCCTGTACTTTTTCTGACCTGTTATTGTTGGTTTTATGACTCTGGGCACTTTACCACTGCTGATGAGTGCTAAAGTGCATATGCTCTCTGTTATAAATTGGTGTATGGATAAGTGATTCCATGATTGGTTGGTTTGGTTTACTTGTCAGACCCTAGTACAGTGCACTCAGTGTGCCCAGGGCTTGTAAACCAAATGCTGCTGGTGGGCTTGCAGCACTGGTTGTGCCACCCACAGAAGCAGCCTATAAAAGTGTGTCTCAGGTCTGCCATTGCAGAAGCTGTGGGCAGTCTGGTACTGCCATGTTGACTGGGCAAGTGCACCCACTTGCCAGTCCCTAAACCTTTCCTTTTCTGCATATTAGTCACCCCTATGGTAGGTCCAAGGGCAGGGTGCATAGTAAGTATGAGGTAGGACATGCCCTGGTGTGTGTGGCATGTCCTAATAGTGAATTACAGCCATTTTCGTTTTTCACTATTGCAAGGCTACCTGTTCCCCATAGGCCAGAATGGGCAGTTTGATTATTACATCTTATTATCCTAACTGACCCAGGGAACATGGTAGAAAAACGAATTTAGTATGCCTGAACTCAGAATGATAAAATACATCTTTTAGTGAAGTTGATTTTAACATTTTGTGTTTGAAAATACCACTTTTAGAAAGTAGGTATTTTCTTGCCTAACTATCCAACCCTGCCTCTGCTAGGTTGTGTATTCCATGTCTGGTTTGTGAGTGACAGGGGCTGGGGGATTCCAGGAGACAGGGTGAGTCAGCACAGGGCTGAATAGAGAGATCTGCATGTAGATGGGTGGAAGGAGTTGCACCTGGGACCTGAATAGGGCTGTGCCTTCCCTCCACAATGCTGGCTCCACCTCCTGTGGTGCGTCTGATGTCCCTGGCCTACACTGTGAAAGGAAAGAAGGAGTCTTGTCAACAAAGGGCTCCAGGACTGACCAGAACTGGTTTGGACTAGGCAAAGGCCTCTCTGCCTTCAGAGAACAAAGGGACAATGAGTATAAAAGAGGGGACCCAAACCCCAGAACTTTGGATCAGATCACTTTGGGAAACAAGAAGAACCTTTGCTGAGGAGAGGAACCAGAGAAACTTAGTAGGAGACTATCCCTAAGCTGAGTGCTGTTTGGGGGATTGGCCTGCAGTGGTTGCCTGATTGCCAAAGAAAGGAGAAAGGAACTTTGTGTGTACTTTCATCAACTTGTAAAAGATCTCCAAGGGCTTGAGAGAAGAGCTTGCCTCCTGCTGAAGTCTCAGGGACAACAGACGTCACCAACCAGCTTCCCAAGAGTCTTTCTGGAAAGTGCCTGCTGCTGTGCTGGACTTTCTGAGGGACTGCGTGTCACAAGGAGCTGGAAGCGCGACTCACGAAGAAGAAGCGTCACCGCCGAAGCGCCTCGCATCGCCGAAGAAGAGGATCGATGTCGCACCAGACGCCGCCGCATCAACAGAGAAGAGTGTCGCCACCGCTGTCGCATTGTTGCCGAAGCGCCTTGCATCGCCGGAGAAGAGGATCGACGTCGCATCAGACGTCGCTGCATCACCGGGAAGCGTGTCGCAGGGCCTGTCGCGGCTCAGAAGAATCGTTGAGTAGCCGCACCGCTGTCGCATCATTGCCGAAGCGCCTCGTATCGCCGGAGAAGAGGATCGACGTCGCATCAGACGCCACCGCATCACCGGGAAGCGTTTCGCAGGGCCTGTCGTGGCTCAGAAGAATCGTTGAGTCGCTGCATAGCTGTCGGGCGTGCACGCATCGTGTCGCATCAAGAAGAAGACGCCATCTTTGTTCATTGCACCGGATCTTCATCGCATCACGGCGTTGCTGGTCGCATCGCCACGAAAGCGCAGTAAGAAACGGACGCATCACCTCCCCTCGCAGAGAAGAACCGACGCATCCCCTACGCATCAGTAGGGACCCAACACATCACCGTTCTTGCGTGTAAGGAACCGACGCATCACCTTCCCTGCAACACTTTCGTTGTATAGCGTTACGCATCCTAAGGTACATTCAACTCAAAGTGTCGCATTTAACATCTTAAGAGAACTGAGCTAATTCTACCATTCTTGAAGTACAGTATTGTGGATTTTTGTCGTTTGTGGTCTTGTGTTAAGTCTATATAAAAGATACTTATTTTTAATATACAACTGGTGTGGTGTCCATCTGTAGTGTTGTCACTCGGTTACTGTATGTGTTCACAAATGCTTTACACACTGCCTCTGAGATAAGCCTGTCTGCTCGTGCCAAGCTACCAAGGGGGTGAGCAGGGGTTATTTTAGGAGTGTATCCCCCTTACCCTGACTAGACGCAAGGGTCCCTATTTGGACAAAGGTACCTACCTCTGCCAACTAGAGACCCCCAAATCTAACACTGGTGTTGAGAGTGCTCTTACTGGAGCTGCTTTCCACCTAAACTTGAGAACTACCCAGAGTTCTCTGCTTCTGTTTTTGCATAATTTATTCATCACTCTATGCCTGAAAGGGTTTTGTTTTGACTGATACTGGGTGCTCCCTTGTGTCTGGACAAAGCTATACCTCTCTGAAGAGCTCTAACGAGAGTGAACCACGTGTCAGGGGTTGCTTTTACTCATTTCTGGTTGGCTTGGATGGTATTTTACCAATCCAAAGCTGTAATACTGTACCTGGAGTGGAAAAAGGCTTTGGCCATTTTACAGCTCGGCAGGGATAGCACTGTGCTAATCCTATGCCTAAAGACTTTGCTGTAAAAATGGCAAAAGACTTTGTCCCTTTCTATCTCGGCGTGAATAGCACTGAGCTAATCCTATGCTTAAAAACTTTGATAGAAAAGCAGACATTTGAGGTGAGCAAATTTAGAGTGTCGCTGGTGTTGAGAGTGCTCTTACTGGAGCTGCTTTCCACCTAAACTTTAGAACTACCCAGAGTTCTCTGCTTCTGTTTTTGCATAATTTATTCGTCACTCTATGCCTGAAAGGGTTTTGTTTTGACTGATACTGGGTGCTCCCTTGTGTCTGGACAAAGCTATACCTCTTTGAAGAGCTCTAACGAGACCGACACAAGTGTCAGGGATTGCTATTATTCATTTCAGGTTGGCTTGGATAGTATTTTACCAATCCAAAGCTGTAATACTGTGCCTGGAGTGGTAAAAGGCTTTGGCCATTTTACAGCTCGGCAGGGATAGCACTGTGCTAATCCTATGCCTAAAGACTTTGCTGTAAAAAATGCAAAAGACTTTGTCCCTTTCTATCTCGGCGTGCATAGCACTGCGCTAATCCTATGCTTAAAAACTTTGATAGAAAAGCAGACATTTGAGGTGAGCAAATTTAGAGTGTCGCTGGTGTTGAGAGTGCTCTTACTGTAGCTGCTTTCCACCTAAACTTGAGAGCTGCCCAGAGTTCTCTGCTTCTGTTTTTGCATAATTTATTCATCACTCTATGCCTGAAAGGGTTTTGTTTTGACTGATACTGGGTGCTCCCTTGTGTCTGGACAAAGCTATACCTCTCTGAAGAGCTCTAACAAGAGCGAAACACGTGTCAGGGGTTGCTTTTATTCATTTCAGGTTGGCTTGGATGGTATTTTACCAATCCAAAGCTGTAATACTGTGCCTGGAGTGGTAAAAGGATTTGGCCATTTTACAGCTTGGCAGGGATAGCACTGTGCTAATCCTATGCCTAAAGACTTTGCTGTAAAAATGGCAAAAGACTTTGGGGCATATTAGCAAGACCCACGTTAAAATTATCGCCGTTTTAGCGGCAGGAAACTGCCGCTAAAGCGAGCGATAATGGGCTTGCTAATATGCATTATGGAATTCCAATAGAAGCCCAGATTAGATGTCCTGCACATCTAACCTGGGCTTCTATTGGAATTCTCATAACGCATATTAGCAAGCCCATTATCGCCGTTTTAGCGGCAGTTTCCTGCCGCTAAAACGGCGATAATTTTAACGTGGGTCTTGCTAATATGCCCTTTGTCCCTTTCTATCTCGGCGTGGATAGCACTGCGCTAATCCTATGCTTAAAAACTTTGATAGAAAAGCAGACATTTGAGGTGAGCAAATTTAGAGTGTCGCTGGTGTTGAGAGTGCTCTTACTGGAGCTGCTTTCCACCTAAATTTGAGAACTACCCAGAGTTCTCTGCTTCTGTTTTTGCATAATTTATTCATCACTCTATGCCGGAAAGGGTTTTGTTTTGACTGATGCTGGGTGCTCCCTTGTGTCTGGACAAAGCTATACCTCTCTGAAGAGCTCTAACGAGAGTGAAATACATGTCAGGGGTTGCTTTTATTCATTTCAGGTTGGCTTGGATGGTATTTTACCAATCCAAAGCTGTAATACTGTGCCTGAAGTGGTAAAAGGCTGTGGCCATTTTACAGCTCGGCAGGGATAGCACTGTGCTAATCCTATACCTAAAGACTTTGCTGTAAAAATGGCAAAAGACTTTGTCCCTTTCTATCTCGGCGTGGATAGCACTGCGCTAATCCTATGCTTAAAAACTTTAATAGAAAAGCAGACATTTGAGGTGAGTAAATTTAGAGTGTCGCTGGTGTTGAGAGTGCTCTTACTGGAGCTGCTTTCCACCTAAACTTGAGAACTACCCAGAGTTCTCTGCTTCTGTTTTTATATATATATATTTATTCACTGAAAAAACCACAGGTTTCAGGGACGTTATAGTTTTAAATTAGCATTTAAAAAACCTTAGAAATTCACTGAAAAGAACCACAGGTTTCAGGGACGTTATAGTAAGTTGGACATTTTGCTCGTACAAAACCAGAGAAATTCCCCCGTTATAGTTAGTTGAGCTAACTATAACTCGCGCCCCCGCAATGCACTACTGATGACGTCACATATTACATCATTCATGACATGGTCAGTGACATCACTGATGACATCTCTGATTACATCTCAAATGACATCACTGATGACATCACTGATGACATCATCCAGTGACTATCTGTTTCCATACAGTTTAAATATGTTTTATATATATATATATATATATGCCAAGGTGTATTGAAGAATGAGTGGGTGTATAAATGTCTGAATGGATGATTTAGTAGGTGCGTGACTGACTGTATAAGTGAGTGATTAAACATGTCTTACTGAATGCATTGGATAGTGACCAAACCATGTGAATGTCTCTATCAGTCTGTCAGTTGATGTGTAAGCGGCTGCATGGGTTGGTGAGTAGCTACATGAGTGTCTATATGGGTTATTGATTGATTGTCTGAGCATCTCTATGGGTGCCTGAGTATCTGTGTGGGTGAGTGGGGGGGTGTGACTCTGTGCATAGATGTGTGAGTGGGTGATTCACTGGGTGTATGGGTTCAAGAGTGTATCTGTGAAGGGCTGTATGGGTGTGTGAGTGTGTGTATGGGTGTGTTGGTGAGCGAATGGATGTCTCAGTGGTACATGTGTGAATAACTACATATGTGAAAGGCAGTATATGTGAGTATTGGAGTATATAAATGACTATATGTGAGAGTGAGTGATTGTGAGAGTGGCTGTATGGATGAGTGTGTGCTTGTATCAGTGATTGTACAAGAGAGTAAGTATGTGTTAGTATCTGTATGAATAAGTGAGGTGGTGTGTGTATAACTGTATAGGTAAGGAAATGGGAGTGTGATTGATTCTTTGCATGACTGACTACCTGTGTGACTAACTCTATGGGTGAGTGGCGGTGTGTAAGTGTCTGTATAGGTGTATGAGTGCATATGATAGTGCTGTATTGATGAGTGACTGCATGTATGAGTGACTGTATGGGTGAATGAGTGGATGTGTGTGTTTAGACCTAGGAATCAAGTGAGTGGGTATGTAGTAACTGGTATTGGTGTGTCTATTGTTTCGAAAATGGTAGTCTGTATTTTAGAGTGGGTGTATCAAAGGTTAAATTAGGGTGTGATGAGGTGCATCAGATTATCACGTGGATGATGTCATCAGTGATGTCATCAGTGATGTCACTGACCATGTCATGAATGATGTAATATGTGACGTCATCAGCAGTGCATTGCGGGGGCGCGAGTTATAGTTAGTTCAACTAACTATAACGGCCAAATTTCTCTGGTTTTGTATGAGTAAAATGTCCAACTAACTATAACGTCCCTGAAACCTGTGGTTTTTTCAGTGAATTTCTAAGGTTTTTTAAATGCTAATTTCTAACTATAACGTCCCTGAAACCTGTGTTTTTTTCAGTGAATTTCTAAGGTTTTTTAAATGCGAATTTCTAACTATAACGTCCTTGAAACCTATGGTTTTTTCAGTGAATTTCTAAGGTTTTTTAAATGCTAATTTCTAAGTATAATGTCCCTGAAACCTATAGTGCATGACTAATTGAAGGACTGCATGCATAATGGCTGAGTGATTGTATAACTGCAATGGTAGTGTCTGGGTGATTGGAGGAGTGCATGGGTAGTTCCTGGCTGATTTTGTAAGTGCTTGGTTACTGCCATGGTGATTGCATGAGTGCACAGTTAATGTATGGGTGATTGAAGAGTGCATGGGTAATGCTTGACTGATTACATTAGTTTATGGGTAATGCCTGACTGATTGCATGAGTGCATCAGTAGTACCTGGGTGATTGTAAGAGTGCAAAGGTAGTGCGTGGTAATTTTATAAGTGCTTGGGTATTGGTGGAGTGACTGGATAAGTGCATAGGTACTGGTTGGGTGATTGGAGGAGTGCATGGGTAGTGCATGGGTGATTGGAGCAGTGCATGGGTACTGCCTGGGTTATTGCATGAGTGGATGAGTAGTGCCTGGGTGATTGCAGGAGTGCATCGGTAGTGCCTGGGTGATTTTGTAAGTTGATAGGTAATGGCTGGGTGATTTCATAAGTACATGAGTACTGGTTGAGTGATTACATAAGTACAAGAGTAGTGCCTGCGTGATTGAAAGAGTGGAAAGATAGTGGCTGACTGATAGAAGTACTGTATGTAGGCCTGGGCGTAGTTCGCGGAGTTTTGCTACGCGAAACTCCGCGAAGTTACAAAAACTCTGCGGAGTTCCGTGAGTGGCGGAGTGCAGTGCGGACTTCAGTTTGTGCTGGTATTCCTGCCGCTCGGGTAGAAATTCTACCCCAATGGCATCTTGCGCTCGCGAACTTACCGTTGGCGATCGCGAGCGGGGAAAAAACTCCGCTGCACATCGCAAAGCAGAGTTTTCTGCACTCCGTGAGCTCCGCGGAGTGTGGAGTGCAGAAACCTCCGCAAATATGAATCTACCTTTTCAAATCATCATCATATCTAAAAAAAATATGTATTCAATATTTCTGGAATATAGTGAAACCTAGAAACTGAGACATGTAATAGATCTGCTTGAGTGATTGCATAACTCCATGGGTAGTGCTTGGGTGATTATATGAGTGCAAGGGTAGTCACTAGGTAATTGCAGGAGAGTATGAAAAGTGACTGACTAATTGCATGAGTGCAGATATAGACGTTGAGAGGACGGATAAGTGTATAAATAGCAACTGAAGGCATAGATGAGTCATTATGTACTGCGTATGTGAATAGATGAGTGCAACAGTAGAGCCTGCATGATTCTATGACTGCAAGAGTAGTGTGTGGGTTATTACATGAGTGCATAGATACACACTGCATGATTACATGACTGCAGAGGTAGTACATAACTAGTGCCTGGGTGATTACATGACTACAGGGGTAATATCTGGAGGATTACTAGAATACATAGGAAATGAGTGGGTGATTTCATAAGTTCACGAGTACTACCTGGGTGATTACAGAAGTACTAAGATACTGCCTGAGTGATTACAGGAGTGCAAAGGTAGTGGCTGGGTGATTTCAAAAGTGCATGAGTACTGGTTGAGTGATTACATAAGTACAAGAGTAGTGCCTGCATGATTGAAAGAGTAGAAAGATAGTGGCTGACTGATAGAACGGCTGTATATCTAATGCATTCATGATTGCATGAGTACAGGGGTAACGTCTGGGGGATTAAAGGAGTACATAGCTAACACCTGGGTGATTGCATGACTACAGGGGTAATATCTGGGGATTTACATGACTATATAGGAAGTGACTGGGTGATTTTCTAAGTGCATGAGTATTTCTTGGCTGATTGCAGGACTACTGAGGTACTGCCTGAGTGAATAAAGGAGTGCAAAGGTAGTGCCTGGGTGATTTCATAACACCATGACTACTGGCTTAGTGATTACATGAGTACAAGGGTAGTGCCTCCGTGATTGAAGGACTGCAACGATAGTGCCTGGGTGAATATATAAGTGCATGAGTAGTGGCTACATGTTTGAAAGAGTGCATGGGTAATACCTTAATGATTGCCTGAGTGCATAGATAGTGCCTAGATGATTGCATCAGTGCAGCAGTAATGCCTGAGTGTTTACAACACTGCATATATAGTCCCTGCATCATTGGAAGACTGCATGGTGAGTACTTGGGTGTTTTTATAACTGCATGAAGGTTGGACCTAGCCAAATATAAAGCAGCAGACTATTAAATGACTCAACTATAAGTCTCTCCATATTGTTACAAGCACACATACATATGAATCTACCTTTTCAAATCATCATCATACCTAAAAATAATATGTATACTATATTTCTGGAATATAGTGAAACCTAGAAACTGAGACATGTAATAGATCTGCCTGAGTGATTGCATAACTCCATGGGTAGTGCTTGGGTGATTGTATGACTGCTAGGGTAGTCACTGGGTAATTGCAGAATAAGATGGATAGTGACTGGCTAATTGCATAAGTGCACATATAGAGTTTGAGTGTATGGATAAGTGTATGAATAGCACCTGAAGACATAGATGAGTCATGGAGTAGTGCCTAAGTGAATAGATGACTGCAACAGTAGGGCCTGGGTGATTCTATGACTGCAAAGGTAGTGTGTGGGTTATTATATGACTGCACAGGTACAGCCTGCATGACTACCTCACTGTACAGGTAGTACATAACTAGTGCCTGGGTGATTGCATGACTGCAGGGGTAATATCTGGGAGATTACTGGAATACATAAAAAGTGAGTACTGCCTGGGTGATTACAGAAGTACTAAGGTACTGCCTAAGTGATTACATGACTGCAAAGATAGTGCCTGGGTGATTTTATAAGTACATGAGTACTAGCTGAGGGATTACATAAGTATAAGAGTAGTGTGTGCATGATTGAAAGACTGCAAGGATGGTGCCTGGGTGATAGGAAGCACTGTATAACTAATGCATTGGTGACTGCATGAGTACAGCAGTAACGTCTGGGGGATTAAAGGAGTACATAGGTAATACCTGGGTGATTGCATGACTACAGGGATAATATCTGGGAATTTACATGACTACATAGGAAGTGACTGGGTGATTTTATAACTGCATGGGTACTTCTTGGGTGATTGCAGGACTACAGAGGTAGAGCCTGAGTGAATAAAGTAGTGCAGAGGTAGTGCCTGGGTGATTTCATAACAGCATGAATACTGGCTGAGTGATCACATAAGTACAAGGGTAGTGCCTCAGTGATTGAATGAGTGCAACGGTAGTGCCTGGGTGATTATATAATTGCATGAGTAGTGGCTGGGTGATTGAAAGAGTGCATGAGTAATACCTGGGTGATTGCATGAGTGCATAGGTAGTGCCTAGATTATTGCATGAATGCAGCAGTAATGCTTGAGTGATTACAACACTGCATATGTAGTGCCTGGATCATTCGAAGACTGCATGGGTAGTACTTGAGTGTTTTTATAACTGCATTAGCGTTGGGCCTAGCCAAATATAAAGCAGCACACTATTACATGATTCAACCATAAATCTCTCCATATTGTTAAAAGCGTGCATACATACGTCTCTACCTTTTCAAATCAAAAACAAATAGGTATACAATATTTCTGGAATATAGTAAAACCTAGAAACTGAGACATGTAATAGATCTGCCAGAGTGATTCCAAAACTCCATGGGTAGTGCTTGGGTGATTGAATGAGTTGAAGGGTAGTCACTGGATAATTGCAGGAAAAGATGGATAGTGACTGGCAAATTGCATGAGTGCAAACATACATGTTGAGTGCATAGATAAATGTATAAATAGCACCTGAAGGCATAGATGAGTTTTTGAGTAACACCTAGGTGAATAGATGAATGCAACAGAAGGGCCTGGGTGATTCTATGACTGCAAGGATAGTGTGTGGGTTATTATATGACAACATAGGTACAGCCTGCATGATTGCATAACTGTAGGGGTAGTACATAACTAGTGCCTGGGTGATTGCATGACTGCAGGGGTAATATCTGGGGGATTACTGGAATACATAAAACGTGAGTGGGTGATTTTAAAAGTGCATGAGTACTGCCTGGGTGATTACAGAAGTACTAAGGTACTGCCTGAGTGATTACAGGAGTGCAAAGGTAGTGCCTGGGTGATTCTATAAGTGTATGAGCAAGTAGACAAATATCTCAGTCACAACACCATGCACAGCTCAAAACTTCACAGAGTACACTTCAATTTTCAAACTGACACTGAAAATTATGCGGTATACATGTAATATAACTTTTTTCACATAATACAAATTACTCTAATAAATAACATCTCTACAAACATCTCAAACCTCACGTTCAGGCTACTGCTTAACCATTCTACAACTACTTATAATATTACACCTACCCAAATAGAAAGTAGGAACCCATCACATATGTTTAGTAAAAGTCTCACCATATTACTAAAACCATACATGAATATGTCTGTACCATAACACTATCCAAACCTAAAAAAAAACACAGAACAAACTTCCAATTTCAAGCAAACATCAAAAATTATGCGGCATACTTCAACTGTACCTCTCTAGAAACTTAAAAAAGAAGCCTCATTAATAACACCTTATGTCACCATCTTTTACACCACACCTTTGTGCTGCATCTTCACCATTCTACTAGTACTCACAGTCTTGAGCCTACCACATAAACAGCAACAACACCTCTTTGTTATACATCATGCACCTCCAAATGTATGACATATGAAAATACATATACAAGTAGAAACATACTTGAGACAGAAGTCCATGCACACCTTAAAATTTGACAGACTCCACCTCCAAATTTAAAGCAACAGCTAAAATTATGCGGTATACTACAAATATACATATTCACATACTAAAACAAACTACCATAATCACTAATCCATATTCCAATATGCACATACAGAAACTATTTCAAACAACATTTAACTACAATAAAACAAACTACAATAAACATCTCTATATTTAATAATATATTTCAAACATCAAAGTTGTTGATTAATTATTTAACTTGAAAAATAAAGCTTACACATAATACACCTCACAAATGTATAACTCATCTTCCAAATTGATTTGTAGAATATAAAATATCAGAAACTCAGAAAAGATTTTCTTATGCACATAATAAATGTAATGCACTGCTCTCAGCAAGGCAAAACTAGTAATGGCAAAGTTTCCCTCTCTTTTTCCACACAAATACATGTAAGTAACAAATCACATTCCTTCCTACATTATTTCAAATTATAAAACACATTTCTATTGGTTAGACATATTAACCCTTACCAACTGACTTCTAAAAGTGCCCAAACTGGTTCTGGAATTTTCCACACTGCTGTCATTGGGCTATACGTAGGCTACATCTGGGTGATATTTGTGCTACATTTGGGCTCCTTTTTCACTGGTGGCCATCTTGGGAGACTTCAAATCAATTCAATAAACATTTTTCGATCTGATTTAGAAACATAGATCATAAAAGTGTACATAAAAACAGTAAATTCTCTTTCTTAATACAATACAATGAGAATTAATTAAAACCAGTATGTAAAAACGGGTGTTACAAAGCCCAGCTCAGAGCAACTTCAGGTTAACAGAATAATAAAGTTCAATGTTTCGCAAGATCAATCTCAAGTACTTTGTGCAAAATACGCAATACGGGGTCCAAGTAAGATGCAGCGCTCCAATACCTGACCAATCTGCACTATATAAAACTGCAAAAAAACAAAAAATAAAAAGTGTTTTGCACACTACTGTCATTGGACTATATGTGGGCTACATCTGGGTGATATTTGTGCTACATTTGGGCTCTTTTTCTCCGGTGGCCATCTTGGGAGACTTATTTGTTATAAAGTTTCCTAACTTCCTCATTTACTACAGTCTCGTCAGTAGGAAATGCTTTCAGTTTTTTACTTTGAATCCATCAAGAAGACATTCAGATGTGTCACACATTTGCCATAAATTCACAATGTTAGCACTCTAGCCCCCCTCCATATTTTTTATTTAAAAAAGAGGGCATGCCCCGGGGGATGGGGTCCCCGGGGCCAATAGAGGCCCAGGGAAGGGGGGCCACGCGGCCCCCTTCCCGTTTTTAAAAAAAAATAAAACAAAAAAAAATGCTCAGGCCCCGGGGGATGGGGTCCCCGGGGCCAAAAGTGGCCAAGGGAAGGGGGGCCACGCAGCCCCCTCCCATAAAAAAAAAAAAAAAAAAAACGGTATCGTGCCGGAGGCTCCGCCCCCTCCCTGCAGTACTCTGCAAACGCGCCCCCTGGTGCGTTTTAAGAAAGGGAAGTAATTCCCTTGAATACTGGGGGTCCCTGAGGCCAACTAGCCCACCAGGAACCTCCAGTATGCGCCAGGGGCTGCCTTGCAGAGAGGTGTACAGAGGCCACGCCCCTTTTACACCTCTCTGCAACGCAGCTCTGTGGCGCTTAATGGAGGTAGCTGGTGGGCTAGTTGCACCCCAGGGACCCTCAGGATTCAAGGGAGTTAATCCCCGACTTAAAACGCGCCACAGGGCGCGTTTGCACAGTGGTGAAGGGAGGGCGGGGCCTGAGGTGACATGTGTGCAAACAGGCCCCGTGGCGCGTTTTAAGATGGGGAATTAAATCCCGTTCAATCCTGAGGGTCCCTGGGGGCCAACTAGCCCAACAGGTACATCCAGAAAGCGCCACAGAGCTGTGTTGCAGAGAGGTGTAAAAAGGGTGTGGCCTCTCTACACGTCTGTGCAACGCAGCCCCCTGGCACATACTGGAGGTTCCTGGTGGGCTAATTGGCCCCTAGGGACCCTCATGATTCAAGGGGACTTAATCCCCCAACTTAAAACGCGCCACGGGGCACGTTTGCACAGATATCACCTCAGGCCCCGCCCCCTCCCTTCACCATTGTGCAAATATTCCTCTAAAATCTGCCGAACTACGAATTCTGATTTACTCACCTGTTATCAGGAGAGACCTCAGTGCTGCATCTTTCAGCCCAGTACTAATCCTGAAAAGTAATTTTAACCGTACTTACCAGTAACTTGAATTTCCTTCCATAGGATATCATTGCCTGCTTTTTGCTGAAAAAGTTTCTGTGTTGATTTTTGAAACATACAAATATTCCTCTAAAATCAGCCGAAATACGAATTCCGATTTACTCACCTGTTATCAGGAGAGACCTCAGTGCTGTATCTTTCAGCCCAGTACTGGTCCTGAAAAGTAATTTTAACCATACTTACCAGTAACTTGAATTTCCTTCCATAGGCTAACATTGACTGGTTTCACTTGGAAATTCTTCTAAGTGTGGAGTTTTGGAACTTTAAAATATTCCTCTAAAATCAGCCGAAATACGAATTCCGATTTACTCACCTGTTATCAGGAGAGACCTCAGTGCTGCATCTTTCAGCCCAGTACTGATCCTCAAAAGTAATTTTAACCGTACTTACCAGTAACTTGAATTTCCTTCCATAGGATATCATTGCCTGCTTTTTGCTGAAAAAGTTTCTAAGTGTTGATTTTTGAAACATACAAATATTCCTCTAAAATCAGCCGAAATACGAATTCCGATTTACTCACCTGTTATCAGGAGAGACCTCAGTGCTGTATCTTTCAGCCCAGTACTGGTCCTGAAAAGTAATTTTAACCGTACTTACCAGTAACTTGAATTTCCTTCCATAGGCTAACATTGACTGGTTTCACTTGGAAATTCTTCGAAGTGTGGAGTTTTGGAACTTTAAAATATTCCTCTAAAATCAGCCGAAATACGAATTCCGATTTACTCACCTGTTATCAGGAGAGACCTCAGTGCTGCATCTTTTAGCCCAGCACTGACCCTGAAAAGTAATTTTAACCGTACTTACCAGTAACTTATATTTTCTTCCATAGGAATCCATTGTCTGGTTTTCAGCAGAAAAGTTTCAAAGTGTCGATTTTCACAAACTACAAATATTCCTTAAAAATCGCCTGTATGACTTAAACGCATTCTTTCAACTGTTTACAGGAGATGCACCAGTGCTGGATCCAGGATCCAACACTGAGTAAGAAAAAGTAACGATAACAGTTTTTACCTGCTAAGTGAATTTCCTTCCATAGGATAACATTGGTGATTCTATGAGAAAAAGTTTCAAAGTGTCAACTTTTAAAATACAATAATATTCCTTAAAAATCACTACTGTAACCAAAACGCTTTTACTCAACTGTTTACAGGAGATGTCCCAGGACTGAATCTAGGATCCAGTCCTGTGGTTAGAAAAAGTAATCCATAAAGTAACTAATTGCATTTAACTAGAAATTCACATTGAGCTGAATGTTGCATTGTGTTTGAAAATGTGTTGCCCATTGCAACAACTGTAACTACTGTACTTAAAAGTCTATTGCCTATGTGCAAAGTATTTAAACTAAAGTAATTCATTCTGAGAAAGTATTTTTGTAATGTATAATGTAATTACAATGTAATTTAAAAAATAAAATATGTAAAAAAAATTGTTTCTAAAAATGTAGTAAATCAGTATGAAAAAAATAAATATAACAATTAATACATTTAAAAATTGTCATTTACAAAACCTTTGAAATTCACTGAAAAAACCGTAGGTTTCAGACATGTTATAGTTAGGAATTAGCATTTAAAAACCTTTGAAATTCACTGAAAAAACCATAGGTTTCAGACACGTTATAGTTAGAAATTAGCATTTAAAAAACCTTTGAAATTCACTGAAAAAACCATAGGTTTCAGGCACGTTATAGTTAGAAATTAGCATTTAAAAAACCTTAGAAATTCACTGAAAAAACCATAAGGTTTTAGGGACAGTTATAGTTAGTTGGACATTGCACTCGTACAAAACCCGTGAAATTCCCCCGTTATAGTTAGTTCAGGTAACTATAACTCGCGCCCCGCAATGCACTGCTGATGACGTCACATATTACATCACTCATGACATGGTCAGTGACATCACTGATGACATCACTGATGACATCTCAAATGACATCACTGATGACATCACTGATGACATCATCCATGTGAGAATTTAATGCATCTTCTCACACCCTAATATAAGTTTTGATACACCCACTCTAAATTACAGACTGCCATTCTCAAAACCATACACACTCCAATACCAATAAGTACATACCCACTCACTGATTCTTAGGTCTACACACACACATCTACTCACTCACCCGTACAGTCACTCATACTTACAGTCACTCAGTACAGGACTATCATATGCACCCATACACCTATATAAACACTCACACAACGCTACTCATCCATAGAGGTACTCACACACCTAGTCAGTCATGCAAATAATTAATCACACTCCAATTTACTCACCTATACAGTTATACACACCAGCTCACTTACTCATAAAAATACTAGCACATTCTTACGCTCCTATGCAATCACTGATGCAAGCACACACTCATCCATATAGCCACTCTCACAATCACACACTCTCACTTATAGCCATTTATATACTCCAACACACATATATACTGCCTTTCACATATGTAGTTACTCACACATGTACCACTGAGATATACATTCAATCACTAACACACCCATACACACACTCACCCACCCATACAGTCCATCACAGACGCACTCTTGAAACCATGCACCCAGTGAATCACCAACTCACACATCTATGCACAGAGTCACACACACCCCACCCACACAAACACTCAGGCACCCATACAGATACTCAGACAATCAATCAATAACCCATGTAGACACTCATGTAGCTATTCAGAAAGCCATGCAGCCGCTTACAAACCAACAGACAGACGGATACAGACATTCACACAGTTTAGTCACTAACCCATGCATTCAGTAAGATACATTTAATCACTCACTTGTAGAGTCAGTCACTCACGTACTAAATCATCCATTCAGACACTTATACACCCACTCATTCTTCAATACGCCTTTCCCTATATATATTAAACATATTTAAACTTTACAGAAACACACAGTCACTGGATGATGTCATCAGTGATGTCATCAGTGATGTCATTTGAGATGTCATCAGTGATGTCATCAGTGATGTCACTGACCATGTCATGAGTGATGTAATATGTGACGTCATCAGCAGTGCATTGCGGGCGCGAGTTATAGTTACCTGAACTAACTATAACGGGGGAATTTCACTGGTTTTGTACGAGTGCAATGTCCAACTAACTATAACTGTCCCTAAAACCTTATGGTTTTTTCAGTGAATTTCTAAGGTTTTTTAAATGCTAATTTCTAACTATAACGTGCCTGAAACCTATGGTTTTTTCAGTGAATATATATATATATATATATATATATATATATATATATATATATATATATATATACAATACATATATATCCGTTTGACAAATCCTACCAAAGACCACCAAACTCACGGCGGGCGCATCTGTAAAGACAGGAGTAGAACCCATGTGTTCTACAACTACAAAACCAGTTCAGAGCACTCACGGGGTGCTGAGTGACTTTGTTCATTGGAGATGCGTTTTGGCGTAATGTCTTCTTCTGTGCGGCAAAACCATTATCAAACATGCAAAGAGTTCATTTTAAACATCTAACAATTGTTCCTATAGGTGGACCTTTGTCCACTGGGAGGACGGCATAGTTCTTACTGGATTTTATTTGGCCCCCAGAAGTGAGCAATAGCACATCAACATCCCCATTGCTTTTGATCAATATATGGGCTTAAATGCCCAATTAGCACATCTCTCTCCGATGCCTAGTGGGATATCGCTCACAGTGCCCCAAAGTGGGATTCAGCCACAATATGAGCCAGATGTACCAAGGTTACCGTTTGCATTTCTTAATTAGCGAATTCGTAGGAATCACTATACAAGAAATGCAAAAGATATGTACAAAGTTTGCGATTCCCCAAAAGCGATTCCTACAGATTACGAGTAGTTATTAAGGAATCGCAAATAGGAAATGCCATTGCATACTCACCTATGGGCGAAATAGAAATGGTTTGCATTTCCTAAATTGCAATTTCCTAATAGGAAATCACAACTTAAGAAATGCAAAGCCAAGGGTGCCTCTGGGCTTAAAGACCCCCGGGAGTTAAAATATGATGGTAGTTTAATCATTACTTTAAACAGTGCTTACATTACTTTCATTTCACTATAGAGCCATATTTATATATGCTAATGAAATTTACAAAGTAAAACACATATTGTTTCTCCCCTAATGGGGGCATAAATGTCAGAGTGGGTGCATGAGTTTCTGTGAGAGTATGTTAGTGAGTGTGTGTGTGTTTGAGTGGGTGTGTGAGTGGGTGCATCAGTGTCTGAGTGGGTCTGTGAGTAGGTGTGTCAGTGTCTGAGTGAGTGTGAGTGGGTGCATCAGTGGGTGAGTGTATAAGTACAACTGTTGGCAAGTGTGCATATATATATATATATATATATATATATATATATATATAAAGGCTACAGGGATGTTATAGTTAGGCTCGGGTTTCACTCATACAAAACCAGTGAATTTCAGCAGTTATAGTTAACTGAGCTAACTTGTGCCCACGGAATGCACAGCTTATGACCTCACATATTAAATCACTGATGACAACACTGATGACATCACTGATGACACCTCTGATGACATCATCCAGTGATTGTTTTTAAGAAGGTTTATGAGTGTTAAATATATAACTAAGGTGTATTGGTGAATCAGTGGGTGTATGAGTGCCTGTATGGATGATTCAGTGGGTACGTGACTGACTGTATAAGTGAATTATTAGGTATCTCAGTGTATGTATGGGTGAGTGACTGGTTCTGTGAATGTTTGTATCAGTCTGTAAGTTGGTGTCTAAGTGGCTGTATGGGTGTGTGAGTGGGTACGTGAGTGATGTATGGGTGATTGGTTATCTGAGTACCTGTATGGGTGTCTGAGTATCTGTATGGGTGGGTGAGAGGGTGTATGACTGCCTGTATGGATCAGTGAGTGGGTGAGTCAGTGGTTGTATCGGTTAGTGAGTGTGTGTGTAAAATGCTGTATGGGTGAGTGAGTATGTGTATGGCAGTGAGGGTGAGTCAGTGGATGTGTTAGTGCTATGGGTAAGTAACTGGGTATGTGAAAGGCACTATAGGAGAGTGATAGGGTATATGAGTGAGTGCATGTGAGAGTGGCTGTATGGGTGAGTGTGTGCTTGTGTCAGTGACTGTATAGGTGAGTGATTATGTGTTAGTATATATATGAGTAAGTAAGTGGGTGTGTGTTTAACTGTATGGGTGAGTAAATGGCTGTGTGATTGACTGTATGGGTGAGTGAGTAGTGTTGTGTAGTTCCAACTAATCCACAGGACCTGCGCATTTGTTGGACAACATAAACTTTGGATGAGGTGGATAGACTGATTCCGAACACCCCCACAGGATATGTTGGCTTAGAGACCAGCTAGTTCACAGTGCCTCCGTAAGCCCCCCTAACCTTACCAGGGAGCAAATGGTTTCTGGCAACCAACAAATAAGACAACCCTGACCCCTCAGGGATTGTGGAAACAGATCAGAACCTTTTGCTTAATCACTCGTGCTTACCTGTGCTCAAAGAAATATACAGAGAATACACAGTGGGATGTGTTCAATATATTTATTGAACCAACGTTATTCTTGGATAGAATATATGTGCTGTGATAATCAGTAGACAAAAGCAGATGAAGTGATTACAAGCACCAAAAACTAGTAGATATATCAATCAATCAGTCAATCAGGGATTTGTAGATCGCACTACTAACCCATGAAGGTCTCAAGGCACTGGGGGGAGGCGGTTCGGGTAGCTCTGTGGTCATCCAAAGAGCCAGGTCTTGAGGTCCTCCTTTCTGAAGGCTTGCAGTGTCGGGCTTCGTCTGATGCGGAGGGGGAGTTCGTTCCAGGTCTTGGCTGCGATGTAGGAGAAGGATCTGCCTCCCATCCTGGCTCTGCGGATGCGGAGTGTTTCGGCCAGGGCAAAGTCGGCGGAACGGAGGTTTCTCTTGGGGACGTGGAAGGAGATTCTTTCATTGAGGTATTTGGGTCCGGTGTTGTGGAGGACTTTGTAGGCATGTGTGAGCAGCTTGAAGGTCACTCTTTTTTCGACTAGGAGCAAGTGGAGGTCTCGGAGGTGCTGGGTGATGTGGTTGTGTCGTGGGATGGTGAGGATGAGTCTGGCGGCGGCGTTCTGGACGGTCTGGAGTTTGTGAAGGATAGATTTGTTGATTCCGGCATAGAGAGCGTTTCCGTAGTCCAGCCTGTGGTGATGAGTGCTTGGGCGATGGTCTTTCTAGATTTGGGTGGGATCCATTTGAAGGTCTTGCAGAGTATATAGAGGGTGTTGAAGCATGTGGAGGATACAGCGTTGATCTGTCGGTTCATAGTGAGAGTGGAGTTGAGTATGATGCCTAGGTTGCGGGCATGGTCCGTGGGGGTTGGGGGATTTCTGAGGGCAGGGTGCCACCAGGTGTCGTCCCACGTGGTGGGGGTGGATACGAGGATGAGGACTTCTGTTTTCTCCGAATTGAGCTTCAGGCAGCTGCTGCTCATCCAGGATGCAACGTCCTTTATTCCTTCCTGGAAACTGTGTCTGGTGGTGTCGGGTTTCCTGGTGAGGGAGGGGATGAGCTGGGTGTCGTCGGCGTAGGATACTATGCTGAATCCATGTTTTCTGACAATTGTTGCGAGGGGGTATGTAGATATTGAAGAGCATGGGGCTGGGGGAGGATTCTTGGGGTACGCCGCATCTGATCTCTGTGGGTTTAGAGAGGAAGATCAGAATATAGTAGTACCATGGTGCTAAAACAGTCTATATATGCAGGCATATAAACAAGGTGGTAATAATCAGGCGTCTTCCTACTATGCAAACCCTACTCTAAGTGTACCTAGAGTGTGTGTAGGTGTGAAGCCAAGAATCCTCCCAAGGGATGATCCAACCCCATTACCTGGCAGGAGAGAATGTAGGACCCAGTCTTGGTCAAGAACTGGACACCCAACATGGAAATGTCAGACCACTGCGTGGTGAAGTCTCAGCAAATAGGGACCCTCGGTGTCAGCTGAAGTGCCCCCATGCTAATCTTTTGGGATGCTCATTATTTATAATAGAAAGCATCCTTGTGATGTGCGGATAGATTAGCGATGTTGTGGATATGTGGATAGCCATATTGCCCCATGGATGAAGATAAAACGACATTTGTTCATAGTGCATCATGAGGCCTTGTACATGGTGTTTGAGGCAACGTGATAATGTTCTGCAAAGCTAGCTGTGTAAATAAACCAGCTTCAGAGAAACTAGTCCAACATTGTTGCACACACAAATATGTGCAAAAGGTCACAGCAGAAATGTTATTGTGCAAAATTAGAACAATTTAAGACTAATGTGTAGCTCCGTTACTTGGGCCTAACCCGGGCACATAACAGTAGGTGTGTGAGTAGCTCTATGGGTGAGAGACTCAGTGTTTGAGTTGCTGTATGGGTGCATGAGTGGATATGTCAGTGGCTCTATTAGTGAGTGAGTAGGTGTATGAGTAACTGTATGGGTGAGTGAGTGGATGTGTGTGTAGATCTATGAATCAGTGAGTTGCTGTGTAAGCACTGGTATGGGTCTGTGAATAGGTTTATGAATGGTTGTGTAGGAGTGGGAGTGTGAGTGGGTATATGGAAGGTTCTATGGAGGTGTGAGTGGGTGCGTTAGTGATTTTTTGGATGAAGTCATCAGTGATGTCATCAGTGATATCATTTATGATGTCATCAGTGATGTCATTTGAGATGTCATCATTGATGTCACTGACCATATCATGAGTGATGCAATATGTGAGGTCCTAAGCAGTCCATTGCAGGGGCACTAGTTATAGCTCAGCTAACTATAACTGCTGAATTTCATTGGTTTTGTACGAATGAAACCTGAGTCTAACTATAACGTCCCTGTAACCTTTGGTCTTTTCAGTGACTTTCTAAGTTTATTTTTGATTCCATTCCCTAACTATAACGTCCCTGTAACCTTTGGTTTTGTCAGTGATTTTCCAAGGTTTTTTAAATGCTAATTCCTAACTATTAGGTCCCTGTAACCTTTGCTTTTTTCAGTGAATTTCTATGGCTTTTTAAGTAGTAATGGTGTTTGCAGAGTGGTGGACAAAGGGGGGAGGCCTCTGACCAGGTCTCAGGAATCCGATTGTGTAGGACTTACAGAAAGTACCAAGAGAGCTTCTTGGCCCCAAGATCCCTCAGCATCCAGGAGGACTTCATTGCCCAACCAGTAGTGCACCAGGAGATGCGTTTGCAGAGTGGTGGAGAAAGGAGGCATGGCCTCTGAAGAACTCTGAGCAATCCCGCTATGTAGGACTTACTGGAGGTACTCTACTCTACTCTACTTTATCTGAATTGACTTTATAACTGGAAGATTAGAACATATTTTAACTTCTTCTAATAAAGCTGGGGTGGAGGTATGAGGATGAGTCAACTGATTGTCTTCATAACAAAAACTTTGTATTGTTGTATTCTGTCATATTTTAAAAATGAAACAGTTCAAAAGCCAAAATGAAGAGAAGCAGTGACAAAAGACAACTCTTCCTAATACCCTAAACAGTGGAAATAATCAGTGTAATTGCCATTCATTATACAGATGCTATAGTTAGTATAATAAGGAAATTAAATTAATGACTTTGGAAACCAAAACTCTCCATTTAAAAGCTTGAAACATGAAACTCCAACTCATTCTGTCAAAAGCTTTTTCAGTGTCTAGATTAGCTACTAAATGGTCTGATTATTTAACAGATACAAAAATCATCAAAGAAAGATCTGGACTTATCCAATGATAACCTTCCCAGAACAAAGTCTGAACATTCCTTTCTTATGAGGTATAGAAAGAGGGGTTCCAAATGCAGATGGTAAAACGTAAGCACATATCTCATGATCAACATTTTACTAATGAGAAATACCTATTGTTGTAATATGATTTAGTATCTCATCCTTCTTTTGGAATAAAACAAATTAGAGCTTCCTGAAATGAATCATGTGCTGAGCTAGAAGCAAAAAACAATTAACAATTGAAATCTTTTTGGCAACTGAATTTGTTAAAAATATGTGTGAAATTCAGTTGTAAACTAATAGTCAATAAGAGCTTCCCCAGGGAATCCTCAAGCTTATCATTTGAAAGCAGGAATTCACTCACCTATCTTTCACTCATCATTCTTACTGAAACTATTTCAGAAATGTGCCAAACATACACTGTAACCTATGTATATATGTAGAAGAAGGGGCCTCACTAAGGACAAAGTGGCATGTATAATGCAGTTCATTGTGCGCATCCCAGATCATGCGTTTCAGCCAGATCAGCCTTTCTCACATGATTAGTACACCCAACAATCCCACCATATATTGTGGAAACATCATAAAAAGCAAACTGGGGTGCCATATTGATGTGGTAGAAGGTGTATGAAAGTAACAACAGTATGAAGGTTTACATTGCAGGAACTTACTATGTTACTGCCTAGACAAACTCCCCTTTTCCTGCTCTGTGTGTAAGTGTCACCAAAATTGGCACCCCAATGCATTCATGCAGTTTAAAGTTGTTTGCGCCCTATTAGGCAGGGATGAGTAAAAGGTGAATCAAAAGCAGACATTGCAAAGGGAGCACAGGTGATCAATGGCAAGGCTTCCACATAATCATGCACTAGTGGGAGGAGGCACCAATTGTGAAATGGTCAAAGGAGGTATATAGACCACACCCGTGCAAGGGTTTGCAGTGCAGGAGATAGCCACTTTACAGTGTAGTAACCAAATAACCTTGCTGGCGCTGTATGTAATTACAGTCCAATTGGCACCAAAATACCTTCATACAACACCCAGAAGTAGTATGTACAATGTAAGGCTTGCAATAATTGACATTTTATTTGTTAGTAACTTAACTTCTATGCATCTACCTTCAGTGTCTGTTCCTTGAGAAACCACTGACACATCTCTGCTTTTGTAACATAAAATTACTGCACCAATCAGCAGAGATGGGTTAAGTCACCAGGCCCGGATGGCGTCCCTAATAATTTCATTCAATGTTATTTTGACCTAAGGGCGCCAATACTGACAAACATTTTTAATAGGTTAACCCTTTCCAATATACCAATTCCTGAGCTACATCGACAATCATCCTGATATTCAAGAAGGGGCACCTACCATCACCAAACTGTGATCACCTAATTTCTTTGATAGATATCCAGGCAAACATTTTGGGCACGGTTAGATATAACAGGATCCTGGAGTCGGCTGAGAATAAAATTCTATATCCATGCCAATACGGTTTTTGTAATCGCATAGGCACCATTGAGCAGTGTTTGAATCTCAATTTACTGTTGGCTAAATACACAGTGGCTAAGCAAACCCCTCTCTACCTTGCTTTCATGGACTTGTCCATGGCTTTTGATTGCGTAAACTCGTCAAAATGGAGTTGGATGTGTCGCTAGTCCACTTCCTCGAACTATTACATGCGAACACAAAAGCCAGGGTTAGATTCAGCCAAAGCGGCGAATTAACCAATGAAATCAATGTAGAACGTGGGGTTTGGCAAGGGTGCGTTCTTGCCCTTTGCTGTTCATTCGTCATATAAATGAGCTTACCCCTAAAACTGACTTCTTGTACCCCAGATGTCCTGCTGATAAAAGGTACTCTGCTCCCAGCTTTGCTTTACGCAGAACGATGCTGTGTTAATAGTCCTCACACCTAAAGCTTGCACAAGTTGTGCAACTAATGGACACTTTAGATTTATTAACTAATTTTAACAAATTCATAATGGTATGCGGCCCAAGCGCATCCACCTTTCAAGCATATCAGTCGGCCCTAATCATTTGTCATGCACTAGCACTTTTTCCTATTGGGGATAACTTTTAGCAAAACTGGCTTATGGGCCCCCAAACTTATCGCAGCATAGGGGGAAATCATCCAGGACAGTCAGCTCATATCGTAGGCTTCCACCCCCCCCGCCCTGGCAGCCGGGCTCTTGTCCCACTAATCCAGATATACACTCCTCAGTGTGTCTCAGTGGCAGACTGTGCGGCTCTCAAAATGGAAGAAACCGCTTTTCTCAGAATGATTCTGTCCATTCCCTGCCCCACCCCCCACTTATTTGCCACATGGAAATGGGCTTAGGTTATGTTAGTGACGGAACTCGCACCGACCACCCTAATTGTGGCTATCCATTTGGAAGACAGAAGAAGCATCCCTCAAAAGAGACATAATTCACAATTGTTTAGTGTGTGACAGAGGACTCATGTTCCCTTGGATGGCATACATAAAAAATCATTTGAAGACATTGACCTAACCCATGTTTTCACCAATACTGTTTCACTTGTTTCCCTGGGGACGCAGCATGTTCAAGCATTATTGCTAGCACAGGCACAAGCTCAGAGGCTACAAACCGAAACATCCAAACTGACTGTTGCAGCTTACTTATGCTTGAGCCCCGATAAATCCCCTACCAGCTATTTGTGGAATGCTGAAGGGAGATGGGAACGTTCGTTATTGCTCAATTTTAGGGCTGACATGATTAAATACCTGCTTTATTTCCCATTAGGTTTCCAGCATCACCCCAAATCTAGAATGTGCCCCGGTAACAATTCTTCTAGACAGTCCATGCTTCATTTTATTTTTTATGTGACTTTTACATAAGCTACGCTAAAATGTTATAGTCCCCTTTATGAAATCCCAAGATTTTCAAAACTGTGCTCTATCTAGCATATTACCATCTGATGACAACACTTGCCTTTGTGTAAATTCTTTCTTGCATGCTGAAGTAAGCTTTAGGGGCACAATGCACTTTGATTAGACCTGTTTTAGATGTTTTATATTGTTGATATATGTGTTATTGTGACCGATAATCTGCTACTTTGTTAAAGACTCAAGGAGACCCTGGTTAGTCTACTATCTGTTTTTTTCTGCCCTCTGGCCCTTTTTGTGGTGCATCGATACTGCATATATAATGTGAAGAGGAAGTTGGTCATGTCTGATCTGTTTTTATTTGTATCTATGACTTTCTATACTATACACCACACTGATTGTGCGGAATGTTCAGGAGATGTTGTTGTGTTTGATTGTTTTACTACTGCATTTATGTACTCCTTTGGCTGCATCCACGACTGAATAAAGTTTGATTTTATTTTATTTATTGCACAAATCTTTTATTTTGTAAGCAGGTGACAAAAATACATTCCAACCCAACATGACCTTATTAGTAAGAGCTCCTCATAAGTAAGGTCATTTTCTTGTAATAGATCAATATCCACTTTAGGTTTAAAATATGTGTTATAGGTTTCTACCTCCTAATAGGATTACATAAACCTTTTAACAGTCCATGCAATTACCCTGAATTTTATAGATGTAACAATAAATATAAATATGTAAACACCTACACTGAAAAGATGCATAGAAAAACCATGGATAAAATAGCATCAGAGCATTCCGTAAAAACATTTACATTTAAACAAATAAAAACACTGTGGAAAATACAAAAGGAATGAGTGATAAGTTAATAAAGCAAGAAAAGATTAAAAAAAATGAAAAAATGCATCATACGATAAAAAAGGTGACTCAAAGACATACTTATATAAGGCATGAATAAACTGTAGGTTGAGAGATCACAAATAAAGAGGATACAATTATGGCCCAACAATCGTCAGGACCTAAATAAAATGAGAAAATGAAATTATAAAATATTACTGCAGAAACACTACTAGAAAGAAGGGGGCCCCTGGGGTAAATGAAAGGAAGAGATGAGCAGGGGAAGTAAACAGACTAATCTCAACATCGAAGATCTCAACCTATATAATTTAGAATGTGCAATGCATCATATATAAATGCCTCTACTATTTCTTGTTGAGCCTGTCCTTTCTTCACGAGTTGACGTTCATTTTATTATTGACAACCTGTGTCTAAGCTGAATTGTGGTATTTATAGGGCAACTATTTAGTAGCATTATGTGCCCTAGAAATATATATAGATATCCTGACTTTGATATTTTGAGTATTTTGAATATATTGTTATTGATTGTTTTAGATACGTCCCTCTTATATCTGTACTTCAAACCATCGCCCTGAGGAAGGTGAGACCCTATCGGGTCTGTCACCGAAACGCGCGTCGGCGCTGATACACTTCTGTGGACCTACTTCTATGTAGCAAATCTTATATTGAACTGCAACTTTGCCTTTGGATTGCTTCTTTTCATCTTACAAACTAAATTGTGTATTATAGACTTAAATCGCATATAGAAAATGAATCATCATTTTTTGCTTGATTTAATTGATATAACTGTATCTATGATGCACAACGCACTTTATTAATGAATTTTGCATTTGGTCCACATTTTATGTTTTCTGTTAGGAGAGAGTATGTTTGATGTTCTTTTTGGACTGTATGAGGTACGAATGAATTTCAGTATGAATCAGATTTAAGGTATGTCTGTTTGTCTGGTTTGTGGGACGTACATTGTTTTTTTTTTTACCGAAACCTATCATGCACATTATGTAAATTCTAATAAATTTTGATATGCTTTGATACATATTTGGTCAGCTTTTCAGGTGTTGTTATTTATATATGATGCATTGCACATTCTAAATTATATAGGTTGAGATCTTCGATGTTGAGATTAGTCTGACTACTGCAGAAACAGACATACATAGAAAAACATGCAAGAAAAAGGAAATATTAAACAGTACAAGTGATAATAACAGATGACTCAACAATTCTTATTATATTAATGACTTGAATAAAATGTGTATTTGTATAAAACTGTAAAATATACATATAGGCTTAAAAAAAAATGTTCATTTGACAGTGGAGTTTCCATTGATTCTCCCTTTCAGTCAGAAAGTAATTTTCTCAGTTTGGACAGATCTTCCTCTGTAGTAACCTTGTCTTTGTAGGTCACTTTGCAGTGACATATGTGAGTAATCCAAAATCTAGCAGTTAGAGCTTGAAGCTCAAGTCTAGTGTCAAGGAACTGTTTACTGTCACATCCTGCAAACAGGACCAGGCCAAGATGTCTTACCTTTTATTTTTGCTGCACTAAAACCTTTAATCAACTCTATATCTTCTAAGAAAAACAGCATCATCTTTGTTAGCTTCAAACTTGATGATGATATAAATATAGGCTTTGGACCCAGTCTATGCACTCTTTAAACAAGAGAATAGTAGTAACCGGGGAGTTAGGCAGTTTTGGGAAAAGGAATTAAAAAATACCAACAGAATCATTCCCTTTAGCATCTTTTGGCAGACCATATATTTGGAGATTATTTCTATTATTCCATTTTCCTAAATCTTCTGTCTGCATTTGGAACTACTCAACTTCTGCTTATAATTTCATTGAACTTATCATATAAGACACTTACGCATTGTTCCACCTTTGTTAAACTCCTCTCCATAAAATACCACTTATCATTAAGTCTCTGAAGTCTTTTATGTGTTTCTTTCACATATGAATACCTCTTCTAGAACAATCTTTATCGAAATGGAGGATGTTGCTATGTCTGGAGATTGAGAGTCCTTCTTAGGTCTTTTGTTATTAGAATTAGAGAGGTTGGAACATTTCATACTCATAGTTAACTTTGAAGAAGATGCAGCAACTTGCTTTTCGATAGACTACTCCTCCATGTTGAGTAACACACAGGAACACCATTTTCTTTTGATGTTTGAGAGATAACCCTAGAGTCATTTGGGGACTCTTTAGCAGGAAGTTTAAAATTCCTTGTCTTTCCCATGAAGTGAATGATGACGCATATAAAGTCATTGGATAGACCACCAAAAAATCAGTGATTATTCTGCCTGTAGGAGCTTATGGAATTAAGCAAAAATACAGCCCACTTTAATTGCGGTATATAGTCAGTAAAAATTATAAATTTTGTAAGCAAACACGCAGTAGCACAAGCACAGCTCCTTTAATCCTTAAGAAACAACGTCATAAGAAAGAGAAGCACCCCAATGACTCTAGAAGAATTTACCTGTGGGTGAAGTTGCACAAACTTATTTGGGTTGTTGTGAACTTTGCACATCTCATACATTCCTGAACTGTCGGGTCAGGTATGTGCACAGGTGCACCCCCCTTCCAAGGTGCCCAACTGCTTGTTAAATGGTATTCTGACTTTTTTGGCCCTGCCATCACAATAATCTAGACTGTGCACTGAGACCTAGGCTTGTCCATGCCAATTTAAGGATCTGAGCCTGCCCTGTGTCCTGGAGGAGTGCATCAAGCATGACCTCATTGAGTCAGTGTCCATGTCCTCACAAAAGACTCTGGTGTCAGTATACAGAATTTTGTGATTTATAGTTTCAGCAGACCTTTGTTTAACTCTGTATCAGAGAGAGTGTGATCTACTTACCACAATCATCTAAAGTTCCACTGTTATGTGAAAACTAGAAACATGTGCTGACAACCTATGTGCATGTTGAGTGCATGTGTGTCTACACTGAGCATGTGATACCTGTTTGGTAGTAGTGTGTGTGTGTTTGTGTGCTTGTGTGTGTGTGTGTGGGTGTGTGTGTGTGTGTGTGTGTGTGCATGTCTGCGCCTGTGTCTGTGTATGAGTCAGAATACTGAAGACAGTTGTGCCCATCTTGGATACCCCTTTTTTGGCTGGTATAAGTGAAGTTTGAAGGCAGCGTCCCCTTATAGAGGAGGTGTATTACCTACATTCATGAGGCTGGAGACGATGATGTAAGGAGGATGGAGACAAGGCCACCTTTGGAAATTCCTTGAAGGCTTTCTTAGCAAGAGCCTGCTGGCTGTTCTTGAGCACTGACATTTGGTTAAAAGCAGGAATGAGGGGAGGGGCTTCAGTTTCTGCTTTTCTAGGTCAGGAAGAATTTAGGTCTGGCCTGCCATTTTATCTGTCCGTTATTACTGCTTCACGAAGGCTGGTAATACTCAGGTGCAGAGAACTCAGAGTTCTTTTGGGTACTCCTTGCTTGGAGGCAGACCAATTGCTGCTTGCTGTTAGAAGTATTACTTTACAGAAAGACTCTGTCTGGAGAGCAGCCTGCAAATTACATTGAATGTAATTCTAAAATGTAATAACTCGGAAACCTCTTATGTTAACCTAACACGCACAGAAACTGTGAAGGACGTGTTGCTAGGTATTGAAACCAATAGCTCCCTTTCCCGTTAGACTCAGATAACTACTTTATCTATTTCTGTATTTTTAATGAGGTGAATTCTTGCATAATTGCTTTTTAATAGTGGGTCTCATAGTCCATCTGGCACCGTATTCATACTTGCCTCAGTCCCGCTTATAGGCACCTTATTACATATATTAATTTTCTTAAGGGACTTTTTAGTTATCTGTGTGGAAAGCTTGCTTTTTTAGACATCAGGGTAATGATCAGCTCCTGTTTAGTCACTTTTATCTAATGTAGCTTAGTGTTTGGTATCCCTACTAAAATTCCTAGGAAGGAAAGTTGAAGAAAGCAAAGGGCATGTAGCGCGATGATTGGAGGCTGTACTAGTTGTATGACATAACCCCTTTTTATCTGTCTCTTTTTTTAATGTATTTTTAAACTGTGTGATTTTGTTTATGGTTTTAATTGACTAATAAACTAACATTGACATTTGAAAAGAACCAAGAAGTTCTGAAGCATTAGATAATGGATCCACAACACCAGTTTGGAAAATATGTAGAGAAGTGGGATCTAAACCACCCCACTTAATTCAGTTGCAAGTTCTGCATGATCAAGGAGGGTAGTGCTCCGCAGAGATCTAGAAGGATTGCTGTGTGACCCGGTGGTGTCTGCTTGACAGCTAGTCTCCCAGAAGTTAGAGAGCATCTCCTTAAGACTGTGCTTTTTACTGGAGGACCTGAGTGAATATATAAAAACCAATGCGGGCCTTGATCTGATGCTGCCGCCTTCAATAGAGAATGAAGTCACACCATCGCCGAAGTAGAGACGGTCATCATGGGAAGGCTGCAACTACTATGGGCACATCTTCACTGACCAACTGACTCAGTGGGGGTTGAAACTGCCTTGTGGTATGACTCATCTGCATTCATCCAGTGGAGGACCAAAACTGCAAAAGACATCATGGCTGCTATAACAGGACCCATTGTACTCCATTCATCTGGCAAATCCTGTTCTAAAGGGAGGCCTCCTGCTGACAGAGGCATCCATCTGAGGTAGGAAAACAAAGACTTTAATGCGCATCAAAGACTTGAATACTTGAGACTTTTCTGCTCACATCAATACCAGAGGTAAAAACAAACAAACTGATTGTGCACTTGAACTTGTGGGGTCAGCAGAAAGTCATCTGTATTTGTGCGAAATTCATGCCTATCCCACAGAATATTGGGTCCTTAAATTGAAAGGGTTACCTGAACAAGAGATAATACTGAAGAGGGGAGGAGGATGCAGGGACCCCAGGGGATCGTAACCAGGGGTACCATCCTGTATATCTAAATCAAATTGCCGGTGAAGTATTTAGTTTTGCTGTGTGATTAAAAGTACTTTTATTTTATATAAAGTCAACCACTATGTTAGACCTTAAGTAGTTGTGCCTGTTAGTTGTCAGTTGAGTTCTGAGCTCTTGAGCCCACACTTCATCCCTGAGAAGCCTTCCTGACCTCACTACCCTGAGAGTCAAGTATGGAAAAGATTCTGCTTGGCCGGTTTTGGAGAGCCATAGTAGGACTGGCCCCAACACACAAAACAACTTCAAACACCATGTTTGGGGCCAGTAGCCTCTGTCTTCACTGTGGCAATTCTGGACGGGGTCTGACACATGGCGAATTTAAAATTTGCATTGAATTAGCGTGAACAAGGTGACCTGAATTCTAAGCACCAGTTCCTCGTTTACTCGACGTATAAGTTCTCGACGTATAAGTTCCTGGGCAGCTCACCATTTCCATGTGCCTCCGTTCTCTTATTAGGAAAATACGAATCTCTTCTGAAAAGAGATAAATATCCTCATATTTGATTATCTCAAACCAGAATGCTATTCTTATAAAAAAAAAATACTGGAAATGATGTGGAATAACAAAGCTGTTGTACGTGATATGCTCTCTAGTAGACAATGGCAGTGCATTTCATGGTGAAGGAATTGTGAATAAGAGGTTGTCACAGCTGCTCCCTTAGTAACATGGAGGTGATTGGGCAGGGAATAGTAAGCGGTTTAATTATATTGCCATTCCGTCAACACGATGCTTTCTTCTCTGTAATTGCGGAAATGGAATCCCACAAAGCTGAAAACTTCAGTGTTGTAGCCCTGTAATTGTTCCAGAATAAAATAATGCAGAGGTACGAACCTGCTGAATAAATAACCCTAGGCTGCTGTGTTCATCGATCGGTAAGCCATCTATCTAAAGGTTTCTTCTTTGAGCTTGTAATAGATTGTCTGGCAGAATCCAGCCCTTACACTTTCACACATTTCCAGTAGCTTATGCATTTTACTCACTGAACCTCTCCACATAAAAAGGCAGTTCAGAACAATAGAGGTTTTTGGATAGCAGAACTGCCTTATTCCCTTGGCCATACGTGACAAAAACATGTCTCCCCATTTTGAAAACTTAGGACCAGATTTACAAACAGTTGAGCTGGTGCTAGCGCGATGCTAGGTGAAGCAAGGCATTACAAAGCATTGCAAACAGCAGCAATAATTTTGTGCTGAAAGTTGGTCCTGGCGCTATGCTCAAACCCCTTTGCGCCATCCACTTGCTAATGTATGCAAAGAGACATGTCCAGGGCGGGCCTGTGGGAAAAACGTAGGGGTCTATTTATTAAAAAGTAACGCAGTACAACGCAGCAAATCACCTTGCTTCGCTGCATTACAGGAAAAGGGGAGGAATGTGCCATATTTATCACAATATGGCGCTATCCTGCCTTTTCCCAAGCGCTGGTGCACAATGGGCTGCTTAGCGCCAACGCAGGCACCCTTGCACGATAGTGCAAGGGAGCCTTCGTTTCATGCATGATTGTTTTTGTGCAGGAAGGGGCACCTTCCTGCACAAAAACAAACCCCTGAGGCATTTTCCTCTTTCTATATGTGCTGCAGAATACAGCACACATAGAAAGATGAAGTAATGAGGAGAAATAAAGATGTTCCTCCTCGTTACGCCTCCCCACAGAAGGCGCAGCATTTTGGCGCATTCCCAGGTCTACCAGCAATGGTAAATCTGGGAACGCATCAAAATCCATGGGAGTTGCTTGGTAACACGCACGCAACACCCATGGAATGCCTCTCTGGGGCAGAGTAATCCAATGCAGCGATTTGCACTGCGTTGCGTTACTCATGATTTATCAAGCCACTTCGGGCTACGAAAAGTAGCCTTGCATGGCTTCATAAACCACATTTTAGGGTTTGTGTCGCACATGCACCATGTTGCGTGGTGCAAATGCGATGCAAACCCTTGATAAATATCCCCCTAAGTTTTTGATACCAAGCAAGATTTCTTAAACAGCCTGATCTACTTTTGCTCCAAATCCTAACGCCCAAAAAAAGCAGGTTCAAGCAAGGGGTCATGTGATATATCTCCAGATATATCTACATGTAACATGTGCTTAACCCTAAAACACACATCTTACATGTCTAGCTTCTATACTGGTATCTACACCCAGGAATTTGTACTGGATGATGCACCTCCTATTCAAGTCCTAGCCTAGACTGTGCAGAGTCTCCATGGCACCAAAGCACGAGGCTGTAGGTGACACAGAACAGCCATATTTAGGGTGAGCGTCAATGATGTGGGTGATTTACTAAATCTGATGTTTTGTCCTACAGGCAATTAAGCTCTGCGGATTTTCACGCAGCACTCACGTGTGTGAATCTGGGAAATAGTTTCTTATCAATATTTGGTTCATAATGGGAAATTCTCAGATTTTTGGACAAACTGCTAAATCACGAGTAGAGTCCACCAGTAGCTTTCCGTACAACTTATGGATAGTCAAGTTAATGGATTTCCCGGTGCTCCAGGTAAGACAATTTCAGCCATTTCGGGGGTTTTTCCATTATCACCAAATTTAAAATGAGACTGTAATATTTCAAGCTGCCATAGCTGGTCGATAAATCAACACAGAGAATGGTATGTTTACAGCATTACTCAGTATGCAGTCCTTAATCACTTCTACATATCTGGTCTCAATTTCAAATCCATCTAAGAGCCCATACATAAAAATGTGCCCCGCTCTGACCTTCAGTGTTCCCTCTCACCCAGTCCCTCCTCCATTGACGTTTACACTGCGCTACGGCCCACTGTCTTCGGTGCTATCTTTCCTTGTTCTGCTGTAGGAGGACTCTGTTTCCTTCTCATTTCCTGCTTGTCCAAGAATGTCCGTCTTTTCGATTTGCTGATGAAGCTGTTTATTTTTTTATTTGTATTGAGAGCATCGCAGCGGATGTGGCCAGGCAGTGCAGCTTTTGCACTTCTCTCTACTCCCTTGAATAGTTATTTTCCATCCTTTCAGTCAACAAGTGGGCTGGTCTGCAGAACCTCTCTACCTCCATGCAGCTCCACCAATGGCGTGAGGGACTCAGACTTGCAGAGGCAAGAGTCGTCCTTATGTGCAGCTGAGGTTGTTGCCAGGGTTGGAGACGTGGGGGATGCTATTAATCGACTTGGAAAGGGAGAGAAGGAGACGGCCCATGTGGCTTTCAGGCAACTCTTTCTCCTTTTAAAGACTGGTAGATACAGCTCCTCTCCATAGCTCTTTTCTCTACAAATCAGTACAAGTAGCCCACTGAACAGAGGAGAAGAAGGAGAGCCCCACCCGGGACTGGGGGAGGAGAGTACGTACCTTAACTGGTAATAACTTAGAGAAGGTTTTCAGCATTAGGTTTCATTTCCCCTATTTTTATTTGGGTATCCTCTAGAAGGGTCCATTTTTCCCAAATACCCGAGTTTGGGAAGATGCAACTCACCCCATAAAATCGAAAAATCAAGGAAGGTGTGTTTTCTCAATTTCACACTCAATTCTTCAAGTGGAGAAGTGTGGCTCAATGGTTAGAGCGGCAGACCCTGATGCAGAGATCTGGCCCGGGACCAGGGTTCAATTCCCGCCTCGGCGGATCTTGGGCTCAATTTCCTCGGACCTGATAATTCTCGCCTCGGTGCCTATTCTAATCATGGGTCCCACTCTGCAACTCTGGGCAATAGCTTTCTTAATCTCCACAACGGCCCCAACAGCACTGGGATGCCTGGCTTCACCCTGGGGGTGCCCAGGAGTGGACATTTCACAGGGAAAAAGCCAGGAAGGGTTCCACAGCGGTATGCGTACAGCGCCAGGACACCCCTTTGGGGGTATAAGTGCGCTGTACAAATTTCATTTCAAGAGACACGTTAATGCAATGAATCGAGGCTAGTGTTTGCCTTCCTTGATGGAACAGAAAGTCGCATTGGAGGAGTTATAACTAATGGAGAAATAACTAGTCTCTGAAAGCTAATAAATCATCCCAGTGAGATGTTGAAGACAAAATAGTGGACCCCGGATTTGCACTTGTTCCATACACATACTGAGATGGGGGAAAAAGGAAGACATTTTCAGTTTGTTAAAAATGTTTGATGTTTTTCCTCAACACAACTTATATTTATCAATGAGTAGGTGAACTTCTCTGAATGTGTTGCACATATTTATATATCAACTCCGTTAATTACACCAAATGACTTGTCATTGGCACAACTTTCAACATTAGAAATAATAGATTACATACCACTAGAGCACAAGTGTCTTTCACGTCATTATAAAACTCCTCAATTGATTTGGTCCTTTTCTGAACAGATCCGCATTAAAGAGATTGACACGCTTCCCTGGGGCTGCATTGTTACAGACAGTGCTGAACATGAAGTTTGTTTACCAAGTGAAAATGAACTCTCCATCCATTCCAAGCCGCCTAATATTTAATTATATTCTCTTAGAACAGGCAAAGGGGACCACTACCAATTTGTTTGCAACACAAAATGGAGCAAAACACTAAATCATAGATACTGAATTTAGAGCCAGTTTGGGGAATGCTGAATCATTAGATATCTGATCTTGGATTATGATGATTCCACATTACTCAAAACGTCTGTGATAGTTTGTTTAAAGGAAACTTGATTAATGTTATGCTTGGCTCGCTCCTACTCGAGACAAGCACACCCAGTAAGCATAGGTTTCGCGCCCTGCTTGTCTCGAGAGGTGAGAGTCCTTGGAATGTTGAGGGGTCTTTGTATTGTAAGGGGGCGGTTGGTAGGGCAGTTGATTCGGGCTGGTCAAGAAAAGGGACAGTTCTTACCTGTGTCAGAGAATAAATGGAGTCAAACCGAAGATTAGCTTAATTAAAGCGATTGAACAAGCACGGAGAACTGTAGATTAAGATCAGTTGAGATCTTTCATGGGTCTCATAGAATACTATGCTAAGTTTGTTCAGTGTTTTGCAGCCGAAACAGAGACACTCAAAGCTTTGTTGAGGAGAGGACAGAACTTTGTCTGAGAGTCTGAACAACAAGAATGTTTTGACATCATCAAGAAAGAAATTTGTGGTGCTGGGGTCTTGGTTCCTTTTGATGTCAAGCTAAGGTCCATAATAACTGTTGATGCGAGTGCAACTGGGTTGGGAGCTGTCCTTACTCAGAGACATGGTTGTGTTGAAAAAAAGGTAGCCTTTGCATCTAGAACTTTAACCAACCCTGAAAGAAATTATTCAGTCATTGAGAGAGAAGCTCTGGGTGCTGCTTGGAGTAAAGAGTACTATCGTACGTATGTGTGGGGCACACAATTCTTGTTGCTTTCTGACCATAAACCACTGCTTAAGATTCTGTCACCAGGGGGAGCTGGCAAGGGTTCTGCATGATCAGCCAGGTTGGCAGCCGGGCTGCAAAAGTTTCGCTATGTTTTGGAATACATTCCTGGTTGTCAAAAAATACAGGCAGACTGTTTAGCCAGATTGGCACTGAAGTGTGCACACAATGATGATAAATGTTATATTTGACAATCAAGATGAGCCTGTGGCTTCAGTTGAGGGTGAGGTGAGTGAGGGTGTGGGTGCATTCTCTTTGGATGAGTGTAGCGAAGAAATGGCGACCACTGGGTCTAGGAGAGAGAGTTGCGTTGCAGTGTCTGTACGTCCTTTTCTGAAGATTCTAGATGAGCTTTCTATTTGTGGAGGAAAAGTGTTAATGAGAGGTGACAGATTTTTACCTCCTCTAGGAGTAAGGATGAAGATTATAAGAATGGTGCATGAAGGACACCTTGGCCAGGGACTGATTCAACGTCGGATCAAAGCTCAGTTTTGGTGGCCAGGCATGGACAATCAGATTTCTGAATGGGTGATTGGATGCACAATTTGTAAAGAAAGTGAAAAGAGGCTCAAGGTCGGCAAGCAAGCTACCATGGGATACATCTCAAATCCTGGTGAAGCTTGGCACAGTGTTTGTATTGACTTCATTGGTCATATGTCGGAGCTCAATGAGGAGTTCAAATCTACTTTAGTAGTGGTGGGTGTGCATTCCAGGTGGCTCACTGTGTCTTTCATGAGAGAAATTACCACTATATCCACTATTGTTGTACTTCAAAAAATATTCTTGGAAGAAGGGACCCCCTCTATTCTCATCACTGACAATCGGACTCAATTAGTGTCTCAAGACATGGATAGATTTCTTGAAAGCAATGGCATAACTCACCATTGCACTGCATTGTACAATGCTCAAGGTAATGGCATAGTGGAAAGGGCCACAGGATGGTGAAAGGTGTCATGCAAATGGCGGTTGCTGCAGGGTTGGATGTAAAAAAAGCTGTACAAGATTTAGTTTGGGCCTATCGCACTACTGAACAGGAGACCACACCCAAGTTTCCCTTTGAAATTATGAGAGGTAGACTTCCTGGTAGCGAGTTGGTACCCTCTTAGTTGAGAGAGTGGGTAACTGGGGGTGGGGGGGGTGCCTGCATCTCTGAATGGACTACTGATTTGGTTTCAAAGGGCAGGATTGTTGAAGGTGACTGGGTTAAAATTAAATCTGGTCGCACTGTGAGGGGCTGTCCAAATTCAAAGGTCCTTACAAGGTTTTGCGTGCATATGAATTCTATGTTATTTTGGAAAGTGGTGAACTTGGGAATCAACACAGAGTGGCATTATATCAAAAATGGAGGAGAGTGTGTTGTGAAGAAGGAGGAGAGGTGTGGTGGTCACATGTTAATGGATGATGTTAAGTTTGGTGTAGGTGGCCAGTGTTCCATGGAAAATAGTGGACAGAGTGATCAGGCTCCTGTAGTGCCAAGAGAAAGTTTGGTGCCCTTCGGAAGCGCTATGGGGAACACTGCAGTCAGGTAACTCAATAGTTGTGTAACCTCCAGAGGGGTCAGAGTTCGCAGACCACCTGTGTATTTTAAAGATTTTGTTTCTTAGATGGAACTCCTCTCTACTGTTCTTGGTCCATCATTTTCTCAACTGAGTCGTGTTCATTTTTCCAATGTAAATAGGTATATGTTTATTTTTCTTTCTTTGTTTCCTTCATCTTCAATGCTTATCTTATGTTAATGTTTCCTTCATTTGTTGTTCTTTCATGTTCTTAGTTTCTTTTCATATTCTGTTTTTATGAATGAAAAGAGATATGTTATACTTGGCTCATGCCTACTCGAGACAAGCACACCCAGTAAGCATAGGTCCTGCGCCCTGCTTGTCTCGAGAGATGGGAGTCCATGGAATGTTGAGGGGTCTTTGTATTGTAAGGGGGACGGTTGGTTTGGCAGTTGATTCGGGCTGGCCAAGAGAAGGGTCCACTCTTACCTGTGTCAGAGAATAAATCCTTTTACCTCCTGCAACTGACGTGTGTGTGCTGGTTATTCACTACAATTAACCTTTACCTTTGGCTTAAATCATTATTTAGTGTTCTCCATTCCAGCTTTAGAGGATTCTAAGGGGCATGCAAAAGGAGAACTTGAGGTTCTCTTAAAATCTGTTAAGAATTGGTCAGCTACCAGGTTACATTGAAATTTTCTTAATATTTTAGGTGTACATCTGCAATTGCCAGAAATGCACGTAATTCTCAGCTAGAATTATTGGTTTGATACATTTATATTCCTACTGTTTCAGAAGGTTTAGTCATCTAATGTTCATGCCTTACAAGAAACCCTACATAAGTATTGAAATGCTATTTGGTCATTGGCTGGTGATTTTAGAGCGCATATCTCTTCATATATATGTGCAAAGTGAGTTTGTTGATATGAAGTGATGTTGGGGATTGGGAGCTTTGGATCTTTCTAACAAACAAAAAATAAACAAGGATGCTAGTTAATGATCAACACTGTAGAAATTGATCTGGTCTCCATGAATGGTTGCTTTAAAAGTTATATTCATGGGAAGCCTACTTGGGGAACAGAGGATCTTCCTCTCTTATAAATTACGTTTTTATTTCATATATGGGATGCTTACTTGTACAATCTCCTAGCAACCTTAGGGACTGCAGTCAAATTGATTGTGAAACTAGGTCTTAATCCATGATCCCATTCTATTGCCCAACATGTTTAAACTAAGTATAATTACTGAAACAAATGAGTTGTATATTGGAACAGGAAAATTAGGCAGTCTTTTATAGAATGGATAGGTTTTAGGGTGAAAGATAGAGGGGCAATAGTCCAATTTAATTTGCACTCAAAAAGAGTGGATGTTGATTCTTTACTGACAAAGACGCTCTATCCTTTGTTCATATAAAATAGATGAGAAAATGGATAGGTAGGCACCAACATCTTTTTTCTGAAGAGGTCTTAAACATACAGAAAGAAAATCTGGAAGCAAGAAGGTGGTATTCACTTCAAAAAGATCTAAAAAAATAATGTATTTGATTTGTGGTTGAATGTAGCAACCTGAACACACAAAGTGGTGTATAAGAACCCTGCCCTTACTGTTAAGTCATCCTGGTGCTACCATTTTTCTTGGCTATGTGGAAAACAAAATCATGAAACAAAGGGTGCTGTACTACAAAAAAACAAGTCAGAATGTATAGAGAACCCTTTCAGAAATGTTAACCTGTGATAGAAAGCCAAATCCGGTTGCAGAGAGTTAATGTGCTGAACATTATAAATGCATTGAGAGCTTTGGGTTCAAATGGGCTCCCAATAACAATTTATACAGCAAATCCAATTTCATCGGGCCATCTTTTATCATGGGTTACCTTATTATTGTATAACAAATGATCAGATCCATCATACATACATTGCAACAAAGGAGAAATGTATATTTCATCAAACCAGTGTCACATTCCGTTCTTGGAAGCAAGTGGAAAATATATGCAAATATTCTGTTCCAATATTTGGAAATTTGGGTAAATTAGATTGATTTGTTACCAATGGAGCAAGTAAGCTTTCGTCCTTCTTGCTCCAAGGAAGATAGATGTCGTGTGTCTGAAGTTCCTTTGTGAAAATAATGTCCTAGAAAGTTCCAGAATCTAGATGACACTTTTTTTTTCTTTACTAATCCTTTTGAGCATATTGATCGTAGCACTTTTTGAAATAAGCTTCAGAAATTTAATATTTCTATATCTGTTCTAAAAGCTTGAGGAAGACTATTTCCTGAAAACTAGATTAAAATTGTAATGGAATGCAGTCATGAAATATTAGCTAACATTCCAGTCCAGAATGAATTTAAACATGGACTTGTTTCGGCACCAGTACTCTTTTTGCAGTATACTGCTGGTCTACCAACTCTCCTGAAATCTTATAACTTATTTGCCCCAAAGATAGGTGGAGTTCATTTGTCGATTTGGTTTCATTGAAACTCATCACCGTTGGGATGCAGCAGCAGGTAACAGTATTTGCCATTTTGCCTCAAATTGCAATTTGGTAGCAAATGAGAGTAAAACAAAATATTTTTGGGACAAGAGGCTTACATTACCCTCACCAATGGCTGCAAAATTCCAAGCTATTGGAAGTGGTTATGAGGTATCAATATTTAGGCGTAACAATAACTAACAGTGTGTCTTGGTCCGTCCATGTTCATTGCTAAATAGCCAAGACAAATTCTGTTGGGTTTGGCCTAATTCAGTTAATTTTATCTCGTACAAAAGTACATTGGGCCAAATTTCTGGCTTTGGCATTTTATGTGGGTGATGCACAAACTTTGATTTTTTATTTATTCAGAAATTTAAAATCCTTCCTTTGGAAATTATTATTTGTCTAAAAAGGAATCCCGATTGAGGGTATTTTACCGGAATAAGATTTTTATGGAATATGATACAGAGGCTGTGCTCAGATAACATGTTATTTCATTACTTGTGCAAGGCACTGGGCAATATTATAAAAATAAAAATATGGGAGGAACTGAGTAATGATGGCATCTTGAAGCTTACTTTCCTATTGTTGCTGGGGTGATGTAGGAGAAGATAATGGAAGAAAATGGCCGAACTGCAATGAAATCCTGGTTAAGGCCCATGGTAATAGAAAGGAGTTGTGAGCATGACCTACAACATCCATCTTCCATCAGACACACAGCTTACAGACTGTCAATTTTCTTATGCAGATAATGCTCATCTTTATATACAAGCAAAACTAGATCCTGAAGTTAGAAAATGTTATGTGAATGTTAAGCTGGGGGAACCTTCTAAATGGTGAGAATATTGGGTTGAAATGTAAAAATATTAGTATACATGACAAATGTGTGCATGCGCCAAACAGAATTTAAATCATGTGCTTTTTGCTGTATTGCTAAATCAACAAGTCTAATTTTTTCATAAATCAATTTGATTAATGATGCACTAGAACTGTTATATTCTGCAGAATCTGTAAAAGATTTTTTTTTATTTAAATGTTCGAAATAATGTTCAGATATGCTTTAGATCTTTCTTTATATGTAAGGTGCATGATACATTTCTGTGAAAGTTTTTACCAAATAAAAATAAATAAATAAATAGATGCATACAAATTTGTGCCCTCTATATATCTATAATTTTATGGATTTTAATTTAACAAAAATCTGCATTTCCCTCCTTTTTCATTTCTGTGCCGTGCCATGCTCATTCACTCCGACTGTGAACATCTGTGGATGTGCTTATTGCCATGCTGTGGTATTGCCTATGTGCCCCTACCCTGTTTCTGCATCGGGACCACCTCTTAGCCACTGGCCCTGCACCACTGTGCCTGCCATCTCAAGGGACCGGACGGTGAGGCGAGTGGGTGGTAGGGTTAGGAGGGTCTCCTGCAGCCTCTTGAAGTATGCTGTAGAACTACAGAATATATTTCATGGTTATCCACCTTAGGCAGAGTGGATGCCTCAGAAAGCGGCAGATTGATTCCATCTTCTGTTTACACTTCACACTTCACTTAAGAAGGCAGCGATCGAGTTGAGTGATTTGGATTAGGATTATTGTATTATTATCATTATTTCCTGGGATCAAACTGTGCCCAGACTGTGTCGGATTGGATTAGTCTTGGAAAGAGCCCTTTCTGCAGGGCCACCCCAAAAACTTTTGCCTTCCTCCTCCCCATTTTGCTGAACTCATTTATGTTAGCTTTAGGATTCTGGGCACTTTACACTGCTAACCAGTGCTAAAGTGCATATACCCTATATATTTGATTTACTTCTAAGTCCCTAATAAGTGAACTATATGTGCTCAGGGCCTGTAAATGAAATGCTAGTAGAGGGCCTTCAGCACTGATTGTGCCACCCACTCAGTAGCCCTTTAAACATGGTTCAGGCCCGCCATTGCAGAGCCTGTGTGTGCAGTTTTAAATTGCCATTTCAACCTGGCAAGTTAGCCTATTTTCCAGGCCCAAACCTTCCTTTTTATTGCATGTAAGTCACCCCTAAGATAGGCCCTAGGTTGCCCCATGCAGTGTATTTAAAAAGTAGGAAATGCACTTTTACATTTTTCCTGTCTTGGTAGTGAAATACTCTTAAATTCACTTTTCACTCCTATCGTTTCCATTGGTTAACATTGGATTGCCTTAAACAGCTTTTAAGTGTAATTTTCAAGCGGAAGCAGATTGAAATTTGGACTTTGGTGTCTCGATTCACAATTTAACATCACAACACATTGGAAGTCAGATTTTAAATTGTAAGTCTGAAAATGGCACTTTTCAGAAAGTTGGCATTTTCTTACTTTAACCATTCTGTGCCTCTGCCTGTCTCTGAATACACATCTGGGTGACTGCTGGGCTTTGTTCATTCCCTCTAGACAGTCAGACATAAAGGAAATTGAGGTTTGCCACACATATCCTGGTGGCCCTTCACCAGGCTGATGGGTCCCCCGAGCTAGAATGAGAGGGAGGAACTAACACTTGCACCCAAATAGGGCTGTCCTGTCCCCACACAAAGAGGTGCATACTCCCATGTACTGCATCTGGAGTCAAGGAAGGAAGGACAGGTACCTTGTGAGGTCACAGGTATCTTTGAATTTTGCCTACTTCAAAGACTAAAATGGGTATAAGTACTGGGCCTCTGACACCATGTACTCAGTTCACTTTTGAGTCCTGAGGAGACTCTGCTAAGAAGAGGAGCTGCACTGCCAGGAGGGACAGCCACTTCCCTAACTGCTCTGCTCTGTTGGCCTACTGCCTGCTGACTGCTAGCTGCCAGGAGACACTGCCACTTTGCAACCTGCTCTGCTGTGTTGGCCTGCTACTTCTTGCAGCGAAAAGGATCGAACCTGCTCTCTACAACCTTTAACCCCAAGTAACTTCAAGGGCTTGTAGGTCTTTCCCCCTGTTTTCGAAGTCTCAGGCCATCAAAGACTTCACTTGCATCTACACGGCAGCGGATGCGTGCAAAGATCATCGCTTTCTATTTAAACAACCAGTGCATGCCCCCGAGCTGCAGGTGAGCTCTGCGCTCCGTGCTTCGCTGCACAAAAGGGCCTGCAGTTCAGTTCTGAGCTGCTTTTCGACATATGTGCACGACTTCCCTCTGCACCGTCTGAAGCTGTAAACTCTGCTGCTGAAGAAGTGCCGCAAGGCAGAGGGAAGCCCCTTGCAGCGCACCCCCTTACGTATTGCCTGGGTGATGAGAGATTCCTCAGGTCTGACGCGTCAGCTTGGTCCGCAAATGTCAGGTGAACCAACACCATGCAACAACAGCTCAACTGTTGTTCTGAGGGAGATAACCGCATTTGGGTGCCGTATACCACAGTACTGTCGAGGACACTCCAGCGCGGCCGTCGCTGCACCTCCTTCTCACTGGGAAAGCCCTCAGTGACACGGGCCCTGAACCACAAGGTCAGCACCCCTGCAGCTTCGGAGAAAAGGTACCGTGAACAATAGGACCAGTGTGGTCCCTGTAGCCGCATTGCACTCTCTCACAGGTTGGTGAATTTGCCAGTGCACATTCTCAAAAGAACGAGTGAGGACTCTCCTGTTAGCACTGAGTTTCAACTACTTTTATGACTGGAACCTTCAAAAGAACATTTGAAGCACTGCTTTCCCACTGCAACACTTAGCAGGTCCATTCATCAATCCCCGACGGGAATCGCTGTAATTTCACGAAGATTACCGTAAAACTCAAAATAGTAGTTCATGTTTTTTGCCTGCATTTAACAAAAGTGACCATAACTTGAAAAGTATTAATTGGATTTCTGTCGTTTTGATCTTGTTTTATTAAGTAAAGAGAGTACTATGGGGCACATGCATCAAAGGTTTTTGCGATCGCAAACGGTGCGATTCGCAAAAATCGTCCGTTTGCGATCGCAAATTGGCCTTTGGAGATGCATGAAAGTGTTTCCTATGCGCAATTTAAGAATTCGCAATTATTTACGAATTCCTAAATTGCGATTGCATTTAAGGAATCGCAATTTGCGATTCCTTAAATGCAATGCTAGAGCACTTTCAAATAGCGATTTCGCTATTTGGGACCGCAAATTACAGACAAATCAAACTTGTCTGTAATTTGCAAAAACTTTGAAAAATGCACTAAAATGCATTTTTAAAGTTTTAGGTTACACACACACATGCCCTTGGGGCATGTGTGTGCACTAACATGGGTGCACATCGCAATTTCAGGGGTGCAACAGGGTGTCATTTTGACACCCTTGCACCCTTGAAATTGCATGAGCAATTTGCGAGTACCTACTGGTACTCGCAAATTGCGCATGCAATCTCCAATTCATTCCTATGGGCCTGTAGGCCCATAGGAATGAATGGGACGGCATTCCTTAATTGCGAGTCGCAATTTGCGAGTCGCAATTAAGGAATGTTTAGGAATCGCTATTTTTATAGCGATTCCTACATGCATAGGCTTTTGCGATTCCTTAATTACGATTCCTTAATAATCGCAATTAAGGAATCGCATAAGCTACCTTGATGCATGTGCCCCATAGTTTCTAAAATGGCGTTTTTTTTTTTTTGTGGTGTATTCACTGTGTTACTGTGTTTTGAGCAGGCACAAATACTTTACAAGTTGCCTCTTGTGTTAAGCCTGGCTACTCTGCTCTAAAGTACCAGAGCGTGAGCACAGGTTAATTTAAGTGTGTGACTTACTTACCTTGACAAGGATTGTGGTCCCTGCTTGGACAGGGTGCATTCCCCTGCCACCTTGAGACCTAATTTCTAATAATTAACAAGTGAATTTTTAAGTACTTTATGCCCCTGCACTACTGACTTTTGCTGTCCTGACTGCATTTGACGTTTAAGCCGGCAATGTACTCCAAAGTGATCACCACAGGTTTTAACAGCCCATACTTTTTTCTATGCAATCACAGGTTTGTAGCACTTACAGATTCATAGGCTTGCAATATCTATTTGCAACACTAATCGGATGCATGTGATAATTGAAAACTGGATCTCCTTCTCCTGAACCAGGAAATAGATTTTGGAAGGATTTTCTGCCCCCCACTAATGTCCGGTCTTGGTGTGGTGGAGAGTTCTCAGCTGTATATTTTTAAGCGATGAGAGATGATTAGTAATTGCATGAGCGGACAGTTGTTTATATGTGTTGATTTTCTTGACTTTGTTGGTCAGATTTATTAAATTATATACATCCAAAGGGTGGAATGTGGGGATATAGATAGAAACTGGCCAGTTTATAGGCAGTTTAAAATCCCTGACTTATTAGCAGACCAGCCCAGCTGCAACGTATATGTGCGGTATTGTTTTTCACTAAACAGCTATCCAATTGGCCAAATGGTGTGTCATAATTTCGCGTTTTTGCGAAATTCCTATAGAATCTCCCCATGCCTCTCCCTAAGCAAACACATCTCATTCTCGTTTAAGATCAAGATGTGGAATAAGTGAACCACATGTCTCAATGTGGCTCTGCATAAGCTTTCAATTGATCATAAAGGTGAATCTTCAAACAATATACATATTTCAAATAACAGAAAAGACATGGCTGCCACTAGTCCAATTACCAATTAAGCAAGACAATTATTATGCACCCCTTTCAAATCAAAGGACCAACTGTTGATAAACTCCGGCTTTAATCTATGATACAGAGGCTACAACTATAACCCCATAATCTATTATTTCACCGAAAACAGCACCTATTTCCCACTATAGCTCAAAGTGACCCCCTCTCTGTGTTTCACCACCTTTTACCTCACAGGAAGAAAATGAGCCAAAATAAGCAGGATCTTCACAAGGGTAAGATGGTATCTTATTATTATTACCTACATGTCATATCCTAGAAGCCACAGCCAAGCTCAGTCTTTGCAGCCTGACAAACCTGAGCTATAGATTGACCCGCTCCATACATTATAAGCATATGTGGTTAAATAAACACAAAACTTTGATGTTCAAATGATGTAATAGAGTGGGCCAAAAAAGAAGTCCAACTCTCTACCTTTGATTGCATTTGCTCTTCAATCTATTACAAACCATCAACACTGCATAAGGTAAACTCATTAGTAAAGAAATGACAAATACAGCTTCTTGAATAGCTAGGATTTGTTAAAATTCGATACAACATGAATGGGGCCCCAAAGGCCAATCAGTGAGCTGACCCTGTAACACATATCCCTGTTACACATAATGGGAAAATGGCAAATGTAGTAGCTGAAATATTACCTATTAGTAAGCAGAAAATTGACACAGTGCTAGCGCAACGTTTGCGATCTGTTAATTGATAAACTAAGGAACATATTTATCAAGGTTTTGCATCACCCTTGCGTTGCAAGGAGGTGCAAGGGTGATGTAAAACACGTAACTGAGATTTATCAAGCCACACACAGCCATCTTGCGTGGCCTGCATGGCTTGAGAAATCTAGAGCACAAATCGCTGCCTTACGTTACTCTGTGGCAAGAAGGCGTTACATGGGTGGAGTGTGGTTGTTCCCACGCATCCACCCGTGGATTTTGGCGCATTCCCAGATTTACCATTAGTGGTAGACCTGGGAATGTTTCAAAATGCTACCTCTTCACAGGTGAGGCATCAGGAGAAATATCTTCATTTCTCCTCATCTTTGTCTCTTTCTACGGGTGCTGCATTCATTCTGTAGTACACAGAGAAAGAGGGAAATGCCTCTCAGGATTGTTTTTGTGCAGGAAGGTGTCCATCCCTACACAAAAATAATCCTGCCTACAATGTAGGCACCCTTGCAACATGACGCAAGGGTGCCTGCATTGGTGCTAGGCAGCCAAAAGTGCCCTTTCACACAGCGCAGCAAGGTCACTTGCTGCATTTTGCTACATGAAAGACTGATAAATCTACCCCTAAGTTGCTAGGCATTCCAAGAAAACCAAGAAAAGGTTGAGAAAACTATCAAGAAAGGTGAAAAATTATATTTTTTATATGTAAATCAAGGAGCACTTGGAATTCTACTGATAAATGTTTCCCGCTATTTTTGAATAGAAAACACTTAAAGAAAAACTGTTAAAACTCAAAGACTGAGGCTCTACCTAAGTCTGTGGCTCTACCTTTAAGGGGATGAGAACTAAACTACCATTTTCCACAGTTTACAAAATTGACTCAATAGCTGAGAGGAGTGGAAGCCCTACTGAAACAATAAATACAATAGTTGTCAGGGTTAACCACAAAAGTCACTAAATAAACCTGTGCTTAACCCTCTGGTAGCTTGGCACAAAAGCATAACTTAGAGGCAATGTGTAAAATATGTATGCAGCACTCAAACCTTTAATAATGTGACAATACAACACAAGAAAACTCCCAAAACGATTTAGATACATAGACTGGAATTTAATAAATAAAATGACACTAAATTGACAATAATCCAATCAGTAGAACTGGAGTTATGAGCTTTTAAATATTTAGGTGAAAATAGTGCCAAAAAGCACAAAGCGACACTCGCGAAGATATGGTCATGCTGGACAGGGAGAATGTAACAAGTTCATGCCGACCACAATGGAGCGCAGGTCAGATACAGGGAACCTGTTCGTCATCCTGGAGAGTTGCCTTCTCAAATCTGCACGAGGAGCTGCTGTTTGTGTTGGTGGGGGCAGTGAAGAGGCCGTTTTAAGCACAAGGAGCACGTCAGGTGTTGCAGATGGTTACTGCTGTAGTGCTAAGATCTGGTCATCGCTGGAGCTCTGCACTGGTGGTCAATGTGAATGATTGCTGACGGTGAAAAGAGCAGGTCCTGCTGAAACTTCATGCTAGTGGTCAATTCTCAATGCAAAGAGGTTACTTTGCGGTTGCAAGAAACCCAAAACTTCTGTTTCCTCACCTTTTCTTCAGGAGGATTACACTCTGATGTCAGTAAAGGGTCCAGGAACTGTGGGGCACCACTTTGGGATCAGGTCTCCCTCAAGCAGAGGCCACCAGCAGGGATCAGGCAGGTACAGGTAGAGCCAGTTGGTGCTGGCCAGCTGGGCAGTTGATGGGAGCCCTCAAAAAGGTTATTGTGTCCCTGTAGCGGAAACAAAAGGTCAGAAAATTGACACATGGATTCACTTCTGGATAGCCTAGGTTCAAGAAAGGCATGTTTAATCTTCCTTCTTCAGACAGCAGGGCAGTCCTTCGTCTGAATCTTGCACAAGTCCAGGAGTATTCGGATGAGAGATTCTGAAGGTGCCCCATTTATACGTGGTGCCTGCCTCTGTGTAGGGGAAATTTCCTCGCCTATCCCCAAGCCTGGTTCTGGTCATGTCTAGGGTGACAAAGGCAAGAGCAGGCCTGGAGTTGGGTTTCGTTATGTGTGCTGCAGGTGGGGTCCTTTGAAGTGAAATCAGGGCAGGGCAGAACTCCCCACCAGCCATCTTGTCACAAAGAACCTCTCCATACACACCTAGGCCATTTTTGTCTCAGTGTCTGGAAGCAATGCACAACTAAAAAAACAGGAGATGCATTCACAGTCATGTGACCCTAGAAACAAGCAGAAAGGCACATTTGGTTTAGGGCAGAGAAATGGCAACCTTCCAAAAGTGGCATTTTCAGAATAGTAATTTAAAACATGACTTTACCATTCAAGAAGATTTTAAATTATAATTCATTTGATTGTAAACAGCATAGCTCTATCTGTTCCCAACCTGAAGTTATCATTTATTAAGTGTAATAAGGTAGCCCAGTGTTAGTCTACGGAGGAGATAGCCTTAGGGCAGTGAAAAAGCATTTTAGGAGTTTTTCCCTGCCAGGACATGTAAAACTTAAACACACGTCCCACTTTTTAAATACCATGCATCGTGCCTATGAGACTTAAGGGTCTAGCTTGGGGGCACTTATAAGTATTAAAAAGGACGGTTTAGGACTGGCAAAAGGTATATTTTTCCAGGTCAAAATGCCAGTTTAAAATGTACTACAGGCTGCAGTGGCAGGCGTGAGACATGTTTTACAAAGCTACTTTAGTAGTTGGCACAATAAGTACTGCAGTACACTAGTAGCATTTAATTTACAGGCCCTGGGAACATGTAGCACCATAAACTAGGGACTTACAAGTGAATTAAACGTATGAGTCAGGTGTAGGTCAGTTTTACTATGTTTTCAAGAGAGAGCTCAAGCACTTTACTCCTGATTAGCAGTGAAAGGAGCCCTAAAAATGGGTTCAGCAAAAGCAAGGTATAGGAAGGCAAAAATCTGTGGTGATCATGCAGAGAGAGCCTTGTTCAATACATGGGATCAAAGAAACATCAGATAGCCATGGAGTCTGCACTACTACTATGGAAACCACTCTCTTTGATGAAGAAAGGCAACATTCACTATCAAATCGACATAATGGATCATATGTGTTTACTTACACTCATGCTGAGAATGCACTCATGTTTAGGTGCAGGGAGGGGATTACCTTTGATGAATGTGTGATTACAAGAGGATCTCCAGCACTATCTCAAGGGAGTAATATATTCTCAGAGTTTTGGTTTCACATAAACGCACAATGCCATCACTGATTACTCTCAGCTAGTATGCCATTTCAGTGCTCTTTATGGAGAGTGTATGTATGGGCAGTGTCTGTATATGTTAGGAATCCAGGTCATGATGAATGTTGTGGACTCCGCATGCGACCACTAGGCAGAAACATGATTACCACTATAGGGCGAGAGTAATAGTTTCCAAAAGCTCCCTGTGCATTCATTACATTTTAATCATCGCCTCTGTATTTGGAATAAATGTGCAATTGAGGTTCCCTGGAGATTTTTAAATAACACTTTAGGGATCCAGTTTTCAATAAATAAGCATGCCAAATTCCCTTCTTACATTTAGGAAACCCATTTGCCATTATAATTGTTGTAGGTGAATGAGGCAGCCCGCGGATGAAGCATGACACCTAGGTACGAGTGAGAGGTCTTACCTGACATGTTTTGTAATATGTTTATTTTATTTTCAACATATACACAGGACACAAAGGGCCCTATTACGAGTTTGGTGGTCCATGGACCGCCAGACTCGTGGGGGTGCGGCGATGGCGGTCCAGCCACCATCGCACCGGCAGTCTGACCGCCCCATTAACAGTTGGGTGGTTGAACCGGCATTTCACCACCGCAACTTCCATTCCCTCGTGGTGGCACGGTCGTCTGAGGGCCGACATATGATTGGTGGTGCCCTGAGGCACCGTCAAGCATATTACGACTTTCCTCACCACTAGGAGGTTCTTCCTCTATGAAAAGGCTGGTGGTGAGGAAAGAAATGGGGGCCCATAGGGCTCCTTCTTGTCCCTGTGCACAGGAATGCATGCAAGGGGGCACATGTTGTGTCCCCCTGTATTTCTTCACCCCCAGTTCCTGCACAGGAAGAAAATAATTTCTTCCTGTGCAGGAATGTGCACTGGTGATCCCGTGTCGGTGCTGTTTAAGGCTCACAATTAGCCTTTAAATAGCACTGCCATGCCGCCTGCCCAACAGACCACAAAATTACTTGTAATCTGGTGGGCGGGCGACGGTGTTTCGGCTGTCCTGGAGTGTAGCGGTGAACTGCCGCCCTCTCCGGGACTGCCAAAACTTGTAATCAGGCCCATGGACTGTACCTGGTCCCTGGTTCATTCCCCTCAGGGTGCAGCGCTAATTCATTTTGTCTTTGCTTTTTATTGTGTGCTTATCGTCTAAAGTGCAATTTTGCACACTTGAGGTTCCATTTGTCCCTCCTGCAAGAGATTCGGGAAAAGTTGAAAGACAAAGAAGGTATGTTGTGTTGCAGATTATAGGTCAGAGCACTTCAGCCATACCACTCAAATGACTACCGAAATTTGAGGGATATTTGACACTTGTGAGCTGTACAGCTGAGGCTAGGCAGATATACACACATTATGGGACTTTTTCTAATACGGACATTTTCTCACTTTTGAAAAGCTCTGCGAAATCTTTGGACTTAATAAATGTCAGTTTTTAACACATAGGGGCCGATTCCGATCTCAGCCGGTAGGGCTCCGAATCGGATTCGGCTTAACCGGATCCGATTCGGAGCCCTAGTTCCCGACCGATTCGTACGCGCGTCCGGGCGAGCGAGTACGATGCGAATTCGCCGACCGACTCGTCCGGGCGTCCCGACCGCTCCGACCGACTCGCTCGGACTCGACTCGCACCGCGCAATGGAGATGTTCCCCGGCCGGGTAAGTACGATGCGCGCCGCGGGCGAGTCCGACCGACACGCGCCGTCCGGCTCGAAAGAGCAGTCGAAGCCGTACTTTGGGGTCCGTGTTGGACCCCCCTGTGCGCGTAGGCCACGCGAGTCGCACACAGGGGGACCCATGGGTCCCCCTACCTGTGCGTGTATGGCGCGAGTCGCCTCACCACGTACACGCTGTAGGGGGCGCCCTTGTCCGCCTCGCACCCATTGAGTCAATGGGAGCCCGCATACGCGTTGTACGACAGGCTCTCATTGACTTCAATGGGAGTCCGACCGAATCGAGTCCGATGGCATACGTGCGCATCATACTCGTTCGGTCGGGCTGCACGGGTCCGATTCGGTCGGAAATCTCTCCGGGTCCGGCTCGGTCGGTGAGATTTCCGGCCCGAATCGGAATCGGCCCCATAGACTGATAGTCAAAGTTTGCATACACATTAGAACATTTCAATAGAAGAGCCACAGATGCAGGTGTTAGTGCAGGCAATACTAACAATGGGCAGTTAGAGATGTCATATCACCTGACTATGGCGGTCTCTGAGGGAACGCAGCTCAGGTTTCAAGAGGTCTGGGAGACTGATATAGGAAGGGCATTAGATAGCTCCAATACCCATTTATGATTTCTGGGAATGCCCGCTTTTAAGAATAGACAGCGCTCACTCTTACATAGGGCATACCTAACGTAAGATAAAGTTAAACATATCTTCCCTGAAGTAGGTCTCCTCTGCCCCACCTGCAGTTCCCGGCAGGCTGATTTTTAACATATTCTCTAGACTTGCACATTCCTAGAGCAATATTGGCACGACATTTGTCATATTCTCACTACCGCCACCCAATATCACCCCAATATCTTGAAGGAATGTGTTCTGGGGCTGTTTAAGTCTACTAAGGCAAACAAAGTGGCTGCTCGCATCATGGAGTTGGCTTTTACTAGTAGCCAAGAGCACTTGTACTTTAAAACGGTAGGCACGGCCACCTGTATAAATTGCTTTGTGGCAATCTTCTCTAATCTGCTAGGCTAAAGCAGAAAGTGGAGCGCCGCACAGGGAGGAAACCAAAGGACCCCTCAAACACCACATAACCCAGTTTCCAGTTTCCAGTTTGTTAAGCTTTATTCGACATATCATCATAAAAGCATTTTACAAAAAATATTCCATCATTTACAATAGAAAACATTATCAGAAAGTGCGATAAATACATATGTCGATTTTCGTTAAAACTGAACATTAATTTAAAAAAAAAAAAAACTCATTATTATAAAAAGATAAAATTCACACAGAGTTCACTGTCGGGGGATCACAACAAGTTTAGCTTCTTCATGTAAACCATTGGACACGGGAGAGACCAGCTACACTAGGTTGATAAAAATATTTACAGGACTTCATCAATATTTACAATTAGGCATAAAAATTTCGTAATTACATTGACTTTGACCTTATTGCCCATGTCCACCCAAGATATTTTGCAATTGCAATTAGAATAGTGGGTGAGGTGCTAGTACATAGAATTCTTTCGGCTTCCGCACTCCTACTTGTGCCTAACAACTTGCATAAGGGTCTCAGCCAAACTCGACGAGGAGTTGCATAAGCTGGGCAGGCAAATAGCATGTGTGCAACGGATTCTTTGTGGGCCGGGCAAGTGGGACACTTGTTATCACTTGATTTAGACCACCTAGACGTAAAAGATCTTAAAGGTAGCGAACCCACCCTCAACTGAAAATACAGTTTCCTATCTAGTGGTTTTGTTATAATGTCCCAGTATGGTTCAAGGTAAGAGGTGTGCTTAAATTCTAAGAAGGTTCCTGTCAGTGTGGATGATTCGCTATATCTCATGGTGTTATAAGTGATCACCTCCCAATATTTTTCCTTTAGGTACTTTTTTGAAGGAAATCTCGCCGTTGTCGGATCTTCCCAGAGCATTTTCAAGCCAATGTCAACTAAAGTATCTCTAATACCCCTGAGCCATCTAATTTTATGGAAACTATCAGAACCATGGAAAGGGTTCATACAAAATGAAAAATCTAATAAAAATATCTTTCAAAATCGGGATGCAGGTTAAAATCCCTTGCACATAATGGGGCAGATTCACAAGCCCCTTGCGAGTGACGCACTGGCAGCGCATTTTTCTGCCCCATATTACAAGGACAGGAAGAGCCACCCTGCGTGACTTTTCCTGTCCTTCTAAATACAGCCCCTTTACACGCAGCACCTCGTGTGAAAGGGGCATTGCATGGGTGTTGCTCTGGGTGTTCCACGCAACAACCATGGAATCAGACACATTTCCAGATTTACAAAAAATCGTAAATCTGGAAATGCGTCTGAATGCCCTGGGGAGGCGTAGGGAGGCGCAACAAGGAGAAATGTATTCATTTCTCCTCGTTTTGTTCCTCTTTCTATGCGTGCTGCATTCTGCAGCACATGTAGAATGAGGAAATACCTCCCTATGATTGTTTATGTACAGGAAGGTGTCCCTTTCTGCACATAAACAATCCTTTAAAAAATGACGTTATGCAAGTTCTATGTGTTCTAATGCAGCACACATAGAGGTTGTAAAACGCCATTTCTGATTGTTTATGTGCAGGAAGGGAACCCTTCCTGCACATAAACAATCATCCCAGTGACACAGGCATCCTTGCACCATGGTGCAAGGGTGCCTGCGTCGGCGCATGGCAGCAGTTTGTGCGCCAGCGCAGGGGGAAGCACAGAGATGCGACATATTGATTGTTGTAAATATGTCGCATCCCTGTGCTTCCAAACTAACGCAGTGCTGCGCAGCAAAATGACTTGCTGCACCGCGCTGCGTCAGTTTACTGTAAATCTGCCCCAATATCTTTATTTGCCCAGCCCTAGCGTCTGAGATAGCACTATTTTAAGCCCCTGCTCGTGGCGTAAAGGAATTGGAGGATGTAAGGAAGCAGTCATATCATGCGAGAATGAAGATGATTCACCGGTCAATGCTTTATGAAGTATGAGTAAGATTTTAAATCTAATTACTTGTTTATGATTTTGTTTTAGTTTTTTTTGCATTTAAACCTCCATAAGTGACACAATATTTGTTATTTCGAAAATCTGCTGTTTTAAAATTTGTGACACATTTTCTATTAACCAAACAAATAAATAAAACCTTTTTTATTCATTCATGAGATGTGTTTTCTTTGTGATCATAACTATGCCTACTTTGTGATTACTACACAGCAAACATTCTGCAGTTTACAATAAAATAATCCAAAATAGTCCAGGAGGGGTAATTGTTTTCTGTAAATGACACTGGGGCGAGTCAAATACCTCTAAGCAATAACAGTCCACAATCAATTAGAAGTTGGTGTATCCATACATTCCTTCTTTATATTATAAAAAGTGATCAAAGACAGCATTCAATGAACCACTCAAATGCATATAGTTGGGACACTCGACTAAATGGGCTGAGAAACTAAGCATACGCCCAAAGTAATATATGTGAATAGAAAGAAAACAATGCACACAATAGGAAATTACAAATGTTTGATGATGTCTCTTGCATAAATTCTCTGTCGGAAAGCCCATCAAAATCCGATGAAAAATTCAATGATAAGCCCTACATAATGTATACGCCAGGAGCATCACATTGTCAATCACAGCTTCTAATTGAACAATCAACATGTGCCGCATTTTAAATAGGAAGTTGATTCATATTTATTTCATGCTGGAGTGGATGACCTTTGGTGGATATTCTAGGGCACCCCAGTCAACTGTCCTCTTTTGTGGCACTATTGGGATGTTTGGCAAACTTACCCAAACAGGAGCGGAGACTTGTATCCCTGTTACTGCTGTTCGCAAAATGCAGAGATGCTCTGGCTTGGTTGAAGGGTCTCCTCCCACTATACATTTTTTTGGGAGCCCTCTCTGGATTTACCTTGAGAGATGGGCGTTAACTGAGCAATGGGTCCTGAGACTGTGATTGATGCAAATATGTTTGACATTATGTTATAATGTCCACGGTTCTGATGACATTGACTCCCTTTGTGTTTATTGGTGGTGAACTGCATGGTCTTTTGCAATTACTGTAACATGTGATCCTGTCTAATTGCCTTTACTGGTTGTCTGGTTATCGCTAAAAAACTACATAAAGGTTTAGAGCTATTCAAACCATAATATAGAATGTCTACTGGAGATTGTCCTGTAGCTAAGCACCCTTCCAATTTTTCTTTCATGGAACCAAAAGGGGCTGGACTGCTTGCTTTCTCATATTCATCCTAGCCTACTTTTTTAAACTCCACTCCGCTCACAGAGTTTGTGGAATTCGGGCACTTTGCGCCTTGCGGATGAGCATGGAGTTCCTAAATTCCGCCTTTCCAGGCGCAAAGCAGAGTTTTTTTTCGTTCGTGTGCTCGAGATTTGTTTTGGCAGGCGTCACGATAATCTCGGGCCGCTGGCGAGCATGCAAGATACATCACGCTATCTTGGACGGCTTCCGGCTGTGGCGGTGCCCATGTAGTGCGGATCTCGATTGGGAACACACTGCTCGAGCAACTTTTATGCTTGAGAGGAAGCTGAAAGGCTTTTTGAGTGGATTTTCTTCACCAACTGGCCATTGGAGTTTTTTTGGTGTGTGAGAAGCTTTATTTAAAAAAAAAAAAAAATCCAAAAGGAAGGAAGTGCACCAGAGACTCCATCTTCCTGTTCCTGCCCAGCAGGCTCCTTTCAATGCATTGCCAATGTCCTGGTCACTTTTCATTTGGATTTGGAGCTGGAAGGATCACGCTCCTCGTCTGCTGCATATATACAATTGGATTTAAGGACTTTGTATTTGAGATTTCACCAGTAAGTTCAAAAACTGTGGTATAAAGGTGTTTGTTTGATTGGGGGCATGAACAAGGAATTATTTATGCTTTTATTCAATTTTTTAAATTTATTGTGGTGGGTGGCCTGCAGTTTCAGTAGGGGTCTAGTTGTTTTTTTGCATGACATTTTTCTTCTTTTGTAAAGGAAAAATGTTATACAGTCTAGTACATTTTCTCCATGCTTTAAAATAAATTAGCAATATTAATTTAATTCCCGATGTGGCCTAGTCTGACAATCAGCCTTCCAGCCAGTAGGCTCAGTACTAGGCATGGGTACATGAAACAACTGTTTCTATGGTGTCTGTTGAATTGAAACATCTTTTAGGCCAATAATGGCATTGGATTAAATTGCAAAATGTGTTATTTGGGGGGTATTACATGTTTTTTCCCCTGCAAACAGTGTATAGGTAGGGTAATATATTTGATGCCTTTAGAGGATGTGTGTTAGTTTTTATTTTTGCCATTGCCGAATTAATGCTGTTTTCTCCTGTGTTACCATGACGTCTTTTCAGACCAGAGTGTGAGTGTATTTTCCATAGGCAACCATGTGTCTTTGTTACCCATGCCATGCGGCCAGGGCCCATTTTTTTGTATATTCAGTTTTCATAGACATATATGTGTTCTTTGTTTTCCATGCCTCCTGCTTGATGTTAGACCATGTGGATGGTGACATTTTGTGTAGGCAGCCAGTGTGCTTTTGCCATACACCTGCATGTGTTCTTTGATTTCCATGCCTCCTGATTGTTGTTTGACCATGTGGCTGGTGGCCAATTTGTGTAGGCAGCCACTGTGCTTTTGCCATAGGCCTGCATGTCTTCTCTGTTGTGGCCATGCCTCATTGCTGGTTGTTGTTGTTTGACCATGTGGCTGACAGCCATTTTGTGTAACCAGCCAGTATGCCTTTCCCTTAGGCCTGCATGTTTTCTTTGTTATGGCCATGCCTCCTTGCTGGCTGTTGTTCTTCGACCGTGTGGCTGATGCCCATTTTGTGTAGCCAGCCAGTATGCTTTTGCAATTGGCCTGCATGTCTTTTTTGTTGTGGCCAAGCCTCCTTGCTGGCTGTTGTTGTTGTTTGACCATGTGGCTGGCGGTCATTTTGTATAGCCAGCCAGTGTGCTTTTGCGATAGGCCTGCATGTCTTCTTTGTTCCCCATGCCTCCTTGCTCAATGTTGGTGTTTAACCATGTGGCAGTGGCTGTTAGCCATTTTGTGCGTCCTACCAGTGTCCTTTTGCCATAGGCTTGCATGGATGGATGAGATATCAGTGTAATAATATGCTTGAGGATCATTGTAGCATGTATATTAGGAATTTAATTTTGATGAACAGTGCTTATATAATACATGCATTTTTTGCATTTTTTTATTTTGCACCTCCAATAGGCTTCGTCTCATTCTCCCAAATAAACATCTGCAATTATTGTTTTTTTTATTCTAATTTTTATTTTCTCTTTTTAAGTTTTTAATTTTAGGTCTTTCGATTATCAATTTTTTTCTTATATTCACATCATTTTAATTTTTTAATTTATATTTTTTAATTTAATTTTTTTATTTAAATTTGTTAATTTTATTTCTTTTTGTTTCATTTTTTTTCTTGAATTTTTGTTCAACTTTTCAATTTTCTCTTTCCATTTTGCCTCAGTCGATCCATCATACATCCATCCATCCACCATAGGTGCACAGCCGTGCAACAGCATTCAGTTTTTTTAGGTACATAATTCCATTTCCTCCTGGGCACCCTGACTGCAGTGCACTTTAGACACATCAGCATCATTCATTTGTAGAATGATGATTATTCCATTTTCCCCTGGACCACATTGCCAGCCACAGGCGCACACTAACCTCCATTTTTTAAAAGATTACTATTCGATTTAACCATGCAGTTCCCTGTGTGCCATAGGTGTCTCTTTTAGACTATATGGTCATAAAGGAAAGACCTCTATCATGCCGTATATTGTGTGTTATTCTGATGGGGAATTACACTTTATGGTATGATGGTGTGGTTTGACTTTGAAGTGGTTATTGAATTACCTTAGTACATACCCACACTAATATTGCCTTTGTCTGTACAAATTCAAACTGGAAACAATGCCACGTTTCACACTAAATATTTTTCTTGCTTGTTTGCTTTTAGATGCACAAGAGAAGAGACATCGCCCGCAGTACTGCCAAACAGAAGGTCTGTGCAGTCACGTCAGTCCTCCAATCTCTTCTGCTTGTGCAGCTTAGTGCAAATGCCAACTGAGAGCTTTTAGATGGCCCAAAGAAAGATGCTTCCAAGAAAGTGGTCAGTGAGAAGCCACAGCTTCCCACAAAGGGCATGTCAACCCAGATCTTTTTTGGACCACCACACCATGTGCCTGCAGCACCGGCTACCGGGGAGCAAGCTGAGAGCAGCACTCATGCATCAACAGCAACACCCCAACCTAAGCCTAATAAGACCATGTCTGTCAGTGAGGCAGCCACTGCAATCATATCGATGCCGACAAGCAGTGACAGTAAATTTGATGTGCCCCTTTCGCAAAGTAGTCCCCAATCGTTTCAGGAAAGTGGGCAGCAGCCGCAGCCACTAAATGTTAATCTTCCTGATGTTGGAGCAGAACAGGAGGTTGTTTTGTGCCAAAGAACTTCCTCTTTTAGAATCATTGGCTCCCAGATCTCCAGGAAGCAAATTGAAAGGTACTACTCCACCATCCTTTCCAAGCACCACTTGCTGATGATGAAGATAGGGATAGTGAGTGGAACCCAGCAGAGACCAGGAGTTGCCAGAAGAGTCAAGGGAAAAGAAGAGTTCCTGAAAGCCTTAGACTTATGGAAGGGGATGTTGAGGAGGATGATGACCACGAGGCAGTCATTGTGGAAGGTGGCACAGAGGAGTCAGACATTGTTATTCAACCTGCTCCAAGGGATGTGGCACAAGTAGCACCACCAGCTCCCATATTTGCAAAGCTCCAGCAGAGACCTGCACTTGTAACTACTACCTCAGTAGAAGTGTGCACTGCAGAGAAGCAATCATTGAAACGCCCACCTAGCACCAGTTCTACTTCAGGCTTTGGCAGTAGCACAGTAAAAAAGTACTTCTCCCCAGTTTGGGACTTTTTTACAGTTAGCAAGGAGGGGGAGCACATTGCAGTATGCCCAATTTGCCACACAAATGTTAGTTGAAGCAAGCCTGGTACCCAGTATGGCACGGGAGGCCAAAAAACCCATATGAAAAAATACCACACAATCAAGTGGGAGAAGCACCTTAAAAAAATTACTGAACATAATTGGCGTCGTGAAGGTGAGGAGGAGAGCTAGGGAACATCAGCTACAAGTGAAATCACTGGGGAGGTGATGATCATGACCAGTTGTCAGGCAACTGATTACACGTCCATCACTGCACACTGGATCTCATTTGCGGGGGTAAAGCAAAAGATCTATAGGTCTTGGCCCTGAAGAAAGTTTTAAGAGCGTTTGGCGGCATGCAACAGTCACCGTGTGCGCCATGGACACAGAGGTCTCAGAACTGGATTTGTTACCTTAGACAATGGCAGTAACCTAGTCAAGGACATGTCAGATGGTGGCTATTTCAGGGTCCTGTGTTTGGCCTATTGCATCAACCTGGTGGTGCAAGACTTTCTCAAAAAAGAAAACTTAGTCAGCAACATACTGACCACCTGCAGAAAAATCTGCACTCATTTCAGCCATTCTATTAAAGCAGTTTCAGATTCCTCAGCGTGCTAATAGAGCACCAGTTAAAACCCTAATACAGGAGGTGCCAACACGATGGATCTCAACCTACTACATGTTGCAACGTCTGTTTGAGCAGCACAAAAAAATCCATGACCATGTCATTCAAAGAGGAGGGGATGCAGTTGGGAAAGCTATGAGCATGGATGCGGAAAATGGGGCCTAGTCAAATGCCTGACACAGATGCTACTCACTTTTGAGGCTTTCACACGGGATGTTAGCAAGGAGAACAGTAAGATGGGCCAAGCTATCTTGTTCTTTCATCTGCTACAGGACCAGGTAAAGAAGATGTCTGAAAGGATTGCCCCTGCAGGTGTGAACAAAAATACAGAAGCACATGCCTTGGCTGAGAGCTTAATCCTTTGCTTGTCTTGTAATACAAGGCTACAACATGACATCATCTTGTCCAAACAGTACATCTCTGCTACACTACTTTATCCAAAGGTACAAAAAATTCTGTCCACTTTAATCCTTTTTTCTGAAGGGGATGTTTCAAAATACAACAGTGGAAAGGTTGAGCAAGCCGGAGACCTGTAGGAATGGCTGGAACTTATAACATTTCTGGGGTGCCCCCTTCAACTTCTAGAGAGGGCAGTCTTGTCTCACAGCAGCCAACAACACCATCAACCAGAACACTGGCAACAAACAAAACAGAAGGACCGGACCCAAACTGTCCATTGAATTGGTATCAATCGACAGGGCTTAAGTCCAGTGCAGGGGTAATGGCAAAAGAGGTTGAGCAAGTGGCAGCAGCAATTGCCACCCACAGGATGTTCCAGGAGTATCTGGATGATCCAAAGGAGGTATATCAATCAAAATCAATTGATATATTGGTATGGGAAGATGCAGCAATGGCCAGAGCTCAGCAGGTTGGCAATAAAGTATCTAGCTTGTGATCTCGCCAGTGTATCTCCTGAGCACATGTTCAGTGCAGCTGGTGCGGTTGTTACAGTGAGAAGGACCAGTCTCTTGCCTCTAAACTTAGAGAGATTGACTATGATCAAAATTAACCATACAACACAATTACACCGCTCCTGAAGCAGCAGAGGAGGATTGTTCAGATTCAAGTGTGTTAGCAGACCAACTTCTGGGAGATCCACCTGAGTTTGAGGATGAACTCTACTTCCCTGATTGAGTATGCCAGTGCCCCCATGTAACTTTTTAATTATTTCTCATTGATCTTCTATCTATGCCCCCCAAAAAAGTAACTAGTGGAGCATTATTATTTGTGCGACAGCTTTTTGCTGCCCCACCATTTTTTGTCATATATATATATATGTATTGCCTTATTGCAGTTGGACCAGTATGCATTGAAGAAGCCTCCACAATTCCTTTATTGACATTATAGACAATGCCTGTCTCCCTCGAATGCCTACCATTTTTTGCATCACTTAGCAGAGCTACCCCAGAAGATCATTGATTGACAAGAGTGCCAATACCAAATTCCAGTGTGTTGCCTGCATCAAAGATGAATTGTGTAGCTACTACCTAACCTGCCCATGCTTGGATTGGAAGAGGTAACTACAACTATTGCAATGGTGAGTGAGCGATTGTGAGTGATGATTGATGATTCATGTGGTGGCAGACAGTGAGGGAGGGTTTTGAACTGTAATTTGGGAACTTGATTGAGATGATTTGCAATGTTTTGGGCCTGCATGATGGGCGATCATTTTTTTCCTGTAGTTGATTGGCCTTTACAAACTTACTTAGCAAAAATTAACCTGTACGGTCTACTCCTATAATTCTTCTGTTTTTTCATCACCTAGAAAGGGCAGCCCCAGACAATAATTTGATTTACAAGACTGCCAAATTCCAATCTATTGCTTACATCAAAGGGGAGATTGTGTACCTACCACCGTGCTTGGATTGGAACAGGTAACCATTGCACCAATGAGTGATTATTGAGTGACTGTGTGTGATGATTGATGATTCATGTGGTGGCAGGCAGTGAGGGAGGTTGTTGAACTGTAATTTGGGAACTTGCTTGAGATGATTTGCTATGTTTGGGGCCCGAATGATGGCTGATCATTTTTTCCTGTAGGTGATTGGCCCTTTCTCACTTAGCCAGATTTACTTGCAGGGTCCTCTCCTTTTTTCTGGTTCTTCAGAGAGTCGCTTAAGTTAAAAAACAAAAACCTACACAAAACACTGCAATTCTGTTTCTCTACTTGTTCCTCAAAAGCAGTGCACTACATGTCTATCTTGCTCGGGTTATGACTGTTTCGGAGTTACTCATGTCAGCAGGAGGAAGGAAGGACTCAGGGCGGGACTACCTCATCAACTTCTAGAAGCAAAAAGTTATCGACTTCAAAGGGGAACCATGACTCTGAGGCCTAGTACTCAGCTATGTGGAATGGAGAGAGGTCTGTTGATTTGTGAAATGCTGCTGTGTGTGTGTTTCACTGGTGGCAAAAGTGAAACTCTGAGTATCCCTCTTGTTTTTTTTGCTCTGCCTCTGAATCTTCTTGGTACACTCCTCATGAAGCTTTCCTTCATTCTGTCCTTCTCCTTGACTCTAAAATACAGTTTCTGTTTTACAATCTGTAGGCCTTCTGGTCTCCTGCATGAACGAAAGGCGAAAGCTGAGCTCAACACTCCTGCTTACCTACTGGGCCAGTCCGGACAGGCACCCAAGAGTGATGGACATTCCAGAGGATAATGCAGATGCACCACTTATTTTGCAATACAGTAACATTTTTCTTTTAACAATCATATATGGAGAACTGGGTGGGTTCACTTCTCCATAAGTTAATTTGTTCCAACCTAGAAGACAGAACTTTTAGATATCTGATAACTTGGGTTCCAGGGCAGAAGGATAGCTTGCAATGCATTTAACTGTATCTTGTCATTGTAATTCCTTTTTTTCCTTCCACAAAAGATTGATGACAAATCAGATGATGTGCTGCTCACTGCCCAGATGAATGCTGTCCTTGTGTGGTGTTTGTCTTTGTCAAACCTATCCGCAAATCCCCTTACCAATCCATTCATCAAATCCCTAATCCTCTTCCCCCGGGCTGTGTGATTTATTGAGTTGTGGCTCAATTTACACCATCAATGGATCACACGTTTGGTGGGGCAGATGTGGTGAAGGCAACACCAACTCACTGCTGGATCTTCTATTACCTAAGCAATAGTTTGGGGAGAGAATGTGGCCTAACGGCTAGGGCGGTCGTTCTCGGAGCTGCGGAACCGGGTTCGAGTCTCGGCAGGGACGCTCAACATTCTGTGATTCTGGGCAAATCACTTAATCTCCCCGTGCTTAACAAAAAAAAAAATATGTCTGTCTGTAACGTAGCTGGTGCTCATGTAAAGCGTTCTGATACCTTGGGGTCTAGTTCGCGCTATATTAAACTCCACAACAAAAAGAAATAGCCCACACTGCCCACATTTACTCACCCATGCATAAAAGTGATCCATATTTTAGATATGGAATAAAAAACCTCAGTTGTCAGCATCATCATTCAGGCCTTATTTGGCGTAACTGTAAACCTAAGCTTGTCCAGTCCAGACTTTGAGTCCAGTTTTCATGACACGAGGATTTCATAATTTTTGTTTTAATTAAATAGTAGCTTCTCAGTGCTCAAGTTACTTCTATTGCTATTTTTTGTGATTTTATCACTATCAGGAATTCTCTGTTGTGTCATCATATTGTAGTCTGGTCTCAATTCTCTGAAAAGCTTTGATATATCCCACTAACTCAGTGTTTTTATTTCCATTTAGTTGCCTGCAATTGATAATGCTTCTGATTAACCCTACAATTGGAGCTCACCTGGGTGGGAGTGGGGCCTCGCTTATGAAGTTATGATGCCTTCCCTGTTACTGCTTCATCTATATTCAGGTAAGACAACAGAGTGAAGTGAATTAGTTAAGTAGGTAAGTAAGTAGCTAACTACTACTGCAAGTAATCATTTATCTAGATGGTTGTAAAAAATATAGGTCATGGTAGCACCCCTGCTAATGGTCAAGATAGTTAGAGAGGTATAACTACCTATAACTAAGCAGTATCATACACTCCTACAAGCAGATAAACAGCCTGCTTAAAAACTAAAGGCAGCAGTGCAAATTAAAAGTAAAACACAAAAAACTACTTCAGGCATACATTTCAATGAAATAAGATAATGTTCCCCCTTTTTTTTACACACAAAAACAACAGGCCCCCTCTCCCTAAACAAATTTACCCAACCACCAATGTCCAAAAATGTCCAACAAATAAAAAAACAGGCCCATCTCCCTTCCCACTCTCCCCACCCACAACAAGTACCCCCAACTAAAAAAAATAATCAAAAAATGACTAGAAGAAGACATTATCTAGACTCTGCTCCATCCTGATAAGCCGGCTCTCTATAGTGTCCAGCTGCTACAGGATGCACAGTAGCAATGGCCTGCTGTCAGAGCAAGAGGGGGCAACAGCAGTTGCTGTTAGCTGGTGATGGCGCCGTTGATGGGTGGCCGGGAGGCTGAAGGCTGAGGAGGAGGTATTTCTGCCTCTTCTTCTTCCAAGACCACCAGCTGCCGGTATTCCTGCTGGATATGGCCCAGCCTCTGCCACCGCAGAAGGGCCTCTATCTCCAGACAGTTGGGTGCTACAGGTGGACCAGCAGGAGCAGCTATGTTGAGAAAATCAAAAATAGAAAAGATAAATTATAAATAATGCTCTGTGCAAACAATTGTTACAAATTAGTGGGTGGCACAGTAGCATTGAGGAAGCTGCCGCTTGAGTAGAATGTCTACTCTAGTGTCAGAAAGCAGCAGCGCTCTCCTGCATGACAAGGAGTGTTGTTCGTGCTGATTTTACTGCACAGGACAAACTCCCAGCTCTTAAAATTAGTGTGAGCAGCGTGGCTTAATACCCTTGCCACTGGGGGAGTTTTTGCACCACTTCGTGGAGTTCGTGGAGTTCGGTGGAGTAGAACTCCACAAGATCCGCCCAGGCCTAGCTGTAAGTAGACGTTAGGGAAAACGATGCACTGCACTACAGGGAAAGCATTGGGCTATGTAGAAAGTATTTGGCATGTTGGTCACAGCATATCCCATACGCCAAACTTGGCATCAGATCATGTTCTTACTCCCACTTTACTCACTGGCCTTGCCCACCACCACAAATTATTTGTAAAATTTGCTGGCCAGTAGGGAATGGAAAGCAAACTTGACTTACTCTACTGCAGTTTAGGATAGATGGATTAGAAGAGTAGGGTATAGTTTTTGATATAGAATAGAGGGGTCACTGTCACAACACTGATCATCGATTCATCATCTTTGACTTATTCAGTCACTGTACTAGTCGATGGATGTCAAAAGGGGAAAAATATGAACAGACATAATATAAATCGGTATGGGAAACCATTAAATATATTTTGGAATCATTTTTCATGGCTATAAAATCAAATGTGGCACATGCCAAGAATGGATTTTTAAATGTTTTGGTAGGCTGGGATGGAAGAGCTTAGGAAAAAATAAAGGAGTGAAGTACTAAGAGGGGACTGAGTGGGCAAAGGAAAACACACCTTGTGTGTTCAGATTGCAATGCATTGAAAACTTTGTAAATGCCACATTAACTGAGGCAGACGCACATTGCACAGCGAACACTGTAGTCATGAATTGAACCATACTCCTCTTCGGTCATGGGTGGCAAAATGCCATGGGCATGGAAGGGGGTGTAAGTAAGTAAATCTTCACTTGCGTGATTAATTAAAACTTTGCAATTTTGTTTATATTGTAAAATAAAGTAATAATTAAATGTGCGGAGTAAGAAAAGGAATACATAAAACATTATTTGCATTTTTCTCTGTGTGCCAATGTTAAAATGAAGACGTTTCATGCAAAAAAATCAATAATCTGTAAAATCAGGATTTGGTATCTTACGATATTAAAACCACGTTTTCCATTTCCCGTATGTACCAATGGTAAGCATATGATGTCATCTTGGCAACCCCTGATAATTGGGATGCAGAGGCCGGTAGGCAGCTGGGAACTGATTGTAATTCAAATGAACTATAAATCGATATTAAGAAGTTAGCAACTTAGATATTTATTTATGAGATTTTAAGTATCCTTGCTGGGTAGAAAACGCTAGATGAAATGCAAAATAGCCAATGTATGTTTGGGGTATTTGTTCCCTTATTTTTTTGCTGGTGGTAATATCACTTTGTTGGATCTGGGGAGTTGTGCCGGTTTATACTTACAAAGGTATGAAACTTTAAAAAGCAGGGCCTGCATCAAGTTGACAATACGGCCAGTTTAGGGAGCTAATAATTGAGGTAATGTTTGAGTCAGTCTCCTTTCTGCTATGCTGAGAAACGTTGGGAGGTGGCAGTTTAGTTGAAAGACAGTAGGATTGAAGCATAGCTTCACTGCCTGCCTTCAGGTCCTAATGCCTTTTTTTTTAAGGTGGGGTGGAGCAGGGTGCATCTGATGTCCAGTAGGCTTGAGGCAAAAGCAGATTACGTGCACCAGATCCTCACTTCCGTTTCCACAGAGGCGGAAAGTATGCTCTCCTGGTTTCCTTTCCTAGGGGGGTAGATGTGGGAGTATTGGAAGGATACCCAGGTGGTATCTTAAGAATTTCTCCTTCGTCTTCATTTTGAATCCTACACTTAAGTATGGTTGTGGTTTAAGGACTTTGTAATCATTGAGAACAGACCAGACGTGTGCCCTTGTTACCAAAGTTTCTTTGTCTTTGATTAAGGAAATGGTTTTTGTTGCTTCTCTAACTGCCTTTGTGAAACGCTGGTGGGTTGCAGGGGTGTTCCACAGGTTTGTTACACCTAGTTTTGATATGGAGTCTAAAAGGTACTCTCTGGCGGGTGAATTTTCACGACGAGTCAGTTCAGTCCAAAGGTGTGAGTTTATTGAGCCTTGCTCAGCACCCCTGATCTTGTGCAATCTTTTTATGAATGCCCCCCTCCTGGCCACAGTCGGCTTCTATAGGACAAATTCTAGCTGAATTTGGGCAGATGTATAGGTCGGGAGGTGGAAGATCGCTCAGAAGGCACATATGATGATTTTGTCCAATTCCTCCCTCGCATTGGTTCACTTCCATATGTTAGCATTGGTTGCAGCTTGGCCTGGATGACCTGTAGTAGTGAATCTAAGGTTAGGCCTGGTAGTGCTTTTTTAGAGGCTTCATTGCTAGTGTTGTTGTGATGCCTATCCGGTGCAGGGCCTACATCTGGGGTTTATAAGAGCCTGTGCTCTCTAGTAAGACTCCAAGATATTTATATTCAGTTGCTGGGTCTAGGCAGTACCCGTCCAGATACCAGTACAACTTTTTCTTTCTGGTGTAGTTTATTGTCATAGTTTTTGTTTTGCTTAAATTTATACGCAGTGCGTTTGCTTGCGAAAAGTTGGTGGTATCCAGTAGGTGGTGTAGTCCAATTGGCGTTCTGCCTATTAAGACCAGGTCGTCCGCATATAGAAACTTGGAAAGGGACATTTTTCCTAGTTTCGGAGCATATGATATGCTTTTGTCCAATTTCCCTGGGAGGTCTGCCATAAAGAGATTAAAGAGTGAGGGTGCTAAGCCACACCCTTGTTTTAGCCCTTTGGAGGTGTTGATTCACCTAGAAAGGTGTGTCCCGGCTCCCAGCTTGTTTTTGACCCATGTGTCTGTGTGTAATAGGATTAGCTGGGTTAGAAGGGCTGATGGGATTCCCCATTTTCCAGTTTCTGCCATAGTCTTGCGCGGTCTACATGATCGAATGCTACGCTATAATCTATGAAACAAAGAATAATGGTTGCTTTGCCTCTTTGACTGCATCAATCAGGGTATTCAGTCAAAATATCGAGTTGGAAATGTTGGAAATGTCGACTTACACTAATATTGAGTTTTAAATATCGTGACACAGAAATATAGACAGCAAGAATATCGTGGTCAAGATTATCGACTTTAAGGTAAAAAATATCATTTTAAAAATATACAAGTCATTAATATCGTTTGCAAAAATATAGTTGTTTAAAATATTGAATTTTTAATTAGTGTTATGTATTTTAGTATATATTTTAAATGTATGTGATGTATTTTTTTGTATACGCATAGTTTATGTTTTTTAATATATGTGTTACATTTTTAGTAGTTATTAATTTTATTTTAATTATATTTTGTATTTCTTAGTTCCGTAGCGGGTTGTGGGTTCATAGGGGAATAAGGTGGGAAGTAATTTTATGATAATAAATTAATGAATATTTGTTATTCATTAATATTTATTTAATGGTGTTTTTCATTTCTTTTGGTAAATTTTGGGTGCAGGTTGTGGGATTTATAGGGGTAAAGGGTGGGAATTAATTTACTTTTATTTAATTAATAATTAGTTGTTAATATTAATTAATTGATTGACAGTTGAATACAGAAATTGGGTAATTAATTTTAATTATGGGTTGTGGGGTTTTTAGGGATAAAGGGTGGGAAGTAATGTATTTTTAATAAATTAATAATTAGTTGATAATTAATGTTAATTAATTAATTGAGAATTAATTAGGGTAATTATTTAATTTTTTGTGTGTCTGTGTTTTGGGTTTATAGGGTTGAATGGTGGGGATTAAATTCATTATACTTCCTTTATAATTAGTTGTTAAATACTATTAGTTATTTAATTTTAAAAAGTTTTAATTGTGTAATACATTTTTTATAGTTTAATTTAAGGTGTGGGTTGTGAGGATTATAGGTGTGAAGGGTGGGAAGTTAATTACATTTTATGTGTTTTAATTTGTTTTTTAATTAATAATATTTGTTTAATTAATCATTAATTATGTTAATTATGGAAATACATTTTTTTTCGATGTGGGTTGCGAGTTGTGTGGTGCTGTGGGGTAGGAAGTAAATAGACAAAATTTATGTAATAAGTAATGTTTTTGTTAATAAATAATTTCAAAATAAAATATTTATTTGTTTTAAAACTTGTTTTTAATTTTATTTAGTATAATATTTGTAGGTATTTGTGATATGTATTTAAGATTATAATATGTTTTTTTAATGTTAAATATATTTTTATTTTATTTTTAACATATTTATATTTTTTTATTTACTTTTATTTTGTTGATGATATTTTGTTTGTTTTAAATTTTGAACTGACTGGAGTGAGAATAGTAAATTTTACTCCTCCGCTATCCAATGCTTTCCCTAATGATGCACTGACTGGAGTGGGAATAGTAAATTTTATCCTTCCGCTATCCAACACTTTCCCTACTGTTGCACTCACTGGAGTGGGAATAGTAATTTTTACCCCTCCGCTATCCAACGCTTTCCCTACGGTTGCACACATTGGAGTGGGAATAGTAATCTTGACCCCTCCACTATCCAACTCTTTCCCTACTGTTGCACTCACTGGAGTGGGAATAGTAATTTGTACCCCTCCACTATCCAACTCTTTCCCTACTGCTGCACGGACTGGAGTGTGAAATTTAAGTTTAAAGATTTTTAAATAGTTTAATGTTTTAATTTATAAATGATTGTTTTTTAATAGATTTTATGTTATTGGTATATGTATATATATTTATTTGTTACATTTTTATACAATTTTAAAATTATAAAAATATATTAAAATTATCCATTTAATAATTGTTTTAAAGTTAATATATATATATATATATAATAATTATTATATACGTATTTAACTTCTTTTAATTAAGTTTATTTGTTATATTTGTTAAAATTCTATTTTTTTAAACTAATTTTATTCTTTAATATATTTAATATTTATTTATTATACATACATATATATATATATTATCTACTGGCGGTCGCCAGTAGATAGTTATAGTTAGGACCTATTTTCCATAGGAAATCAGCGACATTCTATTTGAAATAACTCTTGCGTTGGTTGACGAATCTTCGCAAAACTTTCAAACTTTATGGCCCGCTCCGGTCCGCTCCTACCCTGAAAGTCTCAGGGTGATTCGTCAAGCGGGGGCCGAGAAAAAGGGGGTCCCAAAACGTGTTTTCCCCATTCATTTTCCCATAGGAAACTTTAGACACGGCTACAGTCCGAACTGCTGAACGGAATTACACCAAATTTGGCAAAGAGGTAGTTCTTGGTTCAGAAAGAACCCTTTTTGTTAAATGGTGTAAATCCGTTCAGTAGTTCCTGTGAAAATCAAAATGAAAATCACATATATATCTATGGCCGCGTCGGATTTGCGCACCCTGAGCGCACCCTGCGCGCACCGTCCCGATCACGAGCTGCATGTTAATTGGCTTTCAAGTGGCTGTCAACACTCCAAATCAGGAAGTGTTGGCAGCCATTTTATCCCTCGGTAGAACCGAGGGACAGAAACAAGTGCGCAAAGCGCAAAAGGGGGCAGGGTAGAAACACCCTGACCCCTAGGTCTGCTCAGGGGGTCCCACAAGGACCCCTGGGCAGAAAAAGCATTTTTTTTTAAATCGGCAGGATGCGCTCAGGGTGCGCGGATCCTGCCGATTAGAAAAAACCCAGAAGAAACAAGTGCGCAAAACGCACAAAGGGGGCAGGGTAGAAACACCCTGACCCCTAGGTCTGCTCAGGGGTCCCACAAGGACCCCTGGGTAGAAAAAAGCATTTTTTTAAAAAATCGGCAGGATGCGCTCAGGGTGCGCGGATCCTGCCGAAAAAAAAAAATCGAACGCGCTCCGATGCTTAATTTGCCCCCGGGTGGGCCAAGTCCCGGGGGCATGGTGGGGGGGGTTTAAATTTAATGTGGGGGGCCTCTAAGGGGACCGCCACCCCCCGGGGCTTTCAAAAGATAATGGTGCGGGAGGGCTCTTGGCCCTCTTGCAGCCCGAGACTGCCACCCCCGGGGCTTCTTTTTTAAAATTATTTTGACCTGTGTGGGGGCTCCAGCCCCCACACACCCGAGACCGCCACCTCCCGGGGCACTAAAGATTTGAATATGGGGGTCCGTTACGGACCCCAAAGCCCGGGGACCACCACCTCCCGGGGCTGTGAAATGGTTGGGAGGGGGCGCGCGGCCTCCCTCCTGGAACCCTTGATGGCCCTGGGGACCGCCACACCCCAGGGCCGGCTCCTGCAGTGTCCCGGGGTGCCTACCCCGGTACACTGTAGTTTGCTATGACAGGACGGGAGCCTCGCGGCTCCCGTCCTGTCATAGCTAAACTTGGTTTGCATTTTGAAACAGAGAGCAGGAAACCTGCTCTCTCTTTCAAAATGCAAACTAATAGCTTTCCACATGGGGAGCAGCATGTTAGCTGCTCCCCATGTGGAAAAGCAATGCCGGCTCCCGTAGGACACGGGGAGCCGGCGGGACTGTGGGGGGATTGGGGACCCCCCCACAGTCCCCAACCAGAGGCCAGGCCCCGGGGGATGGGGTCCCCGGGGCCATAAGTGGCCAGGGAGGGGGGCCACGCAGCCCTCCTCCCCAAATTAAATTTTTTTTTAAAAAGGGCAAGGCCGGCCCCGGAGGATGGGGTCCCCGGAGCCTTAAATGGCCTGAGGAGGGGGCCACGCAGCCCCCTCCAAATTTAAAAAATAAAAATCGAGGGCATGCCCCGGGGATGGGGTCCCGGGGCCAACTACAGGCCCAGGGAAGGGGGCCACGCGGCCCCCTTCCCGTCTTTTTTTTATTTAAAAAAATAAATAAAATGCTCAGACCCCGGGGGATGGGGTCCCCGGGGCCAAAAGTGGCCAAGGGAAGGGGGCCACGCAGCCCCCTCCCATTAAAAAAATTAAAAAAAAAAAAAAACGACCGGCATCGTGCCGGAGGCCCGCCCCCTCCCAGCAGTACTCTGCAAACGCGCCCCCTGGCGCGTTTTAAGAAGGGAAGTAATTCCCCTTGAATACTGGGGGTCCCTGGGGGCCAGCTAGCCCACCAGGAACCTCCAGTATGCGCCAGGGGCTGCGTTGCAGAGAGGTGTACAGAGGCCACGCCCCTTTTACACCTCTCTGCAACGCAGCTCTGTGGCGCTTTTAGAAGTACATGGTGGGCTAGTTGGACTCCAGGGACCCTCAGGATTCAAGGGGACTTAATCCCCCAACTTAAAACACGCCACGGGCGCGTTTGCACAGTGGTGAAGGGAGGGGCGGGGCTTCAGGTGACATGTGTGCAAACAGGCCCCGTGGCGCATTTTAAGATAGGGAATTAAATCCCCTTCAATCCTGAGGGTCCCTGAGGGCCAACTAGTCCAACAGGTACGTCCAGAAAGCGCCACAGAGCTGCATTGCAGAGAGGTGCAAAAGGGGCGTGGCCTCTGAACACCTCTCTGCAACGCAGCCTCCTGGCGCATACTGGAGGTACAGGGTGGGCTAGTTGGACCCCAGGGATCCTCATGATTCAAGGGGACTTAATCCCCCAACTTAAAACGCGCCACGGGCGCGTTTGCACAGATGTCACCTCAGGCCCCGCCCCTCCCTTCACCATTGTGCAAATATTCCTCTAAAATCAGCCGAACTACGAATTCCTATTTACTCACCTGTTATCAGGAGAGACCTCAGTGCTGCATCTTTCAGCCCAGTACTGATCCTGAAAAGTAATTTTAAACGTACTTACCAGTAACTTGAATTTCCTTCCATAGGCTAACATTGACTTGTTTCACTTGGAAATTCTTCTAAGTGTGGAGTTTTGGAACTTTATAATATTCCTCTAAAATCAGCCGAAATAGGAATTCCGATTTACTCACCTGTTATCAGGAGAGACCTCAGTGCTGCATCTTTCAGCCCAGTACTGATCCTGAAAAGTAATTTTAACCGTACTTACCAGTAACTTGAATTTCCTTCCATAGGATATCATTGTCTGCTTTTTGCTGAAAAAGTTTCTAAGTGTCGATTTTTGAAACATACAAATATTCCTCTAAAATCAGCCGAACTACGAATTCCGATTTACTCACCTGTTATCAGGAGAGACCTCAATGCTGCATCTTTCAGCCCAGTACTGATCCTGAAAAGTAATTTTAACCGTACTTACCAGTAACTTATATTTCCTTCCATAGGAATCCATTGTCTGGTTTTCAGCAGAAAAGTTTCAAAGTGTTGATTTTCACAAACTACAAATATTCCTTAAAAATCGCCTGTATGACTTAAACGCATTCTTTCAACTGTTTACAGGAGATGCACCAGTGCTGGATCCAGGATCCACCACTGAGTAAGAAAAAGTAACGATAACACTACTTACCTGCTAAGTGAATTTCCTCCCATAGGATAACATTGGTGATTCTATGTGAAAAAGTTTCTAAGTGTCAACTTTTAAAATACAATAATATTCCTTAAAAATCACTACTGTAACCAAAACGCTTTTACTCAACTGTTTACAGGAGATGTCCCAGGACTGAATCTAGGATCCAGTCCTGTGGTTAGAAAAGTAATCCATAAAGTAACTAATTGCATTTAACTAGAAATTCACATTGAGGTCAATGTTGCATTGTGTTTGAAATTGTGTTGCCCATTGCAACAACTGTAACTACTGTACTTAAAACTCTATTGCCTATTTGCAAACTATTTAAACTAAAGTAATTCATTCTGAGAAAGTATATTTTGTAATGTAATGTATAATGTAATTACAATGTAATTTAATAAATAAAATATCTAAAAATAAATCGTTTTAAAAAATGTAGTAAATCAGTATCAAAAAAATAAATATAACAATTAATACATTTAAAAATTGTCATTTTCAAAACCTTTGAAATTCACTGAAAAAACCATAGGTTTTAGGGGTGTTATAGTTAGAAATTAGCATTTAAAAACCTTTGAAATTCACTGAAAAAACCATAGGTTTCAGGCACGTTATTGTTAGAAATTAGCATTTAAAAAACCTTTGAAATTCACAGAAAAAACCATAGGTTTCAGACACGTTATAGTTAGAAATTAGCATTTAAAAAACCTTTGAAATTCACTGAAAAAACCATAGGTTTTAGGGACAGTTATAGTTAGTTGGACATTTCACTCGTACAAAACCCGTGAAATTCCCCCGTTATAGTTAGTTCTATAACTCGCGCCCCCGCAATGCACTGCTGATGACGTCACATATTACATCACTCATGACATGGTCAGTGACATCACTGATGACATCACTGATGACATCTCAAATGACATCACTGATGACATCACTGATGACATCATCCACGTGATAATCTGATGCACCTCCTCACACCCTAATATAACCTTTGATACACCCACTCTAAATTACAGACTGCCATTCACAAAACCATAGACACTCCAACACCAATAACTACATACCCACTCACTGATTCTTAGGTCTACACACACACATCCACTCACTCACCCGTACAGTCACTCATACTTATGGTCACTCAGTACAGGACTATCATATGCACTCTTACTCCTATATAGACACTCAAACACCGCCACTCATCCATAGAGGAACTCACACACCTAGTCAATCATGCAAATAATTAAACACACTGCCATTTACTCACCTATACAGTTATACACACACCAGCTCACTTAATCAAACACATACTAGCACATTGTTACGCTCTTATACAATCACTGATACAAGCACACACTCATCCATACAGCCACTATCACAATCACTCACTCTCGCTTATAGCTATTTATATACTCCAACACACATATATACTGCCTTTCACAAAAGTAGTTACTCACACATGTACCACTGGGACATACATTCACTCACTAACACACTCTTACACACACTTACCCACCCATACAGTCTATCACAGATGCACTCTTGAAACCATCCACCCAGTGAATCACCCACTCACACATCTATACACAGAGTCGCACACACCCCTCCCACACAAACACTCAGGCACCCATACAGATACTCAGACAACCATTCAATAACTCATATAAACACTCATGTAGCTATTCACAAACACATGCAGTCACTTACACATCAACAGACAGACGGATACAGACATTCACCCAGTTTAGTCACTAACCCATGCATTCAGTAAGATACGTTAAATCACTCACTTATAGAGTCAGTCACGCACCTACTAAATCATCCATACAGACACTTATACACCAACTCATTCTTCAATACGTCTTATCCGATATATATTAAAAATATTTAAACTTTAGAGAAACACACAGTCACTGCATGATGTCATCAGTGATGTCATTTGAGATGTCATCAGTGATGTCATCAGTGATGTCACTGACCATGTCATGAGTGATGTAATATGTGACGTCATCAGCAGTGCATTGCGGGGCGCGAGTTATAGTTAGCTGAACTAACTATAACGAGGGAATTTCACGGGTTTTGTACGAGTGAAATGTCCAACTAACTATAACTGTCCCTAAAACCTATGGTTTTTTCAGTGAATTTCAAAGGTTTTTTAAATGCTAATTTCTAACTATAACGTGTCTGAAACCTATGGTTTTTTCTGTGAATATATATATATATATATATATATATATATATATATATATACAATATTTTGCACAACTATATTTATGAAAATTTTTCTATATTTTTGTTCTTACCATTATAAATATAGGATGTCGATATTTATAACTTGATATTGTGGTATGGGGATATTTTAGTTGTCGATATCCTGTCAGTGAACCGTCAATCAGCAGTGCCAGGGTCATGATGTTGGTGGTGGTTGCCATTTGTCTGCAGAAGCTGGTCTGTTATGTACCCCAATATAAGCCTAAATAGCTAAATGACCTTTCACCTACATTTGTCCTACCCTGCTTTGCATAACGGTTCTAGCATTGACCTTTTACCCTGTTATGTGCTGAATAAATGTCGATCAGTTTCTTTGAAACTAGCCTAATTTATTATGCACGAGGATTCTTAGAAAAGTCCCCTGCACATGACGTACATAACAGCATGAACATACTCTGTATAAAAGTCATGGTCATCTTCATCCTAGGGCGAAAGAACTACTTTGCATAATTGCAGGTATTGATTTAGGCTCATTTACATAATCTTACTCACAACACATTGATTGTGTAAGGAACCCCGAGGCTATCTTTATGGTATAAAATAATCCTACCTACACTAGATAGAGAGAGGAGAAGCTTCCACGCTGACACAAGACGCTAAAGTACCTGCTTGCAGAAGCTCCTGCACGCAGTGGTCTGACATTCCTTGCGGGGTGTCCAACTCAAGACCAAGGAGCCGATTATAATGTCATTAGGAAAGGCTCCGGATAGGATACTCTATTGCTGAATCCGATTCGGAACCCTTGTTACCTACCGAATCGTACATGATTCCCAACGACTGATTACGATGCCCGGAAACAGTTTGAGCAGACCGAATCGGTTCCGAAAGGCATCCAGACAACCCGAGTCTTTCAGAGCCGATTCGTAGAGCTCTATGGATACGGTTTCCGGATGAGCGATTACGATGACCAATTCAAACAGCCATTCCAATTCGGTTTGCCTGAGACAAAACGGCTACCGGAATTGGTCTTTTGGGGCTCGCTGCGGGCCCCCCTTCACCCAGAGGCATTACAATGTGGCCCATGGGGGTACCCAAGGGACCCCTCTTCCCAACCATGCACAATGTGGTAGGCACCATGGGGTGCCCGCCACAGGGTGCAAGGTTTTTCCCAACCACCTTTTTTTCAATGGGAGCATGTAATCGCATTCGGAACACAGGCTCCCATTGAAGTCAATGCGAGTCCAACCAAACGATGTTGGGAGGCATCGTAATCGGTTGTCCGGACTCACAGGACACGATTCGTTTGGAAACTAGTCTGTAACTGATTCGTTTGGGACAGTTTCCAAACGACATCATAATCGGCCCCCAAGACGGGGTCCTTCGTTCTCTCCCATCAGGTAATGGGGTTGGCTCTTTCCTAGGGGATTCTTGGCTTTAGACCCAAATAAATGCTAGGTACACTTAGGTACATTTAGATAAGGTCCGCAAATTAGGAGTACGCTCAATTACTCTCATGTTTATATTTGCCTGCATATATTCACTGTTTTAGCACCCTGGTAGAATTCTACCTTTTATTTACTCTGTTGGTGCTAGTAATCTTATACATTTGCTTCTGTCTAATGATTGTTGCAGCAAACATGTTTTATACTAGAATGACACTGATTCAATAAATGCTTATTGAAAACGTCCCCACCGTTCATTCTGTGTATCTCTATGAGACTAATGAGCACGAGGGACAGAGCGAAAAGTACTGCACTGTTTCCATGATCCCTGAAGGATCAAGGGTTGTCATGTTCGATGGTTGCAAGAAACTATTTGCTCCTTGGTAAGGTTAGGGGGCTTATAGTGGCACTGAGAGCTAGCTGGCCTAAATGCTGACATATCCTTTGGGGGTGTCTGGAATCAGTCTCGACACCAATCCCTTAGGTTTATGTTGTCTAAACCTGCAGATCCTATGCATTTTTAAGAACTACATGGCAGGTCTGGTTTACAGGGATGATGGATTTTGATGAAGCTCAGGATGTTAGTTCTTCGAGGATCACTCCTACATTGTGTTTAGCTTCATTATTGATTAGGGCAACAAGACAATAGTTGTTTGTGTTGGCCTTGTCTCCCTGCTTGTAGAAGTGAGAGATTGTGGATCCCTTCCAGGATTCTGGGATAGTTTAGTTTTCCAGTACCTCGTTGAAGACTGGCTCCAGGGCTTTGCTCCATTACTCTGGATTATGTTCATTTATACAAGATGGGCGGTATTCCATTTGGGCCTGGAGCACCTTCTAACCTCCCTTTGGCTATTTGCCTCCTGAGTTGTAGCACTGATATTCCATGACGTTCCTCGTCGCTGTTTTGGGGTGCTTCAGAGTCTACTGCTTCTTCATCCGCAGCGAATTTCGGGCAGTTCGGAGTGGTGCCAGATCATGTGTCCCTGTTCAAATTGGGTCCAGGCTGTTCTCTGGATTTTTCTCCTCCATCACTTTGTTTGCCACTGGATTCCTCCCCAGTCTGTTCAACCCCTGGATTCCCGCTGTTGAAGTGGTGGTATAGATATTTTGCCCAGTCTTCCTCTGATATATGAGAGTTTATTCCTTGGTGGCCTGGCCACCGAAGGGTACTAATTGTCCTCCAAAACCAGGCACTAGTTTAGGTTTTTGAATCGTGCAACAATCTTGCCCACAGTGATTAATTTTCAAGCCTTTTTTTTGTCCCATTTTGTTCTTTTCAGGGTTGCCTTCAATTTCCTCAGATCTCCTTGCAGGACTAGGTTTTGAGGGTTCCTGCTTAATTGCCTTAATGTTTAGTTAATAGAGTGTTTAAGTCTTCTCATCTGGAAAGTGATTGCGTTTGAAGATGAGGTTATTACTATTGCTCCCATTGTCGTTTCTGCCCTGGTGGCAAATTTATACCTGAGGGCCTTCGCGAAGTTCTCCCATGTGGTTAAGGGGTGGGTTGTCGTGTCATTTTCTTGACGAAGGAGCGTCTTTGCAGATTCTGAACTGAAGCAGAGCTGCACTTTATCCGCTTGTTGTTGGTGGTGTATTCTCTGCCAATACTTTTATTTGCCTGGATTAAGGATTTGGCTTTTGCCTTGAGTGTCACCTCTTGCCGTAAGTGGTCACTTTGCTCGTTATCTCCCAATTGGTAAGACGACATTTTGTGGAACAGGGGGAGTGTAACGAATGTGTAATCAAGGTGTAAGGTGGTTGTTGTTGAGTGAAAAGTCGGGACCGGTGGATTATCCTCAGTGAAGCGACGGTTTAGAGCCCTCAGATTGAGATGTTCGAGCTCTCGTAGTAAGTGAATTGATGTTCTGGATTGCTTATTTAGGTGACTTGGCCCCTGGCTTGGGATTTTCTACTCTTCTTCCTGAAGCAGGTCCTCTTCATTTGTGGTGCCCAGAAGGTGAAGATTGAAGTCTCCTGCTAGTGTGATTTTCTTTGTGTGACCCTCTTCTGAGATTCTTGTTAGTTCTTTGATCAATTCTTTGCTGCCTTTAAGACTGTGCCTTATGTGTAGGTATGTATTTATGATTATGATTGGTCATTCTACTTCGTTAAATATGATTGTTGTGGTTCTGCCTGTATGGCGCTTGGGGCCACTATGGATGCCTTTAGTGGGTTGATAGTTCCTATTGTAGAGATTGAGGCATAGATTGTCAGACCACCCGACCGATGGCTGTATCTGGCCAACTTTTTTGCGTGAACTAGTTGCGACGTAAACCCTTGTAGTTCTGTGGCTTGTTCCTCCCGGATTTCTTGGAGGAGTATGAGGTAAAATGCCTTCAGAAAGTTTAATACCTCAGGTTCCTTTGCCTTGCTAGCCAGGCCGTTGATGTTCCAGACGCACGTGCGGATCCTTCTCTGCCCTTTCCGAGATTCACTTTGCGGGGTTTTCCCTGTCATTAGGTGTGATTGACCTTGATTGTTCGCATTAAATGGGTCCAGTTGGTATCTGCTTTCTCTAGCTTCCGTCGCCCCAGGCATTCTTGACGTGGTCCCCCAGTACTATGCTATTTTAACACTTGATCACCCACTGAAAATGGGTGGAGGTTTGGCAATAATTTTTAAACGTATTCTGTAATGTAGACTGATGGAGCTGGACATTGCTAACTCAGAGGCAGCATTTTTTAGTTTAGCTTTTTCTAATCACCGCAGTTTTGCTAATATATCATCCTCCTGGTCTTGCAGCCAACTTTCTTAAGTCTATCTTGGATGTCATCTCTGACTATACGGGCCAGTATGCCAACTTTTTGATAGCAGGAGACGTTAATATCAGTTGCGGCCCATGGTGGGAGTGCTGCCGGGCGCTGACGTGGGGAGGGGCAAGGTGGGGGGTAGTAAACTACGGATTACGGCTGATTAGAGGTAAGTAAACATATAAATAAATAAAACGAATTTCGTTGCACTCTGCATCGCATTTGGCAAACATGGGAGTGTTTCGATCCTCATTCAATCCTGGACCGGGAATCACTCCAGCCATTCACAGAAGTAAATCTCCAATCACTTTCAATGTGGAAAGGTGATGGAGAGAAGTTTGGGAATGCCCACAAATGTATATAATTTACATGCTTGGGGGTGTTTCCAAACTTCTGAGCAAACCATGCTTCGGAACACAAGTTTTGCAGCCTTTGAGTGGGATTATGAAAGCAAATTTCTCTGCATTCATAAATGCATGTATGTCTGCCAGGAATGCCTTTGTGAATTCCAGGCAGGCATAACAAAGGTAAATTTGGTTGCATACTTATGTTTATGACCAAATTTGAGTTTGTGAATAGGGCTCTAGAGAATAATCATGGGACAGATTTTGCTTCATTTTGAGTCTGTTTGCTAATATTTAGATTTCCTACCATGATTGTTCATCAACAATATTTAGCAAGTCACAGCTGTGCCTTCTTAATGGTCAAAACAAGTGCTCATCAAATTTTGATGGATTTAGTAACTTCTGTCACTGGTCCCATCGAAGTTACAATATCTGCGGAAGTATCACGGCCCCTCGCTCATTTCACCATAGATTTTAGGTGCTCACAGCACATGAAATCTCCAGGTAAGTTTCTGGGGGAAAATCAGAGGGATCACCGCCAAAATTACCAGTACCCTTGGTACTCAGATGGATCCGTTCATTGCTTAGTTGAGGGAGAAAGTAATTTCATGCAACCACTCAGAAGTAGAGAATTACAACTAAACAATTTAGGGGTTTGTTATTTTCTACCTCTATTTGTCATTTTGGAAAGCTTTCACCTGAGTGAAGCAAGGGTTGGAACACTCTGTGGCAATGAAGGGAGACTTGATTTTGTATGAGCTGGGCACATCAACAGAGACTGGGAGCTATGCAAAGAAAAGAGAAGCTGCTTTTTGCTGCCAGCCACATTGTCCTGGATTCATTCTTCACTTCTCTACAGGCCACCAGGGTCTTATAACATGGGTGGAGAACCTTTAGCAACTGGTATAGGCTGGAGCAAAACATCTATAATGTTTTTAGAACTTTCCACACATTAAGTGGCTTATTTATGAGAGTCGTGTTTTGCAAGAGCATCACTTTTTTTGAAGCTCCGGTGGCTCAAGCCTCTCAATCATATCAGCAAGGCGCTGCAAAGACTCTGCTTGGCTTTGTATGGCCTCATAAATATGGAGTAAGACAAAGCAGTGCAAGTCGCTGCTTTGCCTTACTCTGCGTCAAGAAGGACTTCCATGGGTGTTGCGTTTGCTTTTCCCATGCACCCATGGATTTTGACGCTGCCCCAAATTTACTCAATCACGTAAACCTGAGGCAGCGCCAAAACCTTTTGCCCCCCAGGGCAGGCATAACAAGGAGAAATATTTGTATTTCTTCTTGTTTTTTCCTCCTTTTACGTGTGCTGCATTCTGCTGCAAATATAGAAAGAGCAAAATGCCTCTCGTGATTATTTTTGTGCAGGAAGGTGTCCCTTCCTCCACAAACCCAATCCTGCTTGCAGCAGAGGCTCCCTTGCACCATGGTGCAAGGGTGACTACATTGGTGCTAGGCAGCAACTTTTGCACCAGCAGAGGGGGAAAGGATGGGAATGCACCATATTTCATTAATACGGTGCATTACTGCCCTTTCACATTGGCATTGGCCAGCACAGGAAGAAGATTTGCAGTTCTGCTCTATGACAATTCCTCATAAATGAGGCCCTGAGGGTAGAATGTTCCAAATTACAAAGGGGATATGGGAATTTTTGAAGCAGGGAACCTGTACCAGCCTTTGTTGGCCCTGAACCACTCCGTTGTCTTCAATGGGATGCTCAACCTTACAACCTTCTAATATTGCAATATAGCATGCTGCTGAGTTTATTCTTAACCTTTTATCCCTGAGGCCGCACTGAGGAAAAGAAAAATATCAGAAAAAGACGACAAAAGTATTTTTCTTTTTTAGATCCATTTCACAAGGGAACAAATAAACGAAGGAGGAAAGAGAGGGTGAGAGCCATTGCTTGGTTTTCAGTAAGTGAGGAGGAGCTAGTCATAAAGAGAGGGAATAAGAGGAAGATAAAGAGGGGGGGACAGCAGTCAGTGGCAGAGCAGGAGTGGACACTGTCCTTGTCTTCTCTGGGCAAGAAGGAAAAGAGTCCTTTTCCTTCTCTGCCCACCCGCCCGTCCCCGAATGGCCACAAACGCCGAGCCTTCTCTGCAGGCCTTGGCTATTTCTGCCATCCTGGGACGAATGTTTTTTTTAGGTCTCGCCTACGCAGCGCGCATGCGCTGCTTAGGAAAAAGACCTTTTGGAATCGCTTTGGCTTTTCAGCCAAAAACGTGCACGCGTTCCATTGCCTTCAATGGCAACGCGTGCAAGTTTGGCGATTCACTTGCGGGACCGAGCGGCGACATATGGTAGCAATTATCGCTCCTGGCGCCGCTCGCTCCCGTAAGGGAATCGCGCAGGCCCCCTCCTCTCCCCCCTCCCCCTGCTGCCGTGCGCGCTTGTTTTTTTTGTTTGCAGAGTCGATTAAATCAAAACCCAACATGTTGGCATGCAGAGCTGAAAAGCATTGGCAGCGTTAAATACAGCTAGATGGCGGTTTAGTGTCTTCATATCGTGAGTGCGCCTTCGCCACTCCTGGCTTTTTAGCCGACAGCGCGCTGCATTCTGGGGCTTGTAGTTTTGCTTCTGGCATCCGAAGTATGGGCTCAGCTTCCAGTCTGTAAAGCGCTGTGGCTGTAGTGTCGGCTGGGCGCTATGCCGGGTCTGTACAGTGCTGCTTCTGCTGCTGTGTTCTGGTTGCTGCTGCCTGTGGTGTGGTGTAGCCTCCAGGCCTGTAAGTGAAACCCCTGCGGTGTGATGTGCTGCGGTATAAATACATTGGGCAAGGGCTCCCTGCAGCTGTGGTGGGAGATTTGCAAGTCATGCTCTCCACTGGCCTTCCGCCCCTACTGTGCACTCTACAGCAGCTGTAGGAGAAAGTGAGAGGCCTCGGAGCCTTCCGCCCCTACTGTGCACTGCTACAGCGGCTGTAGGAGAAAGTGTGAGGGGCCTGGGAGCCTTCCGCCGCCTCCTGCTGCACAGCGGCCCCGGAGCCTTCCACCCCCAATCCTCCACTTCAGCCCCAGAGCGAGTTTGTTTCCTGAAGGGGGTGTAGAAAGACATTATATTTACTAATTTGTGTTTTCTTTCACAAAGTTTTCAAGGCTAAGCTTTTAACCAGAGTGAAAATCTCACAGCTGTGTCTTTTATCTCCTACTTTAACGTTCGCTCTTCCTATCTCCTGTGTGGTTTTTAAAAATTTTATTTCGCCATATCATTTAGCTAGACAGTTTGTTTAGATCTGTCCCTCACACTGCTTCCCCCTCCGTCCTGATCCTGTCCCCCGCACAGAGTTGGACTTCGCCTGGATACATTTGGCGGCCTCGCAGCTGCTGGTGAATACAATGAGGCCCCAGGGGGCCCTTTTGTGTCCCCAGGCCACTCCTTAGATGTCGACCTCAGAACAGCGGCTGGCCTCTGAACACACCGTTCCATCAGTCACCAAAATTACTCCTTGCTTCACTCAGTCGCGCTGGTGCCAAGTTGTTTGTGGGGGTAGGAAGTGGGCTGTTGGTGTGCGGTGTCAGGTGGCAGGTGGCAGGTGGTGAGGAGGAAATGGGGGTGCACGAAAGGGGCTTGTGGGGGTTTTAAAAAGAGCACCCGGAGCCAAGAGAGACGCTGGCGCTGTTTATATGACCTTAATACAGATAGTTCTGTGCGCCCCTCTAAAGAATGGTGTCCTGGGCCAGGGCCCAGCTCGCCGATGTCAAAAACCGGCGCAACCCCTACATCTAGTTGGTTCCCTCCTTCCCTTTCTCCATATCTTCCTCTCCTACTTTCTGCTCTATCACTTCTTCCCCTATCCAGTTTCTCTCTCCACCTTTACCTTCCTTCCCTCCCCCCTTCCTTCCCTCCTCCCCTCCCCCTTCCTTCCCTGTCCTAGAGGTGTCGGTGAAGGGTGGCCAGGTGAGTGTTTGCACCCCCCCATCCCCCCCTCCCCCCATCCTTGTGAATGCTACACTACATACAGACAGACTGTTCATTCAAAGTTTAACTTTGCCTGTAGAGCTGGCCTCTGGGTCTAGGGGCCTCTGCCCTAGAGGTTTTGGCAGGGCTTTAAGTGGGATGAAAAAACTGGAGGGTCTCTCAAAGGGGCGTGGCCAATTTAATTAAGGGCGTGGCTTACAAAACACGTAAACTAAAAATCTGTACTTAGCCCAGTGTGCCTAGTTCCTCTGAAAAAGCAGTTTCATTTGATTTTTGAAAAACTATTTCCTGAGAATGCTTTCTAGATAATGTCCTGTTCTACAAATTGTTCTATCAGAGAAAAAAGTGGTTCACTTAATTGCAAGTAAAGCAAATGCCAGGTTTAAAAAATGTTTGCTTTCATTCACATGCCTCTTCCTCTCATTACGGCATGCTACCTTTACAAGACACTACTGCACCGTGGCCTTGCCTCCCTTCATCTAATCCTCACCCAGAGGCCTTACAATGTTTCTCCTTTGTCCTCTCAACACTGGGCGGGGGTATTCCAGTCCCCCAAATACATGCTATACAAGTTGCAGGACAGGGCACTGAGGCAAAGAAGCAACAAGCATTGGCATAGCCATTAGGTCTCGCTTTTGGGACCTTATAAGTATTTAGTTATGCAGCACAATATCCTTGATGCAACATCATCAACTGTTGCATGGCTAAACACTTATAAGGTCCCAAAGGCGAGACCTATTGGCTATGCCAATGCTTGTTTTTAAAAAGTAGGGGAAAGGAATCCATTCAATAAAAAAAATAGGGCCACGCCCTGCCCTGCTGATCCCGCCCACTTCGACCACTGTGCTAAAGCCACTCTTCCTAAGTGCAGCTGGGGCCTTTAGTGAGGAAGAGGGCTTTTAACAACTTTATAGCCAAAGGGATAATGGCTATAAAGCTATCAGAACATTCTACCCACACAGACATGCATTGCAATGTTGGAGCAGAAGGTCTGTACCACTGGTCCTGAGCCGCTACATTCTGTCTAATGCAGCTCTCTGTATTCCATTGTTACAATAGTAGTCATTGCTGGCAAACAAAGCATTGAGATTGGCTGTCCAGCTTGCAGCGCTCCAACATGGGTGCTAATTGAAAGTGGCAGAATATCTTTTTTCGTTCTATATTCATGTTTACCTTGGGATAATTCAAGAAACGCATTTGTAATGTAAAAGCTGCTGCACAGGGGCTATTTAAGCATATTTTACTGAAGAACACTTTTAAATGCATAGCTTTTAATTTATTATTTTCGTTTAACAAACAAAGCACCTGCTAAGAGAAGCTCACTAATTCATTCTCCATTTTTTTCATCTGCCTTCAGTTCAGCATATTTATGAATACAGTCACATCAGACTCTCCCCAGGACAGCCTTTTTCTTTAAATGTATAATTATGAAACCGCTGGAGAAATCAGTATGAATAATATTTAAATGAAGGGTTGCTTGCTCGTTATTATCACTTTCTGAATTTATGGCAAAAGAGATTGTAATTTAAAAAAAAGGATGATAATTGGTTTATGACTTCATGCCAGCCTTGATTATCAAGAAGTTTAGAGCCATGTGAAATGGAGAAGTAAATGTAAAGTGAATCGCAAGTGCAGATTATCTCAGCGTTAGTTAAAATATTTTCGCTAGCTTTGCTCTTATACACAGATGAATACTCGTCCGTCTATCTACTGTTCCCTAAATCAAGTTATAGAAAATGGTCATTACTAAATTAATTATTAACTGTCATGGAAACCCGGCGTTGCACAACTTGGATGAATAACGTGTCATATTTTCAGTAACAGGAGGCTTTAGAATTTCTAGATGTTGGAAGTTATCTATAGCAAACCATGCTAGCAATCATTAACTAAATATTTATGTCCTTTTCGTATACATGTTCCAAATTGAAACTGGCATTACCATGATTTGTACACGAGCGGAATTAGTGTGAAGGTTAGATGTCTAGCGTCATCCAGGCCACCAAGTATGGTGCTGAAATGAGGGGCACTGGAAATTTAGCTGGATTACGGGAAGAGGGAAACATTTTCACAGCTGTTCGGCAAACAAATCGGATTATCATGCTTTGGCACCAGCTACCTTTTGTTCTGGATCAGTGTCTGAAATAACTCAATATCTACCTTTTCCAGCGATCTGAACAATTTTCTGACATTCCATAGTCTAAGTGGAAAGCAATGGGACAACCATACAAGAGTTTGCAGGTGGGTGTTGGTAATCACAGTTGATAGGGTTGTCCATGAAGATAGTGGTCAAAGGACTTGATGAGGAAAACTTCTTTGATATCCTTTCTCATCATGGCGGAGCACTGTGGTATCAGATTTGTTAAACTTTTGGGGACATTATAGGTGCCAGATTTTGCTAGCTGTTGAATGTTTCATGAGCTAGATAACTGGAGCAGATATGCATTGGCCTTCATGGGTATTAGACTTGAACCACGGTGACTTGAAACACGGTGGGGTGGAATTGGGGGCTGAGTCCCTGAGGATCCATGACTGGAGCATTTCTGGCTTCTAATATGATATTGTAGGGGAGATTTACAAAGATTTTGAGCCATGTTGGCCTCACAAAAGTGAAGCAAATCGGCGCAAAATCTTTTTTTCCCAATTTACTTTCCAGCTGGAAATAACGGAAAAGTAATGACTTTGCGCCATGGGGGCGTACCAAGGGTGGAGCATGGTCATTCCCATGCAACCACCAAAGGTTTCTCATGCTAAACCCAATTTACTAAATAAAGTAGATTGGGTTTAGCGTGAGAAAACGGCGCCCTTTTCAAGTAGGCGCAAGGAAGGATAAATACGTTCATTTCGCCTTCCTTTTCTGACTTTCATTGCGTGCTGCACTGTGCAGCATGCATACAAAGTGGGAAAAGCTTTGCATTGTGTCTGGGCATCGTATTTTGTACAGGAAGGGTACCCTTCCTGTACAAACCTATGCTAGACTAATGCACACACCCTAGCACTATGGCGCTAAGGTGTGTGCGTGGCACACAACAGCTGAAATCAGCACCGGCTCAAGGGAAAGTGGAGGAGAGAGCCATATCTCTGAAGATATGGGGCTCTCCTGCTCCCTCCCTGACACGCAATGCAGCATAGCCTCATGTGGGGATGTGCTGCGTTATGTGACTTTTTTGTAAATCTCCTCCTGAGCGTTAGGGCCTTATGGCTCATTTGTTATAGTATAGAAAAGGAGGCACTAAGCCTCTGTAGTGAAGGAATCTGCTACTCCACCAACTTCCTGGAATATAGATCATAGATAGATATAAATCATAGCTCTAAATTAGTCTTATGAATACCAACCGAGCTTTGGATAACGCTCAGGCCCATTCGACTTTGGACACAGTACAGACCCTCTCAGGTCTGGAAAATTATCACACACACAGATTTGGATAAGGCCTTGGTTTACTCAGCTATGGATAACACCCAGATCCACCTATTTCTATTAAGAGGCCAGAAGCACTGATCTCTTGACGATGGTCAAACCTATTCATCTTTGAATAAAGAATAGGCTTTATGAACTTGACATTAATTTAGTAATTTGCAGTACCAAAGCAAATTGAGGGAAGGGATAGATTAAGTAAATATTTTTCCACAAAATCTCAGGCTGGAAATCCCACAAACAAGGGAACAGTGTCAGTAATCAAGAGACATGGGCTTAATCCCATGGTTTGCAGGGCCCTAACCCCATGGTTTACAGGAGCGATAATCAGTTCATGGGCCAATGTAACCCCTTCAGCTATCTGGAAAGCAAAGGCAGCAGCATCCTATTATTTGCTACCAGAAACTGCTTATGAAATAGTAAACATTCACACAATTCATCATCATAGAATACCAGCAACAATTTACTAAATCTCAGCGATAAAAAACATATGATCATCTAAGGGCCAAAATACACATAGACAGCATATTAACTATCACCCCATAATGACTTTAGGAGAAATATGCATTCGAATCATCCTCTACATAGAACACATGCCCAAGAATGGCCGTCAAGAAAGGCCCGCAATGAATATACAGCAAGTTAAGCACAGAAAGCTACAAATCAACATGTAATGCATTAATCACTTTCCCACAAACCTACAAAGGTAGCCAATCTCTCATTGACAGAAGAAGTGGACATTTCCCAATGAACCACACACTCATACACATTTCTGATGATCACCATCCTTCCCAGCCTCTTACTTAGACTGAAGCCAGAATGTCAAGCCTAAGAATGCCAAAAAGCTTACAATCACACTGACACATTATTTAAGATGACTGTCTAGCATTAGAACAATACTCACTTGAAAATCACTGTTCAGCCTCAAAGTAACACTTCAAGTACACTTATTGTCCAGTCTCACAATGCCTAAAAGTTCATGATCATTGTCCACACTTCCACTGACACAAAAAACTCTGGTTCCCAGCTCTGACTGCCATGTCCTCTATCATGAATCTTAAGCATGGTCTACCACATATGCCAGTGAAAAGCAACTCAAAATCACGATCCAGTGATCCCATACTGACAAAGAACTCATGATCACTGCTGTTGGAAGGTGAATTATTAGTATGGGTAAGTCTGCACCCCACCACTAGCAATAAGGCTACCAACACAAGATAAGGTCCAAACAAAGTCTCAATAAATTATTCCTTTGCTCAACCCTTGGTAGCTGGTAACAAGTAGGCAGGCTTAACTTAGGAAACAGGAATGTAAAGCACTTAAAAACACCAATCCATTAAATAAGAAAGCCACAACACATAATTAAAATCCCACACCAATTAATAAAATAGGAAATGTTTTCATCTTTAAAATGACACTGATCCGATGAAAATCCAATAAAGGAAACAGAGATATGAATTTCTAAAGATTAAACACTTTCTAGTGCTTAAAAACATATAGCACCAACTTGGGACATCTGGTCACGCTTGACTGGACAAAGTCAAAGTTTGAAGCCGACCGAGAAGGAGCCCTGGTCAGATACACTAAGTGGGAGGACCCACTCAAAATTTTACCTTCACTCTTAGAAACCTTTCTGGAGGATTTTCTCTTGACAGCGAGCACAGTGCTTCATCAGGCAGGATTCACAGCGGGTTCTCTGGCTTGTTTCAGCGGGAGACTTCGGTCAACTCCTGAGAGTATTGAGCTCCGGAGCTTTTTAGAGGTATGAACCTGAAATCCAGACCGGGTCACGGTTGAAAGTAGTCAGCTTGACTCTCGACGTCAGGTCGGTCCACTAATGGAGCTTTTTCCAAAAGTTGTTCCAAACTTCTGGAACTTCTTCCTGAAGTTCCTCTTGAGGGTTCAAAGTGTCCAAAACACAAATCCAAGGGTCTAGAAGCTCTGAGATGGCCCTTGGAAGTTTGGGACTAAAATGCCTACAAATCACCTGGCCAAATCCTTTAAAGTCCTCTGGACGCACTCCAGGCTGGGGACTTCTTGAGGGAGAGGGTGCAGGGAAGCTTTGTTAACCTTTTACTTTCAGTGAGTCCACTCCTTAATCCTTTTTGAAGCAAGGCAATGTCCTCAGGGCAAGTGTGCAACAGGAGCAATCCTTCAGGGAGCAATCCTGTGTGGTGCTGACTAGGGTTCCAGCCGGGCAGTCCCTCTTCTTGTAGCTTCAGGCAGCAAATCTGAGTTGCTATACAGATCTCAGATATTTATTCAATGATCTGGGGCAAGAAGCAGGGCGGAACCCCTGTCCAATGAGTTGCTGGGTGCCACCCAAAAGCATGACAGCTTCTTCCAAAGTGTGGCAAACTCTTGTCCCACAAAGCACTACACTTTAAAATTCAAGATGATATTTTCTCTTCTTTGGAGTAAGAGCTGTCTAAACCAACCTACTGGTGTGGCTCATTTCCAATAACACTCCCCCTCCAGACGTTCTGCAAATTCTAATCCCGGGCCTGCAGTCTGGCTGGGGTACAGGAAGAGGGAGTAGGCCTGGCTGGCATTCCTCACTGTCCTGCTCTCTTTGAAGCCCAGTTTGATTTACCCAGCCCCCAACACAGCCTGTTCTCTGCAACTGCAGAGCTCCCCCCACAAGATAACCTCTGCTCTATGCAGGCCACTTATCACCATATCAGAGTAGCTTAGATAAGCCTGTTAAGGCTGACCAATCAGGAAAGGCTGCTAGAAGGCTTGCTTTTGGCTCACAGAAAAGAAAGTCCTATAAGTTATTTTGTGTACTACTTATGATAACTGCAACAGTGGCAAGCTGTTGGGTTTATCATTTTCAATCTTTTAAGTCCTTGAATGACATTTTCAGCTCCTTCCTAGCAATATGTATACTTAAATAACACATTACAATGTTAGCCTATGGAGCTAGTGAACTACAATGGGTGAAAATGAAACTGCCAGTTTTTCCCTTGCCAAGGCATATAAAACATCTTTTATAGTGTCCCTGCTTATAGTTACATGTTACCCCCCTCCCCCCCCGGGAACCTGGGGGAGACCTTAGGGGCAACAATTGTAAAAATAAGGTAGATAATCACTTTCGAAGTACCTTTAATTCCAAAGTCGAATTTGCATATAATTTACTTTTAAAGACATTCTGAAAAGCTGGACTGTCTTTGACAATGACAGCAGGCAACACAATAGTGTACACTCCAGTGCAGGAAATCTACTGGACCTCTAAACCCCTGTGCCCTAGTATATACTAGGGACTTAAAGGTAGTTTGAATCTCCCTTGCCTTATTTTATACTAGGGGCTTACAGGGGCCCACCATTGCCAATTGTAATTATATCTAATTACATTATACCTTTTTTCATCAGAGCAGTGGTCCTTGGCCTGGTTAGTAGAGCCCAGGGCACAGTCAGAGTCATTTACCACCTGTATCAGTCAGAAAATGGGGGTGAACAGGGCAAAAAGGATGATGTTCTCACAACTGCCCAGCCTCACAATGACGCACAACTTATGTACACAATCTAACCTCATATACACAAAGTTCATGATCACCATCCAGGTTACATTAACACACATGATCAACTCCCCATGTCATGCTGTTCTTAACATGCAGATGATGATTATCATCAAATCTGCCTCACACATACACATCAGTCACGTGCCACTATTGAATCCAGTGGTACAGCGAGCAAGGGACCCATGTCTGGGCATACCCTGGCCACTTAGGACAAACCTAGCAACACAACAAGATGATGGATGGAGTGCTGAAACTTTTTAAACACTCACCCCCAGTCACAGATCTGGGTTAAATCCATTGTTCTTTTGCTCATCATGCCAACCCAGTTTGGACAAGCATCCTGGGACAGGCATGCCATCCATCATCTGTTCTTTTTGTTTTTGTCACCCTCAGTGAAAAGGGTATGCCCAGACATGGATCCTGTGCTCCCTGTGGCATTGGTTTCAAGCTTGCCTGGCTGATGAGGGGTAATACCCCAAAACCGATCCCAGGATACTAGTTTATGGTCCGAGGAGGACCTGACCTGGCGGGTTGGGCTGGACTGTTCCCATGGGGAGCAGGATCAAGACTGATTTGCATATGGCTGGGTCCAAACTGGGGTGGCATGGTGCGCAAGAAATGGATGGATAGGATGGATTAAACCCAGATCTGTTACTGGGGGTGAATATTTGATGTGTTCAGCATTCCGTCCATCATTTGTACTTTTTGATTTTGTCATCCTAAGTAGGAAGTGTATTCCCAGACGTGGGTCCCATGCTCACTGTGCCACTGGATTCAAGCTAGCCTGGCTGATGAGTTGTGATACCCTGAAACTGGTCCCAGGATGCTTGTTTATGGTCCAGGTGGGAACTGGCATGGCAGTTCAGGCTGGACTGTTCGAATGGAGAGTAGGGTCAAGACTGATTTGCATGTGGCTGGGTCCAAACTTGGGTGGTGTGGTGAGAAAAAAAACGATGTATTAAACCCACATCTGTGACTGTGGGTGAATGTTTGATTTGTTCAGCATTCCATTAAACATCTGTTCTTTTTGCTTTTGTCACCCTCAGTGGGAAGGGTATGCCCAGACGTGGATCCCGTGCTCACTGTGCTACTGGATTCAAACTAGCCTCGCTGATGAGGGTGATACTGTGAAACGGATCCCAGGATGCTTGTTTCCAGTCCAGGGAGGTCCTGACCTGGCAGTTTGGGCTGATCTGTTCCCATGGAGAGTAGGAACAAGACTGATTTACATATGGCTGGGTCAATTCTGGTGTGACGTGATGAGAAAAAATGATAGATTAAATCAAGATCTGGGGGTGAATGTTTAATTTGCTCAGTATTCCATCCACCATCTGTTCTGGCCGCTTTTGTTGCCCTAAGTGAGAAGGGTATGCCCAGACGTGGGTTCCATGCTCACTGTGCCACTGGATTCAAGCTACCCTGGCTGATGAGGGGTGATACCCCAAAATGGGTCCCAGGATTCTTGTTTCCGATCCAGAGAGGACCTGACTGATTTGCATATGGCTGGGTCCAAACTGGGGTGGCATGGTGAGCAACAAAATGATGGATTAAACCAGATCTGTAACTGGGGGTGAATGTTTGATTCATTCAGCATTCTGTCCATGATCTGTTACTTTTGCTTTTGTCACACAAATCATTATCACATCTCAACCTCATACTCACGTGCATTTGATTGCTATCCAAACGTACACAGAAATACAGCTCACAGTCTTTGTCCCTTTTTATTACTGACAGAACTCACAACATACACTGACATGAAGATCATGATCATTCTCGAGTCACCTTGCAATGATATGCAATTCACAATCACTGTCCATACCACATCACCCTGACCCACAAACCACAATCATGATCGAGCCATGTACTTGCACACAATTCACAATCATGTCCAGACCCCCACAGATGAACAGCTCTGATAATTTGATTCAGAGTGACATTATTGAAGCCTGTACCTTTTATATAGCTTTCAGCCTCTTCCACCTCTTTTCTCTTATTCTGTGCACAGTTTGTCACTCTACCTTTGGGCTTAGTTTGTCACTTTACTCCATTCCTCTGTTTTCATTCAATTACCTTTCCCCTCCTCAAACTTTCTATTATTCCTCTTCCCCCCCAGTGTCTCTCACCCAAGCTTAGATTTAGATGACAGTAGGACTGTGGACAGTTGTGTTGTTCGTGCATTCCTCTACTAGAAATGGAAGAAAAGGAGTGCTGGGTTTTCCTAATCTCTATGATGCCTTGGAGCCTGGTAGACTGGGCAAGTTTGCAGCAGAAAATTGTCAATGAAGGATAGACAACGCAGGGAAAAATCAGCAACAGTAGAAGACAGGCTACAGTACAGGACTGGAAACTTAACTTCGCCTCAATTTTGAAAACTTTAAGAAAATAGCATGAGGTATCGAATGACAGTAGCAGGTAGACTGGAAATCTTGCTCATAAATGCAGGGTTTTAAGTAGGCCTGGCCAACATTTTAATTACACTGTTACTCTTGTGACACGAAATTACTGAAAATGATGCGATTATGCCAGTTTGCTTTGTAACTAAGCTACAGCAGATTTCACTAGTTATACCCTCCCCTAGCTTTGAGCTGTATGTTTGATATTCAAAGATAACGGAGAAGGGGGGAAATCAATGACAAAATATTAACTTACTCATTATGCAGGGGGTGCTGTAGCACCTCCCACACCTCTACTTCCGGCACCATTTGACATTATTTGCAAACTTATTTTTGGTGGCCATTCATGTACACTCCTATCCGGAACTTCATACATGGAGATCAAACATTCAGGTATAGTAAATATTTTATTACCAAATATTATATATTTTGCTCTCAATTACTTTTAATTATCTGAGTAAGACTTCTACTGGTGCATATTAACTGTAGCTGTGTTATACAAAGTGTAAATAAGAACATATTTTATTTCATAAGGTTATAAGTTTCAAAGACTAAGGAATTCTTTGTGATTCACAGATACTACCCTCATGAAAATTGAAACTGGCAAATGAAGTAAAAAGTGCACAGGTCAAGCTACAACTAAGTGTAAGTCAGAAGACCCCAACAGAGGAAATTGAGCCACTGTAACAAATATCAGTTGTTTGCGGTTGTGAAGCAAGAGTATGTTTCACGATAATGCATTTCCTTTTTTTTTTAATGAGCTTCTTGCAATAGTGTTGTAGTCTTCTTTCTGCATATTTCCCAAAAGATCTAGTGACAATGGAACAAAGGGGACCGTCAATTAAATGCCAATGAACGTTTCAAAATAGAAATGTTTGCAGAGGCTGTTAGGAAATTTGAATAGGCTATTGCTTAACATCTTCACTCCACCCACCCTGCCCAGTCTTGGCATCTTCAAAACAATTGTGCTCCCGAGGTCCCAGAGCCCTTGCGACCTCTACTCTCCCTTGAGTGCCCTGAGACATGCCTGCAAGTCCCCCTTTGCTTTGCTTTGACAGGTGGCCCCCCTGGCTTCGAAGAGGCAACTACAAAGCCCCGTTTTTCCTTGTTTCCTGAGAAACCTGGGAAACTCCTGAGAACTTGGCCTTAGCACTTTGAACTTTGGCTCTGAACCTTCCGATTTCCAAAAGGATAACAACACAATAGTACTGTATTGCCTTTTTTCATTTTACTGTGATTTATGTTATTGTGAAGAAGGATTTAGCTTGTGCCTGAAGTTCTTGGTCTAAATATTTATATAAAAAGAGTACTATTTTTTCAATTTGGTCTCTACTTCATTCCTTGAGTGTGTGTATCATTTCTTGCCTCTGTGAGTACAGCAGATGCTTAGTAATACCCTCTGATAGCCTAACTATTCACCCACAATACCACTAAATAGAGCGTTAGTATTATCAACTTTTTGCCTCTGTAAACCAATAAGCATCTCTTCAACCTCTCTGCACAGTGTACCCCATTGTGTTGCACTATATAGAGAGGTGGGTTTTCTAATCGTGGTGAAACTGTTGCATATGGACCCATTGATGCAGGTTCAAGATGGGACCCCTTCTATCAGCAGCCATTGCCATACACAGGGGGACGTGACAGGGCTGCCCCCTGTTGCCTCTACTGTTCTCTCTAGCAATTGAACTGCTAGCATTGGCACTGCGACACCAAAGTACACAATGGGGCATCCACATGTAATTTCACTTTATGCAGATGATATCTTGCTATACTTCAGAGACACTCATAACATTCCTGCCACAATTGCCTCCACTTTGACGTGTTTTGCCGCTATCTCCATGTTGTGGGTCAACTGGACGAAATCATGCTTATTCCACTTCCTCCCAGGCTCCACTAACCCATGGTGTATAGTAGGTGAGACACAGATGGACTGGCAGCAGCATACCTTTTGATGCCTGGGGGTGAGGATATACCACACTATGGAGGACCTGTTTGATGGTAATGATTCTCGGACGGTAACGTCCTTACGTTCCCAAATGTCCTTCTGGCTTACATTGCCATTGGCAGTTGTAGGTAGGTTGGCTCTATTGAAAATGGTGGTTCTTCCCTGCCTCCTTCACTTCTTCACCAATTTTCTTTCTTGTAAACATTCCAGCAGCATTCTTTTGGGTGTTTGATCAACAGGTCAGGGATTTTATATGGAACAAATCAAGATGTAGGGTGGCTCTGGTGAAACTCCATTCACCCACAGACAAGGGGGGGGGGCAGCTGCCCCACATTTTGAGCACTACTACCTTGCTACCAAAATCCAATGGATTGCGAAGTGGCTAGTGGGTTTGCACCTGTTAGACACAGCCACGTCCTTACCTGGCTGGACTCTACAGGAGACATAGTGCGCTTCTTTCACCCTGTCGTGAAATTACATCTGCCTGAGTCACTTTTACTAAGGGTCGCACATAGATGCTATCTCAGATGCCTGCGCATTACTAGGCATGTGCTCCCCTATGCACCGGGGTTGGCATTGCTGAGCACACTTAGGGCCAATGAACCAATAACTTCAGCAGAGCTGACAACGTGGCACGCTGCAGGCATACACATACTGGGGGACCCATAAAGAGACAGTGAACTGCTCTCATATGAGATGCTGATGGACGAGGAGGGGTTACCACCTAGTCAGTTCCTGTTCCACAATTCATTGATTGCTACACTGGTGAACCACTGGGGAGACATGTCCAATGAGCTGTCGACCCGCTTCAAGGTACAATACTTGCAGGTTATGGGTAAAGGCGGTCACCTCATACGTTGGTTTGCAAAATCTCTCCATGTCCGCACTGCTTCTCACTTTACTACAATGTTGGGAGGCGGATTTGCTGTGCCCATGCACAGACAAGGATGGGATGCCTTATTAGAGGGATGCAGACATGTGCCATGCAATGCCAGGTTCAAACTTATTCAGCTTTACCTAATACACAGGGCTTACCTCACCTTCTACCGATACTAATAGATTCTATTGTAGAGAAGATGCGGCTTGTCCATGGTGCGCATGCGTAAACGCAGATCTTCTACATATGCTTTGGGCTTGCCCCATTTACATACTTATTGGCATAGCATCACATCAGCATTATCCACCTGTACCGAATGTCCAGACCTACATACTTGGTAGGTGTGTCTCCTGGGATTATACTGCAGATGTAAAAAGCATAGGGTCACTTCCCGCTTCCTGGATGTGGAGTTTGTAGTTGGCTAAGAGAATTTTCACACGACAGTGGAAGTCCCCTACACCCCCACCATTTACCCACTGGAAGCACTCAATGATTACTTGGGCGCAGGCTGAAAGTACAGCCCTACAGAGGGAGGACACACTTGGGTTGCAAAAAAAACCTATTGCTACCTGCTGGGGCACAATTTTCACTGATTTACAGACTAAATGCATGCATGAGTCTGAGTCTAGCACTGACACTGTCATGTAAGCCCCAGACTTACACAACTTGGGGGCATATTATCAAGAACGGCGTTAAAATTATCGCCGCTTTAGCGGCAGAAAACTGCTGCTAAAGCGGCGATAATGGGCTTGATAATATGCCCTTGAGAATTCCAATAGTAGCCCATGTTGACACCAGAACATGGGCTTCTATTGGAATTCTCAGAGCATATTATCAAGCCCATTATCGCCGCTTTAGTGGCAGTTTTCTGCCGCTAAAGCGGCGATAATTTTAACGCCGTTTCTTGATAATATGCCCCATAGTTGTAGACTGACATCTGTTGCTCTCTTTACTGACGCAGTGCCCCCTCCATACACCCATATCCTAGTATGCTTGATTCTTGATATTTCGTGCGGTGCTTGCCGAGGAGGGACAGTGGTTCGAGCAGTCCTGGGTGGTACAGCTGTGGGGTATGATATGTGAGAGAACTCACTGTGAGAACTGTCGTGTTGATGTTTTGTTAAGTGTTTAAACTCATACATGGTAATCTCATGTTCTGCCACATGTACTGCGATTATGTGTATAGTATATCACGGGGGCCCGATAGACCTGCAATTTATTACCACGTTATATACACGCAGTGTCTGCGATATGACTGTTACATTATTCTGCCCGTTTTCCTTATTAGCATGTACGCTGCTATGTAACAAGCTACTCCGCGTTTAATCATTGCTGTGTTGTATTTGTATTACCGATAGAAATCACAGAGGTAAAATCATAAAAACCTTACATAAAAAGATTAAAGCAAAAATAAAATGATAATAATCAATTAATTTGTAAAACTCCCTTAAAAAATCTGCCATTGCTATGTAAGCCATACCGATTTGCATTCACAAAAAAATAAATCATTTCTTTTACATTTGCTTCGTCATAGACCTGCACAGTTTCAGTATTTATCACAGATCTTTACTATCTCCTTACAATGAAACATAATATGCACGACAGTCACTAAATAAATTTTGCATAGAAAACCTCTTTTATTTTCTTTGGCTATCCTAATCCATCTTTTTAACATTTTCAAGGCTGGGTATTGATTGAGTCTTGACAACAACATGATATGATTTTAGTAGTTAGAGAGTCCATGTCTCTTTCATTAGATAGGAGTCGTAACCGTGTTTTTTTCAGCATCACCTTTATGGCGTTTGCCAGTATACCTTCATCCTCCTACGGACTTTATTGGCTTACTTTGGTTGTATACCAGGGACTGAGGGGCATATGTACAAGGAGTTAACGCCGCCGTAGCGTCAATTTCTTGACGTTACGGCAGCTTTTTTTTTATCGCCGTATGTACAAGTTGCCGCTAACCGCAGTTAGCTGCAGTTTTCCGGCGTAAGCGTGAATATTTAGGATCGCCACTTCTGTTAGCGGGACTTAACGAAAATGAGATGCAAGGTAGGCGTTCCCGTGCAAAAACTGCCACTAACCCCACTTTGCGATATTCACAAGGAATTCCATGTATGATGCAAAACCCCAAAATTTGCCTCTAACTCCAGTTAGAGGCAGTTTTTTAATACCAGAAAATAGCTGTTCTTAAAAATGGTGCAAACACTTGGGACCTAATTTCAGATGGTTTTGGTGCTGGATAGCGCTGCAAGGAATGTTGCGTGCTGCCCTGCAACAAAACTACAGGGCAGGAATGCACACCATCAATAAGATAGGGTGCATTCTTGGGCCTCATTCATGAAAAGTGTTACATCGCTGTGACAAAACAACGTTGCAACACTTTTCACTGCTCCCTCCTTGCGACACCATCGATGCGCTATATTCACTGTACAGTGCTCCATGTCACAATTAATGACAGACACGTCTGGAATCCTGATGCATCTGTCAGCGCTAAAGTCATGCATTGCTGCAGTTGTGTCACAAGCATGAAGCAACTCGAGCAATGCATGTGGCCAGCCTATCCCTGTGGCACTGCGTCACCCTTACGCCTGCTATGAGGCAGGCGTGAGGTACTGATACAGTGGCGTCCTACAATTGTTGCAGTGAAATCTGATGGATTTCACTGTGTCACTCCTTTGAGGCTTTGTTGCGTGGGAACGCCCACCTTGCATACATCATACCTGATGCAGGTATAATGTGGCACAGGGCTTCACAAAGTCACCCATATGCCTAGATGTGTCAGTTTGCAAATATGGCGCAACGTGGTGCAAGAATCATGCTGCAAGTACGTCAAGAAAATGATGCACCGGCGGGGTGAAACTGTCAGAAGGGGCTCACGAATAAGCCCCCCCGTCTTTTTCCCCTACGTTGGCGCACAGTGGTTGCCATGCGCCAACGCAGGCACACTTGTGCTATGGTGCAAGGGTGACGGTGTCGCAGAGTTGATTGATGTTGTGGCTCCATCTCTTCTCGAGACATCTGCAGGTGGGGCTGGACTAGTGGAGGGCGGGAAACCAGTTGGCCTTCTTGGAGTGTTGTTTGCCTGGTTTGTTCTTGAGGGATGCCAGGGTGTCGGCGCAGTTGGAGATCCATATTTGGAGGTTGTACGCTGCGGTGTTGGCGACTGTAAGCGTTGGCGGACTGGTGGTGCTGAGGCAGTTGACGGGAAGTTCTTCGGTGGCCTTGATCCAACTGAGATGCGGGGGCAATGATGATGATGGTGTACGGTGGGCATGGTGAAGGCGTGATGTAAACAATGATGGTCCGTACAAGAGAGTCCTGTGCTGTGGCTGCAGTTGAAGTTCCCGCTGGTGGAGAAGGCAGACTTGAGCATTTGTATGTGGGTTGGTGCAGTGACTAGCTGCTTGAGTCCGATGTTGGCGAGGTTCCCCAGGAGGGGGGTTGTGTTCTGGTCACTGGGGTTGTCAAGGTGGAACTTGAGGTGTCTGAGTAGGATGTAGTCGGTGGATGGGAGAGTCTGGGGTGCGATGAGGTCTACAATAGCATCAGTGAATGGGGGTTCGTGGCCCGGGGGGGCTTGTAGATGAGGCTGCCACGGAGGGTGGTGTTGGGGTTGGTCCAGATCTAGAAGTGGAGGTGTTCCATGTTCACCGTCGGGTCATTAGAGTGCGTGGTCAGTCGGTGTGTGCTTTTTCAGACAATGACAATGCCTCCTCCTGGCCACTTGGGGTGGTCCGTGCAGTTGAATTTGTAGCCGTCGTGGATGGTGATGGCGATGTCAGGTCCGGAGCAGAGGTTGGTCCAGGTTTCCGTGAAGAAGGTGATGTCTGAAGAGGTGGCATCGAGGAGGTCCCAGAATTCTGTTGCGTGTTTGTGGAGGGACCGCACTTTGAGGAGGATGCAGTTGAGCAGGGTTGCTGCGCTGTTGGTCGGCTGGGCGGCAGGAGGCGCTGGTGTGCTGATGTGGCAGAAGGTGCATTTGCAGTTTCAACAGGCACAGTGTGCAAGAGAATTCTACAGTGTTTCTAGATGGCAGGCGGTGTGGCATCCAGGGTTGATGGCGAGGACAGTGCTGGTGTCGTAGCGCTGGAGTGTCCTAGAGCAAGGGTCCTTGGTGCTGGGCGCGGTCCAGGGGCGGATGGACTCAGACGGGATTGCCTTTGGTGCACCAGTGGTACGCCCGCTGTGCATGGCCACACAGGGGCCGCCATTATGTAGTGCTGTGGGGGGTCCTGGACAGCTGGGAGGTGCGAAACGTGGGAATGGGCACTGGAGGGGGCGAGGACGAGGGGGGAGCAGGGGTTGTAAATATATTTTTAACAAATTCTTACCTCAAGCCAGGCCCCCCGTCTTCTGCGCTCCTTCTCTCCTCAGTCTGCTTCCAGGAACAGGAAGCAGGCAGCCAGGCTCCCTCCCCATAGCCAATCATAACGCTGCAATGCAGCATTGTGATTGTTCTTGAGTGCCGTGACAAAGCATTCAGCCAGGGGCTGGAGGGGTGGGCATGTTCTCAATGCGTGCTGTAATGCAGCCTGCATTGCGAAGATGGCTGTGTGCATGACTGCTTTGGGTGGCCTGAGAGGGCCGAACAAACAGTAATTGCACACATGAGTGGGCATACGAATCTGCCCCTGCCCTGCTCCGTGAGTAGAGCAGCCCCACCCACCCTCCCGCCGGCAAAGGAAACATAGCATGTGTACATCAGAAAGTTATCATCATGTTATGTTTCCTCTTCTTGCACTGCTTGAAAGCAGTGGGGCGACGCTCTTCCACCATAGAGGATGAGCCGCCACTGGGGGTGCGTCACCCACACGTGCTAGGCCTGGCCTAACTTGACCCTCGGGCCTCCTCCTCTACATGTACCACATTATCCTCACCTCGACATTGACACAGTGGCGCAATCCTCTGCACTCTCTCCAAATCTGTGACTCAGCCGGCAGGAGCCTCAGCCAGGCGGGATTTCACAAGCCTGGGTTCAGCAGTCACTGCCAAGTCCGCTGGGGGACCTCCTGATGCAGGTGATGCATCAGGACCCCCGTAGGCGTGAAGTTGCAGCGCTCCCGCCACGCAAGTTTGGCGCAGCTCAGGGGCTTACCTTACACAGCTCTGGCCAGCGCAACATCCTCCGGCCTGTGATGCAGAGAGGCGCAGCCCACCATTGGTAATCTCCTCCGTGCACCCGGTGTAGTGGTGGCTCGTGGTATGCGATTCAGACCTCCCTACATGGGTGCGCAGGAGCGCCTCCACCGTTCACAGCTCCAAGGGGCACCAGGCAGTCTCCTCACACAGGTCAGCAACGTGTCTCCATGCGACCTGGCAGACTTCACCACCAGGTAAGGGTGATCGCCGATGCCTCAATGTCTACTGCCACGGCCCAGCTACTCCACAGCACCTCCACATCCCACTCCGGGTCCCAGATGCAGGCCCAGCGAGGCCTCCAGGCCCCGGGGACTGTCCGCACTTTCAAGGTTTTGGATGCCATGGTGTTGCAAGGAGTGTGCAATGATAAGTGATGCATCACTGGTTTTGCCCAGCGATGAGCCTCTTTTCATGCTTGTAGCCCTGAATTTCCTCTTTCCCTGGTACTCTGGGTGGTCATCCTGGCTGTTAGGCGGCTTGAGGGGAGTTGTTGATCTGTGCTGCACTTGGCCCTGGCTGCTCCATTCTGCATTCCATTGTTTTTTTTTCCTGTTTTTCATTGGAGGTGGACGTAAAGGCTATTTTTGCCTCTAGAGGCTGACTAACATGAGTTATTTTGCCGCTAATGGGCCTTTCATCAGTTTTCGATCGCTAAAGTCAGTATTTGTATCGCCTTAACGCTAAAGTTAGCGGCATATTTCACCGTGGCTACTTGAAACTACCTCCATGTAGCGACGTATTGTAAATACATCACTAACAGGGTGATAGTTTTTGGTGATAGGCCGCGTTAAGAAAACTGCCGCTAACTAGCGTTAGCGTTAGTTGGCGGCAGTTCGTGTACATATACCCCTGAGAGCGTTAATCAGTAGGAGCTCGATAAAGACCAACATTCCAGCATAGCTCCAATAGATTTAATCTATAATTTGTTGTTGTCATTTCGATTTTAACATGTATGACTTCCATCGGAATGCTTTTACTCAAGTTCAAGAGTTTCCGGCATATGCACCTTCATACTTCAACAAGACCACACTCAGAACATGCACGTTTAAAACAAAAGGTTTTCTGTCAGCATCACATTGTCATTTTACTCTTTATATCTGTCCAAGCTTTTAGTAGAACTTTGCACATTAGAAACTATACAGGTCAGAGAAAATGATTATGTAGAGAACATTCGTTCTGTACTTCTTAAGAAAACATCAATTTTGTGAAGATTAGGTGGAATGCACTATGCATTTTCTTTTCATTTACAAACACTCTTGCAGACAATGGGCGCATACCCACACAATTCAGCCTTTAATTACGTGACATTTTATAATGAAACTGCTGTCACAGTAATTCACCAAATCAGGGGGATAATGTTGCTTAACACTGCTTGGCTCATCTCTGCAAAGTTCGTCTGAGGAGAGCTCATGCTACACAAGAAAGAGAAAATGATACAGTGTGTCAAAATTCACTATGGCAGAATTCTGTAATTTGTTTCCCACATGGCAACCATCGATCCAATCAAACATCGAAGTGATGCAAAGTATTCATTATTGGGTCTATATTTGCCAAAATGTTGCACTGGTGCAAAAAAGCATGGGACATCCATATATGCTATTGTTGCTACTTGTGTAAGAGGAAATGGGGCAAGAATATTTTTCTTAAAAAATAAAAGTTTAAAAGTTAGCACGTTGATTTTGCGCTAATGTTACTGTGCTAGTCACCATCTCTAAGTGGTCATTTACACCTAGTTGCAGACTTACATGTCTGTACCTCCTTAAATGAGGGGGTGAATTTTGCTGTCACCGAATTTATGAGTCTATAGTTACTACTAACAACTTTCATTAGTTAAATTTTTTTTATTTTATTTAGTATTTAGTAAATGTAGTTATACGTTATATATTTAGTTGAAAAATTTAATTTGTTTTAAAAGTATAATTTATTTTTAATTATGTTTATTAAAAGTTAATCAATAATTAGAAATCATTTATTATATATATTTGTTAAGTGCTAAAAATTGATAAATATATATCTTACCAGTGTCGGTCACCATTGGGTAGCTATAGTTAGGTCAGAGTTTCCATAGGAAGTGCCTTTTTTGGTTTGCTAATACTTTACCGCTGTTTCACAAATCTTCACAACACTTTCCAAAAACGTGCTCATTGTTTCCTAGTTTCAGAGTGATCTGTCAAGAAAGCTTCATGAAAGGGTTTCAATGCTTTTGCATTTGACTCGTGAGGGACATCTAGTAACGACTAGTGGAACTGCAGCTTGATGTAATAATAATTTCAATGCTTTTGCATTTGACTCGTGAGGGACATCTAGTAACTACTAGTTGAACTGCAGCTCTTTGTAGAATTATTTTGATATTGGACACTATAATATTCACTGCCCACTGCTAATCTCGTCCCATAATGCTTTGCAGGGCCTTTGGTTGGGATTGTATTTTTGCCCATAACTGTGCTTGGGGTGGTCCTAGGAGGAAGGGACCACCACTGAATCGTTCAGCATGATATGCTCTTTGTGTTCAAGGCATCTGCTTGGTCCTCCCCCTAGGTTAGGGGGACCCCAAAATGATCACCTCTCTCATTGCCTGATATTTTCATTCTCAAAGTTCACTTTTGTGAATTGGTTATATGCTTTTTAGCATGTAAAATTGTTTTATCAAAGCATTTGTAGGTGTTGATGATTTTTCTGCTACGCTACGTGTTTTAGCACAGTTTTTGCACTATGCTACGTGCAATTTGTGTAGTGCGTAGTAGCGCAAACTACGCATGCTCCGTGAGCATAGCGTAGTATTACGCCCAGGGTTATTTTATATGTATATTATACCAAGAGATTATTTAACATAATTGTAAATAACATATATTTGTAACTGGAATAAAGATATATTATTGTTAAATATATTTTTCGGGATTTCCGTCTGGTGCGCGCCGGTTGCGTGTCGGGTGCACGAATCCCATGTGACTTCAAAAGAAAGCATTTCATTGGTTAAGAAGCTTTTTATTCTAGAACTTGCAGGACCCCACCCAAATTTTTCATTCTTCCAAGAACATCTTCAGAGACACAGCTCTTGTGTTTTCTGTTCTCCTTTCTTGCATTTTTTTGGTGTTTTTTTTCACTCCACTGGAAAAATGGCTTCTTCAATACCACCACAGGACATTCCTTGACAAGAAGAAGATTTGGAAGAACCTGTTAAGCAGCGATATGAAAGCGTTGTGTGGGTTTCTTTTTCGATTCCAGCAGGCGAAAAAAAGGTGAATGCACGCAAGGTGACGTGCACTATATGTCAAAAGGTCCTCTCTCGTGGATCAGACAAAAAATACTCCTGTGGCACTTCATCTATGATGAAACACCTGCAGACAATGCATCCACGTCATCTTGCGCGAGAGCAACATCGTCGCAAGCTACAGAAACAAACTCAGCAAGATGATCAGGTCACAGGGCCTAGCACCTCGGCAGGTTCTTCTGCAACAACCCAAAGAGCCCAAATAATCCCTGAGTTTGCTGGACTTGAGCAGCGGTGCATTAAGTGCAAGAAAATTCTTTGTTGTGGAGAGCCATCTGTTAATGCTGTTGTGGTTGCTGCGAAAAACCACTGTTGTTAATTATTTTTTTTTTTTGCAATGAGTTTTTAATTGCAAAATGTTTGAGAAAGTTCTCTCAGTTCATTCTGTTGATTTTTACATTTAAAAAAAAAAAACACCCCAAAAATACGTTAAAGAGTTAAAAAAACACAAAACAAATTAAAAAGAAAAAAAATGGTTCTTGTTAGAACCGCCTATTTGGTTAAAAAAAGACAAATTTCTATGTGCTGTATGAATTGCGGCAAGTGCAATATATGGAGCGCATGTGTGATTGCATGAGTGCATGTCTAGTACCTGCGTAATTGGAGAAGTGCATGTGTACTACCTGAGTGATTGCATGAGTATATGATTAATGCCTGGGTGATTGCAAGAGTGCGTGGATACTGGCTGGATATTTGCATGAGTGCAGGGGTAGTGCCTGAATGATTGAAAGAGTGTATGGGTAATTCTTGGGATATTGCATAAGTGTATGCGTACTGGCTGAATGATTGGAGGAATGCATGGATAGTGCCTGAGTGATTGGAGGAGTGCAACGGTAGTGCCTGAGTGATTGGAGGAGTGCATGGATAGTGCCTGAGTCTAAATCTAAATCTAAATCCATATTTGTAAAGCGCGAACTACTCACCCTTACGGGTCTCAAGGCGCTGGGGGCCGTCGTGGAAATTAAGTGAGCTATTGCCCAGAGTCACATGGTGCTGAGCTGAGCTGCCGCCGGAGCCGGGGATCGAACCATGAGCCCTGTGCTCCAAAGTCAGCTGCCCTGGCCGCTGCACCACACCTCTCCACTCACAATCACTGAGTGATTGAAGGAGTGCATGGGCAATGCCTAGGTGTATAGAGGAGTGCATCAGTACTATCTAGGTTATTCATGAGTGTATAGGTAGTACATGGGTGATTAAATGAGTGCAGCAGTACTGCCTGGGTGATTGCATGAGTGCATAGTTAGTGCATGGATGATTTTATAAGTGTATGGATAGTGGCTGGGTGATTGAAGGAGTGCTTGGGTAATGCATGGGTGGTTGCATGAGTGCAAGGATAATGTGTGAGTGTTTGGAGGAGTGCATGAGTAATGTCAGGGTGATTGCATGACTGCAGGGGTAATGCCTTGGTGATTGTATGAGTGCAGGTGTAATGCCTGGGTGATTTTATAAGTGCATGGGTACTGCCTGAGTGATTGCATGATCGCAGGGGTAATGTCTGGGTCATTGGAGGAGTGCATGGATAGTGGTTGGGTGATTGCATGAGTGCAAGAGTAATGTCTGGGTGGTTGCATGAGTGTAGTGGTAGTTCCTGGATGATTGCAGAACTGAATAAGTAGTGTGTGTGTGATTCCATGAGAGCATAGGTTGTGCCTGGATGATTTTATAAGTGCATGTGCATGGGTACTGCCTGAGTCATTGAAGGACTGTATGGGTAATAGCTAGGTGATTGCATGAGTGCACAGTAAATGTCTGGGTCATTGGAGGAGTGCATGGGTAATGCCTAAGTGATTGCATGAGTGCATGGGTAATGTGTAGGTAATTGGAGGAGGGCATGAGTAATGTCTGCCTGATTGCATGAATGCAAGAGTAATGTGACGCTTGTTGCATGACTGTAGTGGTAGTGCCTGGGTGAAAGGAAAAGTGTATAAGTAGTGCCTGGGTGATTTTTTAAGTGCATGGGTACTGGCTGGATGATTGGAGGAGTGAATGGATACTGCCTGGATGATTTCAGCAGTGCAAGAGTAGTGCCTGGGTTATTCTATGAGTGCATAGCTAGTGCCTGAGTGCATGTATGAGTGCATGGGTAGTGCCTGAGTGATTGCATGAGTGCATGGGTAGTGCCTGGGTGATTGGAGGAGTGCATGGGTAGTGCTTGGGTTATTGCATGAGTGCATATGTAGTGCCTGGGTGATTGCATGAGTGCATAGGTAGTGCCTGGGTGATTTTATAAGTGCATGGGTACTGCCTGGATTATTGGAGGAGTGCATGGGTAATGCATAGGTGCATCGAGGAGTGCATCAGTAGTGCCTGTGTGATTGCATGAGTGCATAGGTAGTGTATGCAAGTTTTTATAAGTGTATGAATATTGCCTGGGTAATTATATGAGTACAGTGGTAGTGCTTGAGTTATTGTATGAGTGCAAGAGTAGTGCCTGTGTAATTGAAGGAGTACATAGTGCATGGCTGATTAGAGGAGTGCATGGGTAATGCCTAGGTACATTTATGAGTGCATCAGTAGTACCTCTGTTATTCCATGAGTGCATAGGTATTGTCTGGATTTTTTTATAAGTGCATGGGTACTACTTGAGTGATTGAAGGACTGCATGGGTAATAGCTAGGTGATTGCATGAGTGCAGGGGTAATCTGTGGGTCATTGGAGGAGTGGATAGGTAATGCATACATGATTGTATGAGTGCAGGGGTAATGTCTGGGTCATTGAAGGAGTGGATAGGTAATGCCTAAGTGATTGCATGAGTGCAGGGGTGATGTGTAGGTAATTGGAGGAGTGCATGAGTAATATCTGGCTGATTGCATGAGTGCAAGAGTAATGTCTGGGTTGTTGCATGACTGTAGTGGAAGTGCCTGGGTGATTGGAAAAGTGTATAAGTAGTGCCTGGGTGATTTTGTAAGTGCATGAATACTGGCTGGATGAATGGAGGAGTGCATGGATAATGCTTAAGTGATTGCATGAGTGCAGGGGTAATGTGTAGATAATTAGAGGAGTGCATGAGAAATGTGTGGCTGATTGCATGAGTGCAAGAGTAATGTCTGTGTTGTTGCATGACTGTACTGCTAGTCTCTGGGTGGTTGCAAAAGTGTATAAGTAGTCCCTGGGTGATTTTTTAAGTGCATGAATACTGGTTGGATGAATGGAGGAGTGCATGGGTAAAGCCTAGGTGCAACAAGGAGTGCATCAGTAGTGCCTGTATGATTACATGGGTGCATAGGTAGTGTATGGATGTTTTTATAAGTGTATGGATATTGACTGGGTAATTATATGAGTACAGCAGTAGTGCCTGGATTATTGGAAGACTGCAAGGGTAGTGACTGGGTGATTAAAGGAGTACATGGATAGTGCATGGCTGATTGGAGGAGTGCATGGGTAATGCCTAGGTGCATCGAGGAGTGCATCAGTAGTGCCTGTGTGATTGCATGAGTGCATAGGTAGTGTCTGCATATTTTTGTAATTGTATGAGTACTGCCTGGGTAATTATATGAGTACAGCGCTAGTGCCTGGGTTATTGGAAGACTGAAAGGGTAGTGACTGGGTGATTGAAGGAGTACATGGATAGTGCATGGCTGATTGGAGGAGTGCATGGGTAATGCCTAGGTGCATTGAGGAGTGCATCAGTAGTGCCTGTGTGATTTCATGTGTGCATAGGTAGTATCTGTATGTTTCTATAAGTGTATGAGTACTGCCTGGGTAATTATATGAGTACAGCGCTAGTGCCTGGGTTATTTGAAGACTGTAAGGGTAGTGACTGGGTGATTGAAGGAGTATATGGATAGTGCATGACTAATTGGAGGAGTGCATGGGTAATGCCTAGGTGCATTGAGGAGTGCATCAGTAGTGTCTGTGTGATTGCATGAGTGCATAGGTAGTGCCTGGATGATTTTATAAATGCATGGGTACTGCCTGAGTGATTGAAAAACTGCAAGGGTAATAGCTTAGTGATTGCATGAGTACAGGAGTAATGTCAGGGTCATTGGAGGAGTGCATGTGTAATGCCTAAGTGATTGCATGAGTGCAGGGGTAATGTCTGCGGCATTGGAGGATTGCATGGCTAATACCTAAGTGATTGCATGAGTGCAGGCGTAATGTCTGGGGGATTAGAGGAATGCATAGTTAATACCACGGTAATTGCATGAGTGTAGGGGTACTGTTTTGCTGATTGCAAGAGTGTAGGGGTAGGGTCTGGGTGATTCGAGAGTGCATAGGTAGTGCCTGAGTGATTTTAAAACTTGAAGGGTTCTGGCTGGGTGATTGGAGGAGTACAGGAGTAGTACCTGGGTGATTGGAGGACTGTATAAATAGTTCCTGGGTGATTTTAGAAGTGTATGTGTACTGTCTGAATGAATAGAGCATTGTATAGATACTGCCTGGATGATTGAAAGAGTGCAAGGGTAGTGTCTGGGTAATTCCATGAGTGCAGGAATAATGTTTAAGGGATTGGAGAAGTGTATAGGTACTACCTGCGTGATTGGAAGAGTGTACGGGTAATGTCTAGCTGATTGTATGAGTGTACAGATAGTGCCTGGGTGATTGAAGGAGTACATAGGTAGTGTCTGGGTGATATTATAACTATATGGGTACAGGCGAGGTGATTGGAGAAATGCATGGATAGTGCATGGGTGATGGCAGGGTTGTGGGAATAGTGCCTAACTGTATAGATCAGTGCATGTGTAGTATTTGAAAAAATGGATGAGTGCAGCAACAGTGACTGTAAACATTAGTTCATATTATTATGCTTATTACATTATTTCATCTTACCTTCTTTATTAAAGGAGCTACAAAACTCAGTGAAACTATTTTACAGTAGTTTTGTTCTAAACTGAATTTAAAATCTTTTCAAACTTTAATATTACTTTCTGTAAAAAAGGAAGAAAAACTGTTATTGCATATAATATTATAGTTTTAAGAACACAACATAATTTTAGAATTGCATAACATATGCAGTTTCCCTTTTTGATGTTTTCAGATTCTACTGAATTTCATCATACACAGTGATTTCAATGTAGTTCATCATATAACAGCAGGGAAAAAAATACAATCAATGAGATTGTAAAAAAACAAGCAAATCTGCGTTGAAAATATTTACAAGTTCATCTATCTGTTTACCTATCTACAGTTTCTAAACTACATTCTTCAACTACATTAAATCATTTATTTCTCTGAAGTACATTTACTAAAATATACACTCTCATTTACATCACGTATAATATAAAGATCAAATATATAAACTTCTTCTTTCAAACACAATTTTGCAAATGCAATAAGAATTAGCACAAACAATAATCCAAACAGTAATTGTTCACATCTTCCCAAACGGCCGAATAATGTTTCCAAATCCATTTGCACTGAACATATCCAAATTAAACTCATTAATTCATGTTCACATCTTCCCAATAGACCGAATGATGTTTTCAAAACTTTGGCATCAAAAATATCAGATATGAATCTGGTAAATGTAAGGCAACCTACATTTGAATTCCAAATGGGCATCATTGCAATGTGTCCATCCTATATTGCACTTTAAATACACAGTATGGTATCCAGATGCTGTAGTAGGTCCATCATGGAAAATAATAGCCACTGCTTTAAAAGTTCTTTCTGAAATTGATAGTTGACTTGCCACAACATTTTTAATTTTGGTTTCCGATTTTCTTCCATTTGCTCTACAACGTTGTAACATTAAAATGACATATTTTCCAAATCTTTCTATATATAATGTTGACAACATTTCTGATTTACAATGAGAGCATTTCATATCTTGATTAGCTGTTTTTACTAATTTGTTAAAAGACACTGATTCGCAATCTGGTATTGTCAAATATATGAATTGTTCAGTGTCTATTTCAGTGGTAGAAGAAAATGAACACTCTTCACATTTATGATCCCATCTGTAACTTAATCCAAACAAATTTTCAATTTCTATTCCTTCGTCTTCCAATACTGCAAGCATAAACATAAGAAATTCTTGTGCATCTTGTTGTATATTGAGTGTAAATTGCGAAGAACCAGTACATATATCCAAAAGATGCCGAATGCCAGAAATAGTATGGATTTTAGTTCTATCAATTACCAACTTTTGAAAAATATAACATAATAAAGAGCAGAATCTTTTTCTCGATTTTCTATAATTTGATGATGAAGATCTTCTATATAAAAGACAACATTCGGAATTACATTAGCATAGCAGTTGATACCGGAACTATTTTCTAACTGGTATCCTACAATATCATCAACAGTGTCCATTTTCATTTTCTTTGCAGTTTCATCATTCTCTTGAATTGTTTTCTTTTTTTAATCTCACTAGAATGTTTGTCATATTTCTGTTTTGGACATACTACACGTTTCTCATATATGGGATATTCACCTAAGTTAGGAGCATAAAGTCTTCTTAACCGATTGTACTCTCTTACACAATTTGCATCAGCACTAATCTTTTTCTCATCAAAATCAAATACAAACCAGATAATGTTCTTACTCGAGACAATGCAACGAATGCCATGCCTTCTTTAAACACTGTACTTCCAATATTTACCAAAGCACTGTCTACACTTAAACCTTGAGATTTATGAATGGTTACTGTATATGCTAAAGAAAGAGGAAACTGTTTTCTACGAACATACAAGTCTTTTACAAACAACAAAAACGAACAGCACAACGTCCAATCTGTTTTACCTCTTCAATCTGATCAAATGTAATCTTCAAAAATTCAATTCCATCTCTGTTCTGATAACTAACAAAATCAACAACTTTTCCCGTTGCTCCATTTACTAAACCTTTTTCTACATCCAAATTACGCGGTAAAATTACCCGACAGTTTACACATACATATAAAGTATTTTCTAAACCAGCAGTCTTAGATACAGACTTCTCCAAAGAATCCAATTGTGACTGTAATTTCTCTGAGAGAAGAATAGTAACTCCTTCATGTTCCATTTTATCAATGGCTTCCATTTTCACAATTGGTAGTTTTTCCAGTTTCAAAAGTTCTTAATTGAATGTAGAACACTCTTGCAGTGTTGGCATTAGGCAAACTATAGACTTCTTTTCTCCAATTTTTTTGTACATTATTTCAGGTGCAATGTTTTCATTCGGAAACAAGTTCGTTAGTAGACGACTTTGTAAAGCCTCTTTACCATGTTTTGTCAAAACACCAATTCTTATATCTTGAAGAATGTTTCCATAATGTTCATCACTTGCTTGTCGCATATTCTTAATAAGTTCTTTATATTCAAAATGAACCAAATGTTCACATTTCCAATACTTCCCAAAGATTTCCTAGTGTCTTCATGGACAAGTGTTTTAAAAAACGGTTGCCTTTCACAGGAGTAAGTTGTAGTAGATCGCCGAATACAATTACATGTTTTCCTCCAAATAAAACATCATAATCTGTTCTTAAAATCTGTTGCATTCTTAAATGTACAAAGGCAAGCATTAAGTTTGAGAACATGCTCACCTCATCAATGATTAGAAATTTCATTTTCTTCAGTACTCTTGAAACTTCATAACAAGGTTCTCCAGATAGCTTCTGATATTCCAACTTATTTTCATGTTCAACTGGTACCATGAGTAATCGATGTAATGTAACCCCTTTAATGTTGTGTGCTTCTAACCCACTTGGAGCGGTTACTACACAAGATAAATGTGATTCAGTGGCTTGTGTAGATAACTGGTCAAATCTTTAATTAAGAAACTTTTTCCCGTTTGCCCACTGATATACATTTGAATAGGTTTAAATGATGTGCATTGGCATTCTTTTTTTTCATGCAGTAAACCATGCTGTATCTGGTGGGTCACTTGCTGATATATTTCTTTTTGTTCAATATTTAGTTGTTCTTCCAAGTTTCCCAACTCAATAATGTCCTGTTGTGCTTGTTGCATTGCCGTTTCTACTTCATTCATGGCTGTTGCTGCTTCATTTTCAAGAATTGGTTGTCCTAATGGATCTTGACTTAGTGGAGCCGATCTTTGACTATCTTGAGAACTGTCTCTAGCTATTTCAGCTGCAATAGTAGTTTCTTGTTCAATCTCTTCATTTAACATTTGTAGATAATTTGGAAAAATTGTGCATTGAATGCTATCTTTACATACATTAAAAGAATCTTCATAGCAGTCAAAATCTCCAAGTAATTCCATTTCACTATGCCAAGGCTTGAAAAGTTGCAGAAGTGCTAAATAGAAAAATTCCCTTTTATCTGGAGTTTCGCAACTGAGTTTCCTGTGGTTAATAAGATTTCCTTTGGCATGTTTTACCAAACATCCATCACATCCAATTACTGCATATTTTTCTTCATTTATATTTTCTGTAACATTTCTCTTAAAACTGTAATGTTGCAGTACTTCATAGAGACAAATGTTTTCCAGATGTGGACTTCTTTTAGGATAGTACGTATCCAACATATTAGTTTTAACAATATCTGTACTTTCTTTTTCATTCAATGCTAAGTATTCAATTTCTTTTCCAGATTTCAATATTCGATTTCGTGTTGCAGCAAGACCTAGACTTATCTAAATGATTCCTCTTGACTTTGAATATAAACTTGCAGAGGTCAACCGATCCAAACATTCGTAGGATCCAATCTCTCGATGGGAAAGCATCTTCAAACTAAAGCTGTAAAATTTGTTACTAAGAGTCTTCTCTTGTGAAATTTCTTCCCACATTTCTTTCAACTCCGTCTTTTCAGATTTGGTTATATATGACGTAACATAGCGAGCAACAGCAATCGAATTATCTGCAACATACTGGGTATCCATATTTGCATTCCACATTGTCAAAATCACTGGATTGTAGCCATTAATATACTTTGAATCTTCAATTCTTTTTATGTTGTAAGTATTCTTCGGAGATTTTCAAGTTATAGTATGCCTTACTTCTGACATGAAACTGTTGACTCTTCCTTTTGAAATTACTGGACGTGGGAATACAAAACGACATTTTGTATAACATTTTCCCTTTGACTTGTATTTCCGTCGACAATATTTTCCACATCGATGACTTTGAAATCGTAAAACGTGTTGTCTCAAGTTGTTTTCTCCTCCTTCTTTTGGAATGGCACAGGTAACATACTCTTCAATGAAAGACAAAACACTTTCATCAGTATCAGTTCCAATTTTTGGTGCATTCTTGATCCATAACAGCATGTGTATATGAGGTGCACCTCTGGCTTGGTACTCCTTTCTCCAAAAGAAATTAATAACTTCTCCAAGAGTTGGATTATTTTTATTGCAGATAAAAGACATCATAGCTTGAAACCTATGATTAAAATATCTGCACACATTTACAGAATCCAAGGAATACAGTTCTCCTGCTGTATTCAATTCAATGTTTTTTACATTTGAATTTGCTTGTCATAGAAATTCAAGTAAATCGTCCCTTACGTACTCAGCACAGCTAAGCGTAACAAACCACGTAGGGGTTCCTTAACATACATTTAATTTCTCGGTGACGACGATACCAATACTCATTAGTACCACGTTGAAACGCCATCAAATTAAATAACTGAGATTCTAAATGATCATCTCTTTGTTGAACTTTGTCCAAAAATTCCTTTGCAGAAAGATGTGTAAGATGAACTCCTGTTTTTAATATGTGGTTTGCTGCATATGAAAGTCCAGACAAGTCACTTTCAAACAGAAGATGAAATAAATATGGAATACACTGTCGAAATCTTGGATCTTCTGAGTACAATCTTGTTGCGCGATATTCTGAAGCTGGAATCTGTACTGGTCGTTCATCATATCGTCCACCTTTTCCAGTGGGGAAGAGCTGTGGAAAACAACGAGCTTCCAAACTTTTTTCCCATACACTCACGGGAGTTCCCTTCGCTTTCTTCATTTGGAATAATTCAATAGTGTTTCCTATCACTTCTTTTGAATGTAGAGGATGTATACTATAATGTTCATAAATTTCTTCAGTCCTCGACTTGTCCACTTTTTCTATTTGGCCAGTTGAAATTTCTCTTTCATCTTTTAAAGATATTTTTCCTTCTTCCACATATACATTTTTATATAAAATATTGTTTTGTACAAGATATGATGTAGCTTTTTGAAGTTTGGTGACATCTATTAACTCTTGCTATATTTTAGGCTCCATATGAACTATAGCCTGAAACGGGTGCACAGATTGAATAAGAATGGACTCATACTTATTTAAATCTACCAGTTCTGGAGGAATAGCTACCAACTCTAGGTTATTATGTCCTGCTCTTGCTGGCATTTTGTTCTCTTCTAATTTGTTGTAACAATATTTACAAAAACGTTGATCACTATCCAATTCAAAACGACCTTCCACCAACAAATAAGCACCAAATTGCTCCCACCTATCATTGTTTTACTTTTCACTTTTTAAATACAGATCTACATTCCTAGTTTGACTTCTTTAGTGAGTACGTCGACAACAAATACAAACATAGGGGCCTATTACGATGGCGAGCGGAGGCACCACCGCGGCACTGGCGGTGCAGAAAAATGCCATTTACTACGCGCCGGCATCAGTCCTCACGCCCGCCATATTAGCATGTCTAGACAGAGCCCATTTCCCGTCCGCTGCGGCGTGACGCTGACCGCCATCAAAGTGCGCCCGCCACCGCGGCGGTGTGAGCCAATGAGCACTCACCACCGTGCGGAATGACGTCCAGTCTGCCAAACAAATCACGATGCCGGAAACAGGGCAGCACACAGCGGCGGAGCGACTGCATAGCCGGAGACACCACAGCGGAGCAAGAGAATAGACACCCGGCCCACACCGCGATGGATCCAGCCCTACACGCCTTTCTGGTGCTCTATATGATACACCACCTGCAAGTCATTGTCCGGCGCGGACGCCGTCGCAGGTACGTACACACACAACTGTGCATGCAACACAATACACAAGTCAAGGGTTTGAAAACGGTGCATGTCCACACCAGACACCCCTGTGGGGACAGGCACACAGCCATCACTGCATCCACACATGTCCCACCTGTCACAAAAACACCTCGCCACATCCTGGTCACCCATGTTCCGCGATCATGAACAAATGTCCCGGTCTCGTCACTGCCGCGGTCAGTGTGCAGGAAAACATGCACACAACGCAGAGGCCAGGGCCAGCCATGGCCACTGTACAAACAGCACAAAACCACTACTCAACGCACAACACACTAGCCCTCTCCCTGAAGGGACATATCATGTGCCTTCCATGTGCCACTCCTGCACAACAACAACACAGGTGAATACACACCCTGCCCCACATCCCTAACAACTGCAGAGATAGCCACAGCAGGAGTTGTTGCACAGGAACACATACCACAGAAGGCCAGGCCCCAGCCAACACACACACCACAACAACACCACACACATGCCAAGAACACTGAGCCCCAGCACAAAATGTACACACAACACATATTGATGATCAAACAATTCACTGCACACACAGCCTACCAACTCATACAGACACACCCAACCCTGCCTCACAGCCACATACACAGACCACATGCTAGCAGCAATGGAGGACAACATACTTGAAAGCTAAAGTGCTGTGCCCACAAATGGAAGGACAAAGACACAACTATCAAGCATGTGTACATCACATGCAAGACAACAGACATCTGAGAACACCCACAGCCCATCAAATCACACATGGCTGCCACAGTGAGTCAACACAAACCACAAGCACCTCAATTCAACAACTCAGGGAGACAGCAAGGCCACCCATGTTAAGGCACAGGGATGAGAGGAAGGCCATGAAGTCAAATACTGAACAGACACACATAGGTATGCAATTACCTGACAAGAGCACCTCTGCACCACAACACAAAGGCCCCATTCACACACTCCATGATTGAGAAGCACAAGTAGGATACGTCACACATCCCCCCCTCTCACATCAGCAGCACACAACACTCCCATGTGCACCAAATCACAATTGCAGGGCACAACAAGTACACATTCACGCACACCACTCCAGGGTGACACATGGGTGTAGTTGACAATGCAGGTGCACACACATCAACAGTCACCACAAAGTCACCCCTTCACACCACACACTTCTCCACCACCAAAGTGTACACTTTGGAAGTAAGGCATGGGACCAGGATTACTGACCACCACAAGATGACCGTACACATACACTGCTGGGCACACAGTAAGTAAGCTCACACAGACACCATGACCCGTGCCAACCTGCATGAAAGCCTGTGCATAAACTCCCACCCTGTGCTGACATTGCCTCCAAACATGACATGTCTACACCATAGACAACATGGACAAAGAAGGATGATGACAACAAGAAATTTTCACAAACCACCTTCACTGCACCCACAAGTATAAGAGTCTGGAAGAATTTAAGTCCCTGTCACCCCTGCAAAAACATGGAAACGTGAGACAACCCATTGCCAATGTTGAAGTGCCATACTGAGCATGTGACACAGTAAACCATGCACACACAGAAACAGTTTGATTGAGAAATTACACTGACAGAACTGACAACAGGAACAACTGTCTTTATTCACACTTGTGCATAGATAGACAACAAATGTGGGCAACTGCAGGGCCAGTGGCCACTACAATGTACAGAGTAGTTACATCAGAAGCTGCACAGGCAGGGGGCAAACAGCAGTGAACAGCAAGGCCAGTGGCCAGGACACAGTGCAGGTGAGGTACATAAGAAAGCTGCACAGGCAAGGGGCAAACAGCAGTGAACAACAAGGTCAGTGGCCAGGACACAGTGCAGGTGAGGTACATGAGAAGCTGCACAGGCAAGGGGCAAACAGCAGTGAACAGCAAGGCCAGTGGCCAGTCCAAAGTGCAGGTGAGGTACATGAGAAGCTGCACAGGCAAGGGGCAAACAGCAGTGAACAGCAAGGCCAGTGGCCAGTACAAAGTGCAGGTGAGGTACATGAGAAGCTGCACAGGCAAGGGGCAAACAGCAGTGAACAGCAAGGCCAGTGGCCAGGACACAGTGCAGGTGAGGTACATGAGATCCTGCACAGGCAAGGGGCAACCAGCAGTGAGCAACAAGGCCAGTGGTCAGTCCAATGTGCAGATGAAGTCCATGAGAAGCTGCACAGGCAGGGGGCAAACAGCAGTGAACCACAAGGCAAGTACTATGTGCAGAGTAGTTACATCAGAAGCTGCACAGGCAGGGGGCAAACAGCAGTGAGCAACAAGGCCAGTGGCCAGTCCAATTTGCAGATGAAGTCCATGAGAAGCTGCACAGGCAGGGGGCAAACAGCAGTGAACCACAAGGCAAGTACAATGTGCAGAGTAGTTACATCAGAAGCTGCACAGGCAGGGGGCAAACAGCAGTGAGCAACAAGGCCAGTGGCCAGTCCAATGTGCAGATGAAGTCCATGAGAAGCTGCACAGGCAGGGGGCAAACAGCAGTGAACCACAAGGCAAGTACAATGTGCAGAGTAGTTACATCAGAAGCTGCACAGGCAGGGGGCAAACAGCAGTGAGCAACAAGGCCAGTGGCCAGTCCAATGTGCAGATGAAGTCAATGAGAAGCTGCACATGCAGGGGGCAAACAGCAGTGAACCACAAGGCAAGTACAATGTGCAGAGTAGTTACATCAGAAGCTGCACAGGCAGGGGGCAAACAGCAGTGAGCAACAAGGCCAGTGGCCAGTCCAATGTGCAGATGAAGTCCATGAGAAGCTGCACATGCAGGGGGCAAACAGCAGTGAACCACAAGGCAAGTACAATGTGCAGAGTAGTTACATCAGAAGCTGCACAGGGAATGTGTGCGACTATACCATGCCATGCTCAGCAACAGAGTCATGGGGATAACAATGGGCATCACAGACACCGCTGTGGACAGACAGGTGTGTGAGGGTGACTACCACTCAGATGTGTCTGTCTGTCGGACTTGGAGGTGACTGTGTGTCGCGGTCAGTAGGAGGACTGCCCCGGGGAGTGTGAGGAACATCTGTGGAAGAGACATCTCTGGCTTGGGAAGCTGGAGGGCTGCTTGGACCAGGTGGGGTGGTGGCACGGGGAGGTGGACTGATGCTGTGATGAGACCCAGTGTGTGCAGGAGATTCTGGAGGGGTGCCTTTCCACTTCTTGGGGATCCTGAAAGGCTTCCCTGTCTGGGGACTAATGTGAACTGGTGTGGACACAACAGGTAACCCCACCACCAAACCTGCTCCTGGTGCTGACTCTGGGCCCCCCTCTGGGGACATGCTGGATCCAGCTGTGTGCTTCCCTGGGGCTTGCCTCCGCCCTTCCAAACCCTGTCTACCATGTTTAGCCCCTACAGTGCCCCCTTGTGCCTGCTTCACAGGGCTCGGGATGGGAGTGGAGGTTGTGGGTGGATCAGCCACCTCAGTGGGCAGGGAAACTGTCTTCTTTGCTTTGCGAGCGGTCCTTGGGACAGGAGAGTCCTTGGCGGGGGATGACTCTGAGGCCTATGACCCTGAGGCCTGTTTCTTGCCCCTCTGGCCCTTGGTGTCGCCTGACGGGCTTTTATCTCTGTGCTCTGGGGTGGTCTTAGTTTTCTGTGGGGATGGTGTCTGCGGCCTGGACCGTTTGGGCTGTTGCTGCTGCTGTGTGCTGTGTGTGCTGTATCTGTTGAGCATTGTCACTGTCGTCAGAGGTGCACACTGACAGGACGGTGGACAAAGGGACAGGAGCTGCTCCCTGAGAATGTGCCTGTTGCAGGGCTGCCGTCACTGTTGAGGACAATGACTGCACAGTCCGGTGTAGCCCACCCACATCCAAATGTATGCTCTCCATGAAAGCTATCACCTGGCCCAACTTTTTATCGTGGTCTAGGAAGGCATTGAGGAGAGCTGTCTGCCCCACACACAGCTGGCGCAATAGCTCTACTGACTCAGCACGGAGGGCTGCAGGGCTGACATGGGCCGGGGCAGCAGTGCCTGGGGTGAAGGACACTCTTCCCTTTCGACTTGTACGAACACGGGCAGCACCAGTAGAAGGAGATGGGAGGCTGGGCACTGGACGCTGTGTGGCAGAAGAGGAGGCAGAGTCCCCGTTCCCTGTGGCCCCCAAAATGGATGCGTCACCGCTGGCGTCAGATGACGTAGAGCTTTGCGTCTCGGGTTGTGATTCCTCCAGCAGACTCCTGTCCCCCTCCTCGGTGCTGGTCACATCTGTGTCACTCTGCTCCGGTGCGGCTGTTGCACTGGATGCCTCACCGCTGGTGTCCGTCCCCTGTCCCTCAACGCACACGGGAGATGCTACATGGGAGAGAGATGTAGTGTTAGTGGAGTGGCACCAACTGAAGTAACATGTGCAAGTAAATCACCATTCAAGAAGATGTGTTATCCACGTTGCACATCACCCTGACTAAATATACATTGCCACCTCAATTATCAACCCAACAGTGCATGTAAAGAACAAATCCAGCCATAAATGATCCCGGTGACTCACACAGCACACCATCCTGCCTGTGGCCCACTTCAGACACAGGCACAAAAATCTCTCCGACCACACAGGGTGCTGAGGATGGCAAGGATGAACACCACAACATGGTGTCAATTACGTACATGGATGGAGCAGTAGTGGAGCACACACACACAGCCCACAACATAATAGCCCACAATGGCCATTAGCGCATGCCAGCCACCATGTTGCTTGCACGGGCACAAGTACTGTAGCACATTGTCCTCAGAAGTTGTAGCAGCTGAAATCTGCTGTCAGGCATTGCACACATTGATTGAAACACACTCAGATTAGGCACACTGCCTTCAACATCAATATGAATTCACACAGTACCCCACTGCACAAGGTACCTGAATGCCACAGCTTTGAATGCAATGGCAATGCACATTGCGCAGATCACATCAGTGAGTACAGGTGGGACAAATGCATGTCAGATGCACCCAGCACAGACGCCACTTACAATCCACTGCATCACACTACCAACTTCACATAGCTCAGAGTTTGTCCAATCTGTGGACACATGCAGCCACTCCCTGCCAAAGCCACCCGTCAACAAATACTCACCCCTAGCTTGCTGCTGATGCTCCTTCAATTGTGCATCCAACTCAGGCTGTGTTACGGCCAAGATGCGGGCCATTAGTGGTGTTATGGTGCGTCGGGCCAACCTGCCGCTCCAAGGGAGCAGCCCCAGCGTCATCTCGGACACGTTCTTGCTCAGCCGGCAGATGTCGTCCCACCTTTTATGACAGTGGCTGCGCCGTCGGTTTGACACACCCAGATCACGCACCTTGGAGCAAATGGCCCTCCACACGGCTTTACGCTGGTGGACTTTCAGCTGCAGGCATGGGAGACAAGAGGGGTAATACATCAGTGACACAGTGTATACTACCAAAATCTCTCAATACAGTGGCACGATACTCACTCATCCCAAATCAACAGATATGTGTAACAGAGCCAAGAATGCATGGCACATGGTACAACAGCATTGGAGAACCAAACGTGAATGCATGAAGGTGGGAGGGTGGACACAGTACCTCTACATCCCATTCACATGCAGGATGCTAGCACATCAAGCAATGTGTAGTCTGCCCACATCTACTGTCCGCTGTTAGCTAGAGCAACACATAGATTAGATAGCAACACATGGTTGTTGGTGGACTCACTGTGTCCAACACTGCGCAGCCCCCAATGTCCTAGCCCTGTGAATGGATCACTGTGTCATGGGGGTCACATACAGTGACATCAACTCTCATACGCCCCCTTATCACAAGGCTTGTCGTGTGCAATCTACAGGGCTGAGATGGCTCTTTGATGAAGATGTGTGAACAAAAGACACATGGAACACACTGTACATGCAGTGATGTGTACTTGTGGGATTGGGCGGCGACTGTGCAGGCCAGGTGGGCTGACAATGAGAGGGACATTTGGGACCCACACAGCCATTCACACAAGCAATCATTGGCCTGACTCCTGCATTACCAATGTGCTGCTTCACTGTATGGCTGACAGGACAATATACTATAAAGTTCCTAGGGCAACTTCAATACATGTTTAAAAATACATAATAATATTATAATCAAAGGAAGAGACCTTCACTCAATATTAGAAAAATACAAATATATGTTTTATTTAAATACTCTCTTCAATGATAATGCAATATTATGATATTTATAACAGGAAAATCAACATTTCAGTCTACAAACATACCACATTCATCCATTTATCCATACATACAAATCTCATACATGTTGTTAAGCTTATTTTACATGTTCTGTACATCTAATGAGCAAAGATTGTAAACAGACCACAGTACAATGCCAATTATAATAACATGATTACACTATTTATATATATCCAAACGAGAGATGCACCAATGAAAGGTGTGGCAATATTCATCATTCCCCAATGAAAGGTGTGGCAATATTCATCATTCTACGCGCGTTTCGGCAGAAAACTTCCTTCTTCAGGAAAGCCACTTCCTAAATTGTTTCTCTGTGAATCGAAAATGAATTGATTAACATGAGTGAGTGTCTCTTCTCACAAAAATGGGCCGTAGGCCTCAATCAATATATACATATACTACATAGAATCCCCACGTTAAAAACCTGGATTACCAATCCAAAGATCAAAAAGAAGTAGACTAAAGAAAAGATACAGGAAAAGAAGGAGAAAAAGATCCAAACTTACCCCACACGAAATAGTGAAAGACTAGTGATGAGAAAGTTAATCAATTACATGGAAATGCACCCAATATCTTAAAATGTGACTAGTGATCTCTCTATATTGTACCAAGTTTTAAAATATGAGCCATGGCTCTGACCTTAATTGCACTAGTCTCTTTATGGGTAGCTTACCAAATAGTGCTGGTCACACGTAGTAGAGACTAGAGTCCTCCATATAAGGCAATCGCTAGGTATAAGAGTTCCATGGTTTTGATAAAAAGGGATCCTGCATTAATGAACGGAAATACTCTATTAGCAATAAGTCAGCAAAACTGCAGCCAGATAAGATCCTATCTAAGTTAACCAGAGCTGTGAGTTGAACTATCTGCCCATTATTTCTAAATATCGTATTCCATTTACTTAATTAACAGCAACAAATAGCAGCCAAATAGTGGAAATTGGTATGCTCCAAAAATTATATGGAGCTCTAAGAATGTTATTCCTTGGTTTTGATAACAGGGGATCCTGCATTAATGAATGGAAATGCTCTATTAGCAATAAGTCAGCAAACTGCAGCCAGGCAAGATCCTATCTAAGTTAACCAGAGCTGTGGGATGAACTATCTGCCCAATATTTCTAAATATCATATTCCTTTTACTTAATTGACTGCTACAAATGGCAGCCAACGAGTGGAGATTCGTATGGAGCTCTAAGACTGTTATTCAGGCTCCTGGCACCCTTAGTTAAAATCTGTTGTGAACTACAGAGATATTTAAGTTATAGGACGCCTTACCCAACTATCGATGTCCAAGGAGCTAAGGCAAAGCTCCTGGTGCGCGATATGGCGTATAGAGGTCTTTATGTGGACAGGTCCTATGGCAACTAATGGAACAAGAGTCATGAAGTTACTTGATTTATGTTAAGGATGCAGATTCTTTGTAGGTTCATCATCCTTCGTGTAGAGGGCACTCTTTTAGAAAATGGACACCCAGCTCGATGCTTTTTGGTAAAATATAGACTTTCAGGTATGCAAGTTTTTGTACTTTTCATCCTACTCTATGGAATCTGCATCCTTAACATAAATCAAGTAACTTCATGACTCTTGTTCCATTAGTTGCCATAGGACCTGTCCACATAAAGACCTCTATATGCCATATCGCACACCAGGAGCTTTGCCTTAGCTCCTTGGACATCGATAGTTGGGTAAGGCGTCCTAAAACTTAAATATCTCTGTAGTTCACAACAGATTTTAACTAAGGGTGCCAGGAGCCTGAATAACAGTCTTAGAGCTCCATACGAATCTCCACTCGTTGGCTGCCATTTGTAGCAGTCAATTAAGTAAAAGGAATACGATATTTAGAAATATTGGGCAGGTAGTTCATCCCACAGCTCTGGTTAACTTAGATAGGATCTTGCCTGGCTGCAGTTTGCTGACTTATTGCTAATAGAGCATTTCCATTCATTAATGCAGGATCCCCTGTTATCAAAACCAAGGAATAACATTCTTAGAGCTCCATATAATTTTGGAGCATACCAATTTCCACTATTTGGCTGCTATTTGTTGCTGTTAATTAAGTAAATGGAATACGATATTTAGAAATAATGCGCAGATAGTTCAACTCACAGCTCTGGTTAACTTAGATAGGATCTTATCTGGCTGCAGTTTTGCTGACTTATTGCTAATAGAGTATTTCCGTTCATTAATGCAGGATCCCTTTTTATCAAAACCATGCAACTCTTATACCTAGCGATTGCCTTACATGGAGGACTCTAGTCTCTACTACGTGTGACCAGCACTATTTGGTAAGCTACCCATCAATAGACTAGTGCAATTAAGGTCAGAGCCATGGCTCATATTTTAAAACTTGGTATAATATAGAGAGACCACTAGTCACATTTTAAGATATTGGGTGCATTTCCATGTAATTGATTAACTTTCTCATCACTAGTCTTTCACTATTTCGTGTGGGGTAAGTTTGGATCTTTTTCTCCTTCTTTTCCTTATCTTTTTCTTTAGTCTACTTCTTTTTGATCTTTGGATTGGTAATCCAGGTTTTTAACGTGGGAAGTCTATGTAGTATATGTATATATTGATTGAGCCCTACGGCCCATTTTTGTGAGAAGAGACACTCACTCATGTTAATCAATTCATTTTCGATTCACAGAGAAACAATTTAGGAAGTGGCTTTCCTGAAGAAGGCAGTTTTCTGCCGAAACGCGCATAGAATGAGGAATATTGCCACACCTTTCATTGGCGAATGATGAATATTGCCACACCTTTCATTGGTGCATCTCTCGTTTGGATATATATAAATAGTGTAATCATGTTATTATAATTGGCATTGTACTGTGGTCTGTTTACAATCTTTGCTCATTAGATGTACAGAACATGTAAAATAAGCTTAACATGTATGAGATTTGTATGTATGGATAAATGGATGAATGTGGTATGTTTGTAGACTGAAATGTTGATTTTCCTGTTATAAATATCATAATATTGCATTATCATTGAAGAGAGTATTTAAATAAAACATATATTTGGATTTTTCTAATATTGAGTGAAGGTCTCTTCCTTTGATTATAATATTATTATGTATTTTTAAACATGTATTGAAGTTACCCTAGGAACTTTATAGTATATATTTCCCTGCCTAGGTGAACTTCTTATTAGTAGCAGGGGGCCTCAAATCTTTACAGTTACATGGCTGACAGGACAATACATGTCCCTCAAATCTGGATGGGCATGCAGGGAAACGTGTGAAAGAGGCTACACAGCTCTTCCCCCTGGAGAAAACATGCTAGGCAGTGCATGTCAGAGCCCCACACTCACTGACACATACTGCAGCACCTCCACCTCACGTGTGCCCCCCCTGCACTCTCACTCACACTGTTGGAGACTTACCACGACATTAGGGGCACCATAGAGCCTAGGGTACTGTGCAAGCACCCCTTCCACCAGGACCTCCAGCTCCTCGCTGGTGAAGGGACTGGCCCGGATCTTCTGTGTCCTCGACATCACTGTGGACAGGTGGCAGCAGGTGGAGTTCAGGGGTGGCAGGCAGCAGTCCCTGGAGACAGCAGCAGCAGGTGGAGGGTGGCAGGCAGCAGTCCCTGGAGACAGCAGCAGCAGGTGGAGGGTGGCAGGCAGCAGTCCCTGGAGACAGCAGCAGCAGCAGCAGGTGGAGGGTGGCAGGCAGCAGTCCCTGGAGACAGCAGCAGCAGCAGCAGGTGGAGGGTGGCAGGCAGCAGTCCCTGGAGGCAGCAGGTGGAGGGTGGCAGGCAGCAGTCCCTGGAGACAGCAGCAGCAGGTGGAGGGTGACAGGCAGCAGTCCCTGGAGGCAGCAGGTGGAGGGTGGCAGGCAGCTGTCCCTGGAGGCAGCAGGTGGAGGGTGGCAGGCAGCAGTCCCTGGAGACAGCAGCAGCAGGTGGAGGGTGGCAGGCAGCAGTCCCTGGAGGCAGCAGCAGCAGGTGAAGGGTGTCAGACAGCAGTCCCTGGTAGCAGTGGAAATGTGGGGCACCCTCCCACACATATATAGGCCCCTGGGGCTGTGTCAGTGGGCCCACGCCGCTGCAATTGGTGTACCAGCCAGGTCTGCTATTTTTAAAATCATCCAATGTCCGCCTCCGCGGTGGCAGTGCATGCCTACCGCGATTTTCAAATCCATATGAAGCAACCGCTACTGTGCGTCCCATTGGCTGCAAGGGCATGGACCATGGTGGTGACACACCGCAGGGGCCAGGCGCGCGCTACCGCGGTGGTGCATCTTTTGAATGCTTCCAATGACCGGCTCCACGGTTGCGGAACACGCCTACCGCTATTTTCAAAATTGCATCAGGCTACCGTGAGGGTGCTTCCCATTGCCTGCCAGGGCATGGTCCATGGCGCTGACAGTCCGCAGGGCCAGGCGGTAGGCACCGCCAGATGGGTGCCATACAGTGCCTGTAGTGACCGTGAGCTGGGTAGCGGTGCATGCCAACTGCCATTTACACATGTAGGTATGGCTGAGACTACCGCGATCGTGTCTGGGATATTGGCGGTGACAGTCCACAGGGGCCAGGCGGTAGGCACCGCCAGATGGGTGCCATACAGTGCCTGTAGTGACCGTGAGCTGGGTAGCGGTGCATGCCAACCGCCATTACACATGTAGGTATGGCTGAGACTACCGCGATCGTGTCTGGGATATTGGCGGTGACAGTCCGCAGGGGCCAGGCGGTAGGCACCGCCAGATGGGTGCCATACAGTGCCTGTAGTGACCGTCAGTGGACTCGCGGAGCAGGTTTGCTGCACATATGGAGTCATCCAGCTCTATCCATAGCCCAACATGAACAGTGCCCAGTGTCTCCAACATTGAAGGACCCTCATGAGGCCAACATTATGAATGGGACATTTAACTCCATGTCACCTACACATGCCATATATGTGTATGTGATAAATTGCATTGACACATACACACGCACATGTCACATGTGATGTGTAAGGGCATGTAGACTGTATAGTTTTTGTGTTGCATAGCATATGTAGATAAAGGTCAATGTGTGTAGGTGCAATTTCACGCACAATGCTGTCTCATTGTGTGAACTAGGGGCATCATTGACTGTCACATTGTCTACTGCACATGCACACACGTGTTCACCACGCTCAGCCTGTGGTCAGTGTGTACTTGATGTGTGCCATGTGCAACCTGTGTTGGGAGGTGTATCATGGACAGCAGCACGGTGTGCTAGGGTAGTATTGTGGTTTGACACATATGCTGGGGGTAATACTCACAGGTATGTGCACACATGTGGTTCCATATCCCACTGTGCATGCCAATGAGCAGGAGGTGTGCACAGATCATTGCTGCGGGGAAGGTGACAAGTGTACGAGTAGTGTGCCTGATGTGTACCGACTTGTGCAGTGCTCTGTTGGTTGATGGTGCAGTCTGTAACATTTGGCAATGTGTCTGTAGAAATGTGAAATGTCCTGTACATCTCATGGTGTGTTTCATTGACATATGTGCACTTTCATCTGACCTAGGAGGAGGCCCAATATCCATCGTCCATTCACAGTGCTGGCTGACATGGAGAATGAAGAGATCATCCGCAAATTCAGGCTGGATAGAGTTTCCCTACAAAACCTATGTGCCATGTTGGAGCCCCACCTGCAGCCACGTCGCACATATCCAACAGCTTTCACCGCAACTTCAAAGGTGATGGCGTGCCTGCATTTCTTTGCGACAGGCTCATTCCAGCACACGGTAGCAAGTGCAGGTGGGATGTCACAACCGATGTTCAGCATGGTGCTGAGGGATGTACTGTCAGCTATGATGAACTACAAGGACAGATACATTCATTTCCCCAGGGTGCCAGAGTTGGTGGCTGTGAAGGGAGATTTTTATGCCCTTGGACACATACCCCATGTCGTTGGTGTCATTGATTGCACACATGTTGGGCTTGTGCCACCACAGGCACGTGAGCAAGTTTACTGTAATCGGAAGCATTACCACTCGGTAAATGTTCAAGTGGTGTGCCAGGCGGACATGATCATCTCCCACGTGTGTGCCAGGTATCCCGGGTCAGCCCATGATTCGCACATCATGCACAGCAGCATCGTCCCGCAGCTGATGGCCAATCTGCTTCCTGAGCGTGCATGGCTTGTGGGTGAGTATGCATAGTGGAGTAGCGTGGTGTGTGTGTGACATGCTGTCCTGTGGCATTGTGGAACATCAAGGTTAATCTGTGTTTCTCACACCCAGGTGACTCTGCATATCCTAACCGTCCGTGGTTGCTGAGCCCACTGCGGAATCCTGTGACAGCAGCTGATGTGCGATATAATGATGCCCATGGGAGGACACGGCGTGTAATAGAGCAAACATTTGGTCTCCTAAAGTCACGATTTCGCTGCCTGGACCATACCGGAGGTGCCCTGATGTACTCACCAAGAAAGGTGTGTCAGATAGTCGTGGCATGCTGCATGCTCCACAACCTGGCCATTCGCAAGGCAATACCCCTGATCCTGGATGATGATGAGCAGCCAAGGCCCCCGCCTGCAAACCAACCCGGGTCCAGTGACGAGGACAGTGGAGAGGAGGAAGGTGTTGACATGCGTCAACAGCTCATCAACCGCTACTTCCTTGAAGGTGAGTGACGATGTAGGAGGGACACATGGTCTGATGGTGTTGCAGTTGCTGTGAGGGTATATGTGAGCTTGGTGACTGCAGCCTTGTGTTCACTCTTTGCTGGTTGGCAATGTTTGTGGGATAGGGTAGTTTGACACAGATACAGGATGTCTCTATGGCAACTGTTGCTCTGTGTAATGTGTGAAGATTGGAGTACCTTGTTGACAAGTGTTGTGTGATGTGTGTGATGCCACACCAAAACAAGTGACTCTTGTTCTAATGTTTTTCCTAGGTCCCTTCAGCCTCTTCTTGCCTACCTACATTCCATTTCCCTGGGACATTTACTTCACGGTGAAGGTTGCACATCCTGTATTAAAGACGGAGCAGACACAACAACATGTGTGTAAGGTGTATTTATTTACAATTGTGACATGTGAGGGTTGAGAAAATGTACAGGGAGGGGAAATTTGAAGAAATTAGTTGACGTTCATGGTAGATGAGATGATTGAGTAGTCACCACAGTGATGTGGAGGCCCAGTCCAACAGACAGATGCCATTCACATGGCAGTGTGGGGAAGGATAGTCCAAAATGTAAATGCAGTGGTGCAGTGGTCTGCCATCATGGCTGGCTCCGGGACTTGCCTTTGGCAGGTGCTTTGGCACTTGATGCCTCCTGGCCTTTCCTTGGACGGCCCCTTTGCGCTTGACTGGAGGGGCCTGTGCTGCAGGGGCAGTGGTGTCTGAGGACTCACCCCCTCTGTGGACGCAGGGGAGGATGATGAACTGTCATCCTGCTGCCCATCAGGGGAGGCGGAGGTGTTGAATGTTGCGCTGGCCTGTCCCTCCGAACCGCCACTAGCTGCCCCAAGAGGTCCACAATTTGTCCCATGCGGGTGTCCATGGACCTCATCAGCAGGAGGAGCTCCCGAGAATCTTCCTCAGACCGGCCCATTCGTCCCTGGGCCTGTTCGTATGCCCCAAGGACTCTGTTGATGTGGGACAGGGCTTCCGTCCCAGGCTCAGTTCCCCTCTGCATGACCCTGCCCCTCCCACCTACACTGCTGCCACGGGCCTGTTGGCTCCCCACATTGCTCCGCTGCATCCTCTCCCTGGCCTCCTGAGTAGATGTCGTGGGTGCTCATCACCTGGGGCAGGGAGGGTGTTACGGGCAGCTGTGGTGGGGGTGGTGGTGGTGGTAGTGGTTGACACACAGGCCGTGACAACAGCTGTCTGGGGAAGGTCATGGGTTGCAGCAGATGTGGTTGTGGGGACAATGGGTGCCTGGGACTGGTTGCGGCCTGCCACACCAGATGGGCTGGCTTGGGGCTCCTCATCCAAGGAATCCAGGGAGTCTTCATGCAGTAGTCTCTGTTCCGGGGTGGGGGACTGGCTCTGCAGGTTGGTGGTGTCGTCCTCTGCAGTGAGTTCTTGGTCACCTGTGGGTCAGATGAGAAATGGTCATTGTGTTGCAACCAGCAAAGTTTCTGTTCGCACTGTTACATCAACTGTTTGTACATCCAGCAGTTGTTCACTTATCTAATTTGCAGTTACCAACATCCAGTGATGCATTACAAGCTGTTGAGGTACATGCATTACTTGTCCATATTGGGAGTTGGCAAGACATGACATGCACAATTTACATATTTTACATTCACAGGTTCATGTTGGCATCTAGTGAGTGTTAAATCATATGTGATCAAGTTACGCATGTATGTCACTTGTTGTGCCCTTGCAGCCGTTTACTCTGCACATTGGGTGAACATTGTAGTTGCATCCATACCTTTGGCATGTGGTGTACATATCTGTATTTGCACTTCCAGCCATGCTTTCTTTGCTTTCATTTGGTCCTTGCTGGTCTGGACCCCTGCCATTTTCAGATGGCATGCAGTGGTGTGCAGGGTTGTGCACTGAGTTACATCTACATGTGGATCTGAATGTCACACTTTGGTTTCTGTCATGGTTTCATTTGCTTAGGTGTGTGCACACTATAGTGGCCAATGCTATCTGGGTGTGCAGTTGTGCAATGTGAGGCCTGGTGTCCTATGCCACCATGCTTATCGTGAAGCATATCTGGCTGCATGTAGTGGCTGGTGATATGTTCTGTTTGCTGTTTTTTGCTTGTATTTGTGAGACCTCACTGTGTGTGTGTGAGGAAGGCTTCCATCTTGGTCCAGTGTGGGACAAGTCAGCATGATATGTCTACCTACCAGTGATTTGGAAGTGGACAGTGCAATGACTGACACGTGCATCTTGGTGCGAGGGTGTAATCAGTCTTGGGGGCTGGAGGTCATGTGGGCTTGTGTGAGTTGTTGTGCAAGCTTCCCACCCCCACACACCCCGACCTGTGAGATGCGGTTAGCTACCTGTTAGTTGAGTGGGTAGCATACAATGCCTGCCACATGATTCTGATTGGGGGTGGAGTGGCCCATCCTACTCAGGGGTGGGACAGCATGCATGGTGGGATTTGTGGGACAATTTGCCAACCCCACAACACCGTCTCCGTGTGAAGATGGCTACCTACCGGTTGAGGTGAAGGTGAGCAATGACATGGCTATGTGACTTAAGAGTCATTCTTGGGAGGAACGTGCCTGTGGAGAGCAGAAGGTGTGTGGGTTTCAGTACCCAAACTTTTCACATCACAGTAGGGCATGGGGTGTAGCCCCACCATCACTGTTGTCCCAACTACCTGGGTGTGGGGTTCACTCCCCCAAGATTTGCAGGCAAAATAGGTCATGGGGTATATCCCCCCATCACTGTTGTCCCAAGTATCTGGGTGTGGGGTTCACTCCCCCAAGATTTGCAGCCACATTACGGCATGGGGTATAGCCCCCCCATCACTGTTGTCCCAACTATCTGGGTGTGGGGTTCACTCCCCCAACATTTGCAGGCAAAATAGGGCATGGGGTATATCCCCCCCATCACTGTTGTCCCAAGTATCTGGGTGTGGGGTCCACTCCCCCAACATTTGAAGGCACAATAGGGCATGGGGTATATCCCCCCATCACTGTTGTCCCAAGTATCTGGGTGTGGGGTCCACTCCCCCAACATTTGAAGGCACAATAGGGCATGGGGTATAGGCTCCTATCACTGCGGTGACATACAGCAGGTTGAACATCTCACCCAGCAAACATTTCCACACTATCATGGTATCATGGTATTTGTGGACCTGTGAACATGTGAACATGAGCAAAGTACTGGTGATGCAGTTGTTCCGGGGCATCCATACACTTACATGTTGTCATCAACAGTGGTGTGTGTGTAAGATACAGTCAGCCATGTGCAGACAATGTGTGCTTTTGGGGCCAGACTATACCAGCACTGTTCAGACAGACAGTGTGAGATGTGACCATTGTCAATGCATACACACATTGCTGGTCCCAAGCAGACAAATTTGTGCATTTTAGTCAGGCAAAGTACTCTTGTTATGCAATTCAGTGCAGCAGTGTGGCTGCTGGGTCTGTTGCAAGCCAGTTGGGATGTGCATAGTTTAGCAGTGTGAGTCCCAGGTCCAGTGGAGTTTTTTGGTAATCTACACTTCCACTGTTTACATTGCAACACTGTGGTATGACATGGGTGATTAGCACATTGACAACCAACCTGCCAGACACTGCTGCAGGGAAGCATGATCGGTGTTAGTGTTGCAGTGTGTGATGCCTGGCATAGTAGACACAATGTGGGTAAGTTTTGCACTGAGACTTGTGCATGCTGAGTACAATACGACTGTTAAGCATGATTTGTGTAAGTGACCGTGGACAAAGTGGTATGGTGTGATGTGCGGGGGAACAAACGTCACATGCCTATGAGTGGGACAAGTGCTCCATCATGATGAACTGTTGAAGAAGTGGGCCTGTTGTGGGTTGTACTGCACTGTCACCAATTACACACACCACTCCCAGTTGAAATGGTTACCTACCAGTAAGTTTGTTGAGTCACATTCAATATCTGCCACATGGTTGTGGTTGTGGGGAGTGCTCCATCTTGCACAGCTGTAAGACAAGGGGGCCTGGTGGGAGTTGTAGTGCAGACTTCCAAACCACCCACACACCTCCCTGTGAGGATGGCTACCTACCTGTTAGGTTAAGGTGAGCAATGCAATGGTTGCCACATGGGGGGGGTCAGGGCTCCATCTTGCGCAGCTGTAGGACAAGGGGGCCTGGTGGGAGTTGTAGTGCAGACTTCCAAACCACCCACACACCTCCCTGTGAGGATGGCTACCTACCTGTTAGGTTAAGGTGAGCAATGCAAGGGCTGCCACATGGGGGGTCAGGGCTCCATCTTGCGCAGCTGTAGGACAAGGGGGCCTGGTGGGAGTTGTAGTGCAGACTTCCAAACCACCCACACACCTCCCTGTGAGGATGGCTACCTACCTGTTAGGTTAAGGTGAGCAATGCAATGGCTGCCACATGGGGGGGTCAGGGCTCCATCTTGCGCAGCTGTAGGACAAGGGGCCTGGTGGGAGTTGTAGTGCAGACTTCCAAACCACCCACACACCTCCCTGTGAGGATGGCTACCTACCTGTTAGGTTAAGGTGAGCAATGCAATGGCTGCCACATGAGGGGGGTCAGGGCTCCATCTTGCGCAGCTGTAGGACAAGGGGGCCTGGTGGGAGTTGTAGTGCAGACTTCCAAACCACCCACACACCTCCCTGTGAGGATGGCTACCTACCTGTTAGGTTAAGGTGAGCAATGCAATGGCTGCCACATGGGGGGGGTCAGGGCTCCATCTTGCGCAGTTGTAGGACAAGGGGGCCTGGTGGGAGTTGTAGTGCTGGCAGCATGTACACATGTACCCATGGTGATGTTTGCAGCTACCTTTGAGGTGAACCTGAGGGACTGTTGGATTAATGTGTGAGAGATGTGTTGGTGAGATTGTGGTGCCATGACTGCATTTGTACCTAGGATGTATAGCTTAGTAGTGGTGCAAGACAGTACATATAAGTGTGATGTTAGGCATTTGTTTGTACTTACCAGCCTCCACTCCCCCAGGTATTCCTGTGAGACTCTCTGGATGCAGTATGCCAAGCACCTTCTCCTCCCATTCGGTGAATGTTTTGTGTGGAACGGGAGGGCCACTGCCTGTCCTGTGAGCCAGCTCATGGTTCTTGGCTCTCTTCTTCTTGACCACTGCCTTCAGATCGTGCCAGCGCTTCACAATTTCATTTCTATTGCATGGCACGGTCCCTACTGCATTTACCTTATCTACTATCCTTCTCCACATTAGCGTTCTTGTGGCTACTGGTGTCTGTTAGACCAGGTTACCAAACAATTGGGGTTCTACCCTGATTATCTCATCTACCAGTACCCTCAACTCACTCTCAGTGAATTTGGGCATTTTCTGTGGTGACATGGTGTGTGATGTGCCAAGGTGTTTGAGGTGCAAGTGTTGAAGTGGTGGTGGTGGTGGTGATGTGTATGGTGTGTGATGTGCAAAGGGGTTAGAGGTGCAGGTGTAGAAGTGGTGGTGGTGGTGGTGATGTGTGTGTGTGTTGTGCAGATTTGCCTCTCCTGTCAGCTGTGGTGTATGTCCCTTCAGTTCTGGAGTTTTGCAAAGGATGGTGGTCTGGTAGGGGGCTGGATTTATACTGGGCTATGTGGGTGTGTCAGGATGGGGTATTGGTTGCAGGTGTGGTGTGTGTGTCGTCCTGGGATTTGTAGTTTTTGAGTTTACCATGGGGGTGTGTCTTTGGGCTGTGTTAGGTGTTTTTGGGTGCATGACTTGTTTGCTTGGTGCACTTTGTGGGCATGTTGTGTGTATTTTTTTCGACCGACATTTTTTTCACGGAGCGTACGCAGCGGTGGCTATGCTACGGCGCTTCCGCGGACTCTCTCATTCCTCACTATTGTTGACCGCGGCGGTCGGAAACAGCGCTCTGCACCGCGGTCATGTCGGGGATATCATAATTTCCATGGCGGTGTCTCCGCTGTGGTTGCGGTGGTTTGGGCTGTTTCCGCCGCAAATCCGAATGCCGCGGACGGGTTTCGGCCTTCTCCGCAGGCGACGGGCGGTTTCTCGGGTCTCCTTTCCGCCGCGGTTGGATTTTTACCGCCGTGGCTCCTAATCAGGCCGTCGGTTTTCCCGCGGTAGCGGCGGGCGGTGAGTTTCCGCTACCATGGCGGTCGGGTTGCTTTTCCGACCGCCATCGTAATGACCCCCATAGTTTGGTTTTTCACAAGAAACTACCTTAAACTTTGCAATTTCTTCTGCAAACTTCTCAGTAGTACTATCTTCCACCTCTTCTTCAACACCTACACTTATCAAAGTCTCACTTTCTCTACACTCCTCTTGAGGACCAAAGAAACGAAACTGTATATCATCAGAAACTTTTTTACATCCGACACTGAACCATGCAAAAGAGCTGTGTTTATTTCACTTAAAGATAATGCAGGACTTTTTAGGTAGTACAATCTTCTTACTAACTTCCGCATTTCTGAGTGATGTACTGCTAGCATTCTTAAATGATGAAAAGTACTTCGACACACTTTTCTAGAAAGACAAGCCAGAGAGTGACCCGCTAAGTTAGTATATTTTCTCACTTTACAAGGATCTAGTCCTTGCAACATCTTAATCATCTGTTTAACATCTTTTTTTACCATAATCTCGTACGAAATTTCGTAATATATCAATAGATTCCTGTTGTATACTACAAATACTACTACAATCCCACTTATAAACTGGAGCTTGTGTACAGCTCCCTTGAACTTCTTCAGCTATTACTTTTTCCACATTTCTAGGAACCATCTTTTCTTTTTCAATTGGACAACCGTTTTTAACCTCATAACAACGACCACTGGTATCAACTGCATGAACTAATGTATTTTGTTGAAAATAGCTTTCTTCATTAAAAAAAAGCTTCAGTACTAGAAGTGTGCTTCCATTCACCCGAACGTTTTTGCAAAAGTTAGTTCTATTAACCAGTCTTTTCTTTTACTTTTCTCCTTCATAAAGTGCATTGTTTTATTCAATGTTTTCATTCTCTTCAATACTAATATAAACAATTTTCTTTTCAATTCAAAAGCCTTTTCAACTACACTTTCAATCTGTTGTTTTTTCTTGTAAAATGCTGATTTTATTTTATATTTTTTGCAATCTTTCAATAAATTTTGGAGTACTCTACTTTTATACATTCTCTTTCTAATGTCTTTATATTCTTTCATCCTTTTTTCAACATATATTGTTTCCCATAACCTGATTTTCCATTAATTTGTCCTTTTTTTGTTTCCTTCTGATTGGTTGTGCTACATTTCTTTCTCTTTTCACCATTTTGAAAATTCATTACGTTCTTGAAAAGTCTTTTAACAAATTCTTTAGTTCTCTTACCAGAAGTCTTTTTCTTCAATGTCACATATTGTACTTCATCTAATTTCTGCTTTTCTCTTTCCTTTAAATAGTACTGTTTTTTTCTTTTCTTTTCTTTTGATCTTTTCTTGCCATACTCAATCTTTATTAGCAAAAATGGTGAATATCTGAAAAGAAACACAAGTTTAAATAGTTTTGTTAAATAATTTAATATTATTAAAATAATGATATTCAAATATTCTCATGTATAAATAAAGACATATTTTTAATTGCATTGCAAAGCTATGTCAGACACTGCACAATTCTTACAAGAAGAAGATATCACAACCTATACAACAGAATCACAGAGCACAACTAAAGGATTTCTCTACTGCTACCTGTTAGAAATGGGACTTCTGGTTGGCTAGGGCAAGCGCCTAAGCCAGGCAGAAACCACCACTCTAGTCAGGGCAAGGGAGTTACACACCGAAGATAACCACTGCTCACCCCCTTGGTAGCTTGGCACGAGCAGTCAGGCTTATCTCAGAGGCAATGTGTAAAGCGTTTGCGCAACACACTCACACAGCAGCAACACACTAGGCACACTACAAAAGAAACTCCACACAAGGTTATATAAAAATAGCCTTTGTATTATCCAAAACACATTAGAATCATAATCACACAATGTACACTGTGCCAACTGGCACTAGGCAATATTTACAGGGGATTATATACAGGACCAGGCCAATCGGGCCACGGTCAGAACCATCAGAATGCAGGTAGTAAATATAAAACACAACCAGTAACTACTGGTACAATAATGACCTCAGCATTATCACATTAGGCATAAAACACATTAGGCCGAAACCTCATTAGCATAAACACATTACGCAATAGGCCTCACCAGCATAAACACATTATGCAATACATCTTAGGCATCATCCTACACATCTCATATTTTGAGGTAACAACCAGTACTCACTGGTAAGGGTACACCTAGCGTCAGCACATTAGGCATCAACACATTAGGCCTAAACACTGAAGTGACCCCAGGCCAACTGGCCTTTCACTGGGGCTCTAATGCCCTATGTCCAGAAAGTCAGGGCGTAAGGTAGGGCCTTTCAAGTAGCCCTGGGGCTACAAAAGCAGCAAAAGCCAAGTGTGCAATGCGCTGGGGCGTGGGGTGCTTTTCACCCCTTCCTTAGCATGGACACCAATATGCCCCCATAGGTGCAGCTGCCCGCGCTCTCGCGGTGCAGCTGTGGAAATTGGTTCTGGCGCCACTGCGCCTGGGGAGCATCCACTCTGGGGCTTTACACACAGAATTGCCCCCTAGTTGCAGCTGCATGTAACTGCGGTGCAGCTGAGTGAAAAAAAACAACACTGGCACTCACGGTGCCTCAGGGAGCTCTGTTTATGGGCTCCGTCTGGTGCGCTTCTCCCAGCACCCACTGTGGAAAATGTGAGCCCCACTCACCGGGCTCTCCTGGTAGGCACCGACAATGTGCCTCGACCGGCCTCCTTCGGTGCAGCTTCTCTGTCTGCTGCGGTCGCGGCGGCCTGCCTCCCCTTCTGCCAGGCGGGGGAAGGCGGGTCATGCAGCAAATGGGGCCCGCGAGGCTCCGACGTCTCTTTCTTCTCTTTCCTTCACCCGGTCCCTCTCCTGGGACACAGGACTTCAGCGTGGAGCCCACGAGGCTCCGGACAGCCATCTTCGGGGTGTGGGACTTCCTCTTTCCCGGCCGGCCACGCCCCCAAACAGGCACGGCTGCCTGTCTTCTGGGTCAGGCCGCGACGGTGATCTCCCTTAGATTTCGGCGGCTACTCCGGGCGGCGGCAATAAGTCCAACACTACCCAAATCATATCTAAAGTGCAGTCTATCAACTTTTAAGGCCTGCATTATATTGTGATTGAGGTATGTGTCTACTTGCACATATATTCTCATAAGTGTCATACATTTGAAGATGCTTTATATATAAAACAGAAGTATACATATATTTGTATGCTTCTTTTATATATAGTACACTAGCAAAAAGTACAGACTCATCCATGCATGGTTTCAGAAAGATGGTGAAACTTATACCAAAAATATGTGAAAGGTTGCTGCTTTGTTTTTGCCTATACTCAATACCTAACTATTGCCCCTATCTAAATCCTTCTTCCCTCTTTCTACACCTCTCTTACCTCTTTCTACACCCCTGTTCTGTCTTTCTACACTTTTCTTCACTCTTTCTATACCCGTCTTGAACGTTTCTGCACTTCTTTTGTCTGTTTCTACAACTCTCTTGCCTCTTTCTGTACTTCTCTTGTCTCTTTCTGCAGCTCTGTTGCTTCTTTCTGAACCTCTCTTGCCTCTTTCTGCACCCCTCTTGCCTCTTTCTGCACCTCTGCTGCTTCTTTCTGCACTTCTCTTGCTTCTTTCTGCACCTCTCTTGCTTCTTTCAGTACCTCTGTTGCCTCTTTCTGCACCCTCCTTCCATCTTTGTGCATCTCTGTTGCCTCTTTCTGCACCCCTCTTGCCTCTTTCTTCACCTCTGTTGCTTCCTTCTCAACTTCTCCTGCTTCTTCCTGCACCTCTCTTACTTCTTTCTCTACCCCTGTTGCCGCTTTTTGCACCCTTCTTCCCTCTTTGTGCAGCTCTGTGGCCTCTTTCCGCACCCCTCTAGCTTCGTTGTACACTCCTGTTCCCTCTTTCTGCACCTCTGTTCTCTCTTTCTGCACCCCTTATGCCTCTTTCTGCACTTCTATCGCTTCTTTCTGCAGTTCATTTGCCTGTTTCCCTACCTCTCTTCTCTCTTTCTGTACCCATGTTCCCTTTTACTGCACCCCTCTTGTCTGTTTCTACACCTCTGTTGATTCTTTCTGCACTAGTTTTGCTTCTTTTTTCACCTTTCTTACAAATTTTGACACTCCTCTTGCTTCTTTCACCATACCTGTTTCTTCTTCTCACCTCTGTTGGTTATTTCTACACTACTCTTGCTTCTTTATATACCCCTCTTGCTTCTTTCTGCACCCCTCTTCCCTCTTTATATATATCTCTTCTCTCTTTCTGCACCTCTGTTGCTTTTTTCTGCACTTCTCTTGCCTCTTACTCTACCCCACTTAACTGTTTCTGCACCTCTCTTCCTTCTTTGCGCAGTTCTCTTGCTTCTTTGTACATTTCTAATACTCTTTCTGCACCACTGTTGCCTCTCTTTACATCTTTCTTCCGTTTTTCTGAACCTCTCTTGCCTCTTTCTGCAACCGTCTTGCCTCTTTCTGCACCCCTGTTGCCTCTTTCTACATCCTTCTTCCCTCTTTGTGCACCTCTGTTGCCTCTTTCTGCACTCCTCTTCCCTCTTTCTGTGCCTCTCTTGTTTCTTTCTGCACCTCTCTTGCTTCTTTCTCCACTTCTCTTGCCTCTTTCTCTACCCCACTTCCCTCTTTCTGCACCTCTCTTACTTTTTACTCCACTACTCTTGCTTCTTTCTGCACTTCTGTTACTCTTTCTGCACCCCTCTTACCTCTTTTTATCAATCAATCAATCAGGCATTTATAAAGCGCGCTACATACCCGTGAGGGTCCCAAGGCGCTGTGGGGGGGGGTGCCGCAGCTAGAGGTCGAAGAGCCAGGTCTTGAGTAGTCTCCTGAAGGTCTGAGGGTCCTCTGTCTGCCGAAGGGAGAGGGGGAGGGAGTTCCAGGTCTTGGCGGCGCGGAGGAGAAGGATCTGCCTCCGGAGGTGGATCTGTGTATGCGTGGGACGGCGGCCAGGGAGAGGTCGGCGGAGCGGAGACTCCTGTTGGGTGCGTAGAATGACAGTCGGTTGTTGAGGTAGGCCGGGCCGGTGTTGTGGAGTGCCTTGTGTGCGTGGGTGAGGAGCTTGAAGGTGATTCTTCTGTCGATGGGAAGCCAGTGCAGGTTTCTCAGGTGTGGGGTGATGTGGTCTCGGCGGGGGACGTTGGTGATCAGGCGGGCGGAGGCGTTCTGGATTCTTTGGAGTCTGCCGATGAGTTTGGCCGGGGCTCCGGCATAGAGGGCGTTGCCGTAGTCGAGTCTACTGCTGATGAGGGCGTGTGTGACGGTCTTTCGTGTGTTGGTGGGGATCCATTTGTAGATGTTGCGGAGCATGCGGAGGGTGTAGAAGCAGGTTGATGAGACGGCGTTGATCTGGTTGGTCATGGAGATTTTCGAGTCGAGGATGACTCCCAGATTACGTGCGTGGTTGGTTGGTGTAGGAGCGGTGCCTAGTGAGGTGGGCCACCATGAGTCGTCCCAGGCTGAAGGGTTGGGTCCGAGAATGAGGATCTCTGTCTTGTCTGTGTTGAGTTTGAGTCGGCTTTCTTCCATCCAGTCGGCGACAGCCTTCATGCCGCGGTGGAGGTTGGCTTTAGCGGTGTGGGGTTCGTTGGTGAGGGAGAGGATCAGTTGGGTGTCGTCGGCGTAGGAGATGATGTTGAGGTCGTGGAGTCTGGCGATGCGTGCGAGCGGGGCCATGTAGACGTTGAAGAGCGTCGGGCTGAGGGATGATCCTTGTGGGACACCGCAGATCGTTTTGGTGACTCCGGAGTGGAATGGGGGAGGCGGACTCTTTGGGTTCTGTCGGAGAGGAAGGAGGTGATCCAGTCCAGGGCCTTGTCGCGGATCCCTGCGTTGTAGAGGCGTGTACGTAGCGTGTGGTGGCATACGGTGTCGAAGGCAGCGGAGAGGTCGAGGAGGATGAGGGCTGCTGTCTCCCTGTTGTCGAGCAGGAGCCTGATGTCGTCTGTGGCGGCGATGAGGGCGGTCTCGGTGCTGTGGTTCTTGCGGAAGCCTGACTGGGAGGGGTCGAGGATGTTGTTGTCTTCTAGGTAGCGGGTGAGCTGGGTGTTGACTATCTTTTCGATGACCTTGGCTGGGAACGGAAGGAGGGAGATGGGCCGGAAGTTCTTAAGGTCGCTCGGGTCCGCCTTGGGTTTCTTCAGTAGGGCGTTGATCTCGGCGTGTTTCCAGCTCTCAGGGAAGGTTGCGGTCTTGAAGGAGAGGTTGATGATGTTGCATAGGTGGGGTGCGATGGAGCTGTTGGCCTTGTTGATGACGTGGTGGGGAAGAGGGTCGGACGGGGCGCCTGAGTGGATGGAGTTCATAGTCTTGCTGGTGTCCTCGGTGGTGGTGCTGGTCCATACTGTGAGGTGCTCGTGGTCGGTGGGTGTCGGGGGGCCGGGGTGGTGAGGTTGGCGGGGTCTGGGCGTGGATTGAAGCTGTCGTGAATGTCGGTGATCTTGCGGTGGAAGAAGTCAGCGAGGGCGTCGCAGAGGGCTTGTGACGGGGGATGTCGTTGGTGCAGGAGCTGGGGTTGGAGAGTTCCTTCACGACGTTGAAGAGTTCCTTGCTATTGTGAGCGTTGTTGTCTAGGCGGTTCTTGAAGGCGGCTTTCTTGGTGGTCCTGATGAGGTGGTGGTGGTTCCGGATGGCGTCTTTGAGGGCAGCGTGGCTGTTGGGTGTTTTTTCCTTGTGCCAGGTGTTTTCCAGTCTCCGACAGGTGCGCTTGGAGGTTAGGAGCTCTGGGGTGAACCAGCTGGCTCTCTGGCTGGCGTCTCTGTGGGCGGTCTGTCTAGTTGGGGCGATGGCGTTGGCGCAGTCTTCCATCCAGAGTCTGAAGGTGTAGGCTCCTTCCTCTGGGTCGGAGGGGTTGGTCGGGGGGTTGAGTGCGAGGTGTGTTTGCAGTGATTCCTTGGTGTTTTGTTCCAGTGGCGTCCGGGGGTTTGTAGGGTGCGGTGGTGTGAGACGGGTTTCTGGAAGGTGAAGTGGACGCAGCGGTGGTCAGTCCAGGTGAGTTCGGAGGCGTGGCTGAAGACGACGTGGGGACTGGAGGAGAAGATAGCATCGAGCGTGTGGCCGGCGATGTGGGTGGGCGTCGTGACGATCTGCGTCAGTCCTAGGGTGGAGAGGTTGTCGATCAGGGTGGAGGAGTTGCTGTCGTTGTTGTTTTCCAGGTGGTAGTTCAGGTCGCCGAGGAGGATGTAGTCGGTGGAGGTCAGAGCGTGCGCGCTGATGAAGTCGGCGATGGAGTTGCAGAATTGGGGACGGGGTCCTGGTGGTCGGTAGACGAGGGTGCCTCTGAGGGTGGTTTTCGGGTCCGTGTGGATTTGGAAGTGCATGTGTTCGGCGGTGTTGAGGGTGTTGGTGATGGTGGTGGAGATCCTGATGGTGTCTTTGTGGATGATGGCGATTCCTCCGCCGATGCCGTTGGTGCGGTCCCTGCGGGTGATCTTGTATCCGTCGGGGATGGCCACTGCGATGTCTGGGGCGGAGGTTTCGTTCATCCAGGTCTCGGTCAGGAAGGCGATGTCTGGTGATGTGGAGTCGAGCAGGTCCCAGAGCTCGATGGCGTGTTTGCGTGCGGAGCGGGTGTTGAGCAGGATGCATCGGAGTTGGTTGGAAACCTTGGAGGTGGGTGTCTCGGCGGCTACAATGCAGGTGAAGCGGCAGTTCCGGCAGGTGAAGGGGCCGTGGGTGCGCTTTGGGGCGGTCTTGTGGCAGCTGGAGGGTCGTCCGGGGTTGAGTGCGATGAGGGTGTTGGCTTCGTATTGGACACGGGGTGCCTGGATGCTGCGTGGTCCAGGGGTCGTGGCGCGGGGCGCGGTCCAGGCGCGGACGGGCGCAGACGGGCTTGCCTTAGGTGCGCCTTAGGCGCGCCAGCGGCGCGCCCGCTGCACGCGGCCACCATAAATGCGGGTGTGTGGTGGGCGGCACAGCTGGGGGTCGGGGGGGGCCGGAGGAGGCCGGCGAATCAGGAGCAGGGGGCGGGGCCTCGTGGGGGTCAGTGGCGGGAACAGCGGCGGAGCAGGGCAAGGGCGGCGAGGAAAGAGTTAAAGGCCGAGGCAGCAGCGGGCAGCAGCGGGAGGCAGGCGGCAGCGGGAGTACCAGGCAGGCGGCAATCAGGTAGGTGCAGCTGAGCACCAAGAGGCGATAGGCGGCGTCGGGCTGTGGCGGGGGTGAGCGACCAACCAAAGGGTTATGGGTCACACTCCCCTCTGCGTCGCGGCCGCTTAAATGCGGGTGTGTGGTGGGCGGCACAGCTGGGGGGCGGGGGGGGCCGGAGGAGGCCGGCGAATCAGGAGCAGGGGGCGGGGCCTTGTGGGGGTCAGTGGCGGGAACAGCGGCGGAGCAGGGCAAGGGCGGCGAGGAAAGAGTTAAAGGCCGAGGCTACAGCGGGCAGCAGCGGGAGGCAGGCGGCGGCGGGAGTACCAGGCAGGCGGCAATCAGGTAGGTGCAGCTGAGCACCAAGAGGCGATAGGCGGCATCGGGCTGTGGCGGGGGTGAGCGACCAACCTGTTTTTGCACTTCTCTTGAATTTTCTACACCCCTGTTTCCTTTTTCTGGACCTCTCTTGCATATTTCAGCAACTGTCTTGCCTCTTTCTGCAGTTGTCTTGTCTCCTTCTGCACCTCTGTTCATTCTTTCTAAACCTCTCTTGCAAATTTCTATACCTCTCTTTGCTCCTTTTGCACCCCTCTTGCCTCCTTCTGCACCTCTGTTGGTTCTTTCTGCACTGCTCTTGGATCTTTCTGTACTTCTTTTGCCTGTTTGTGTACTTCTCTTGCCTCCTTCTGCACCTCTGTTACTTCTGTCTGCACTTCTCTTGCTTATTAGTTATTTATTTTGACTATATTCAATACCTAATTACTAGAAAATGGTAAACCAGCAGCACCAGAAAAGTAATATTTAACATATAATAAGTGACAAATTAGTGATTATGATACTTGTAAGTCTCTCCGGAAAAAGTTCACTTCGAAGTGCACTAAATAAATCTAACTGTCTCTTTGAAATATGAAGTGCACTCTCTCAACTTTTAACGTCTTAATGGTCTTCTGTTTAAGATATGTATGAACTTGCACATGTATTGTGATATGTCTTATATATCTGAACATACTACACATATAAAACACAAGTATACATCTATTTGTATGTTTCTTTGATATATGATACTACTAACAAAAGGGACAGACATATGCATGCATGTTTTTAAGAATATTGTGAGACTTACACCAGAGACATATCAAAGATTGCTGCTATATCTTTCACTAGGCCCAACACCCTATGTAGTCATAGAACGAAAAAGCAGCAGCACAAAAGTGAGGTTTAAGGCACATTAAGAGAAGAATCAATTATAACGCTACTTTGTATCAGTCTCTGGAAAGATACACTTCAAGTATACCACATAATTTTCATTATCTACTACAAATCTGAACAGCAGACTGTCAAGTTTTAAGGTCTGCATAGTATTGTAACTAAGGTATATCTCTACTTTTACATGTATTTTGATACATATTATGCATCTGAAGATGCTACATAAATAAAACACAAGTATACATTTATTTATATATTACTTTAATATATGATATTGCTACCAAAATGTACAGAAATATGAATAAATGGTTTCCTCAATATGTTAAGAGTTACAGCTAAGATATATGATAGGTGTATCCCAGTGATTACATGGATAGTGCCTAGATGATTGTATGAGTGCAAGGGTAATATCTGTATAATTGCAAGAGATTAAATACTAATTACCTGAATGCATAAGTGCAGACATACAGATTGTGTGCATGGATAACGGCATGAATAGACCCTGAATGCATAGATGAGTGTATAAGTAGTGTCTACATAAATGAATTAGAGGACTGCATGAGTACTACGTGAGTGATTGAAGAAGTGGTAATGGTTGGTTGGGTGATTAAATAAGTGCATGGCTACTGCCTGGGTGATTGAAGAACTGCATAAGTAATACCTGGGTGATTACATAAGTGTAAAGATAATACCAGTGTGATGAGAGCAATGCACAGATACTGCCTTGGTACATCAAAGAATGCATGGATACTGCCTGACTGATTGTAACAATGCATAGATAGCACCTGGGTGATTACATGAGTGCAAGGGTTGTGCCTGGGTCATTACATAACTGCATGTGTAGTGGCTGGATGATTGAATTAGTTATTTGGTAATGCCTGTCTGATTGCAAGAGTGCAGGGATAATGTCTAGATGATTGCATGCATGCAGGGATACTGCCTGGGTAATTCCATGAGTGCAGGGGTACTGTCTGAGTGAATGCATGACTGCAGAGGTAGTGCCTGTGTGATTGTATGAGAACAAGAGTAGTGCCTTGGTGATTTAAGGAGTACTAGGGTAGTCCCTGGGTGATTGCATAAGTGCATACGTAGTGTCTGAGTGATTTTATAACTGCATGGGCACTGGATGTGTGATTGGAGGAGTGCATAGATTCTGACAGAGTGATTGGAGGAGTGCAAGGGTAGTGCCTGGGTGATTGAACCAGTGTACAAGTAATGCATTGGTGATTGCATGAGTGCAGGGGAAATGTCTGGGAGATTGCAGGAGTACATAGGTAATGCCTGGGTGATTGCATGAGTCCAGTGGTAATGTCTGGGAGACTACAGGAGTAGATAGGAAGTGCCTCAGTGATTTTATAACTGCATCAGTACTGCCAAGGTGATTGGAGGACTACTCTTGTAGTGCTTGAGTAATTGAAATAGTGCAAAGGTACTGCCGAGGTGATTTTATAAGTGCATGGCTACCGGCTGAGTGATAACATAATTATAGGGATAGTGCATCTGTGATTGGGGGAGTGCAAAGGTAGTGCCTCATGATTATATAAGTGCATGGGTAGTGGCTGGGTGATTGAAGGACTGCAGGGGTAGTGGCTGGGTGATTGAAGGAGTGCAGGGGTAGTGGATAAGTGATTGCATGCGCTCAAAGGTACTGCCTGGGTGATTGGAGGAGTACTTGGTTAGTGCCTGGGTGATTGCATAAATGCATAGATAGTGCCTGAGTGATTTTATAAGTGCATGAGTACTGGCTAAGTGATTAGAGGAGTGCATAGATCCTGACAGGGTGATTGGAGAAATGCAAAGGTAGTGCCTGGGTGATTGAATCAGTGTTTAGCTAATGCATTAGTGATTGCATGACTGCAAGGATAATGTCTGGGGGATTAGAGGCGTACATAGGTAATGCCTGGGTGATTGCATGAGTGCAGAGGTAATGTTTGGGGGATTACAAAAGTACATAGGAAGTGTCTAGGTGATTTTATAAATGCATCAGTACTGCCTAGGTGATTGCAGTAGTATTGTAGTAGTGCCTGAGTGATTGGAGGAGTGTAAAGGTAGTTCCTGGGTGATTTTATAAGTGCATGGGCACTGGCTGAGTGGTAACATAATTACAGGGATAGTGCCTGCGTGATTGGAAGAGTGCAAGGTTAGTGCCTGACTGATTATATAAGTGCATGGGTAGTGGCTGGGTAATTGAAGGACTGCACTGATAGTGACTGGGTAATTGAAGGAATGCAGGGGTAGTACCTAGGTGATTGCATGACAACAAGGGTACTGCCTGGGTGATTTGAGGAGTACTAGGTTAGTGCCTGGATGATTGAATAAGTGCATAGGTAGTGCCTGAGTGATTTTATAAGTACAAGGGTACTGGCTAAGTGATTGGAGGAGTGCATAGATCCTGACAGGGTGATTGGAAGAGTGCAAGGGTAGTATCTGGGTGATTGAATCAGTGTATAGCTAATGCATTGGTGATTATATGAGTGCAAGGGTAATGTCTGGGGGATTAGAGGAGTACATAGGTAATGCCTGGTGATTCCATGAGTGCAGGGGTAATATCTTGGGGATTACAGGAGTACATAGGAAGTGCCTGGGTGATTTTATAAGTGCATGTGTACTGCCTGGGCGATTGGAGTAGTACTGTGGTAGTGCCTGAGTGATTGAAGGAGTGCAACATCCTGAGTAGTAGCAGAATACTGAAATTGCAGCACAAAACTGAGGTCTATGACATGGTGTAAACTTTTGTACTGCAGCTTCACAATTCTATAACTACTCAGGGTGTTGGGCGTACCCAAAATAAAGCATCAAACCTACACACGAGTCTGTTATAAATCTCACCATATTCCTGAAACCATACATGCATATATGTCTACCTTTTAAAATCATCATCATATATAAAAGAAATAAAGAAATAGACTGAACTTTACATTTGAAAGACACACCTAAATTTCTGCAGTGTATTTCAAGTGTACCTTTCCCAAGACTCATAGAAAGTAGCCTAATCAGTAATCCCTTCTGCCAACATGTCTTAAAACTCACTTTTGTTCTAGAGCGTCACCATTCTACGAATATTGGGCCTAGCCACACATAAAGTAGCAACCTATCACACATCTCTACCACAATTCTAACCATATTCCTAAAAGCATGTATGCTTCTATGTATACCTATTGCCAAAAGCATAACACATATTAGTATACATGTGCAAGTAGAAACATAACCACACTCACAAGACCATAAAGGCCTTAAAACTTGACAGAGTACACTTAACATTTCAAACACACCTAGATTCATGCGGCAAATTTCAAGTGAACTTTTACACAGACTCTTATAAAGTACCATAATCAATAATTTGTCTCCCAACATATGTTAAACATCACTTTTCTACTACTACTGCTTCACTATTCTAGTACTAATCAAGTATTGAGCATAGCTAACAGCAAAGCAACCCTTCAATTATCTTTGTTGAAAATCTCCCCATTTTTCTAAAAGCATGTATGCATATATCTCTACCTTTTCCTAGTCTCATCATATATAAAAGAAACATACAAATAGATTTATACCTGTATTTTATAAATCTAGCATCTTCACATGCAAAACACATATGAAAATACATCTGTAAGTACGGACATACCACACTCACAAAACCATGTAGATCTTAAAACTTAAGAAGCTGCACTTCTCATTTCAAATATACACCTAAAATAATGTGACATATTTCAACCATATCTTTCAACAGACTCACACAAAATACCCTAATCACTAATTCCTCTGCCAACATGTTTTAAACCACAGTTTTCAGCTGCAGCTTCACCATTCTGCAACTACTTATGCTATTGGACCTACACAAATATAAACTAGCAACCCTTCACAAGTCTCTGCTGTAAGTCTCACTATATTTCTAAAAGCATCCATGCATATGTGTGTACCTTTTGCTAGCAGCATCATATATAAAAGTAAAATACAGATAAATGTATACCTGTGTTTTATACATCTATCATCTTCAGACGCATAACACGTACCATAATACATGTGCAGATAGAGACATACGTCAGTCACAACACAATCCACAGCTCAAAACTTCCAGACTACACTTCAAAATTCAAACAGAAACTGAAAATTATGCGGTATATATGAAATATACCTTTCCACACATCATACAAATTACTCTAATAATTAATATCTCTACAAACATATCTCAAACCTCAGTTTTGTGCTGCTGCTTTACCATTCTACAACTACTTATAATGTTACACCTAGCCAAATACAAAGCAGGAACCCTTCACATGTCTCTGCTAAAAGTCTCACCATAATCCTAAAAGCATGCATGCATATGTCTGTACCACAACACTATCCACACCTGTAAAATTCACAGAACAAACTTCCAATTTCAAGCAAACACCAAAAATTATGTGGCATATTTCAACTGTACCTCTGTAGAGACTTAAAAAAAGAAACCTATTAACTAATACCTTATGTCAACATCTTTTAAACCACACTTTTATGCTGCATCTTCACCGTTCTACTACTACTCACAGTCTTGAGCCTACCACATAAAAAGCAACAACACCTCTTTGTTATACATCATGCACCTTCAAATGTATTTCATATGAAAATACATATACAAGTAGAGACATATTTCAGACACAAGTCCATGCACACCTTAAAACTTGACAGACTGCACTTCCAATTTAAAAGCAACACCTAAAAGTATGCGGTATACTACAAATGTACATATCCATACACTAAAATAAACTACCATAATCACTAATCCATCTTCCAATAGACACATATTACTATACAGAATCTATTTCAAACAACATTTAACTACAATAAAACAAACTACATTACATATCTCTACATTTAATAATATATTTCAAACATCACTGTTCTTGAATAATTTTTAAACATTAAAAATAAAGCTAATACATAATACACCTCACAAATTTATAACTCACCTTCCAAATTGATTTGTAGAATATAAAATATCACAAACTCAAAAAGATTTTCGTATGCACACAATCAATGTAATGCACCACTCTCTACAAGGTAAAACCAGTAATGGCAAACTTTCCCTCTCTTTCTCCACACAAATAAATGTAAGTAACAAATTACATTGCTTCCTACATAATTTCAAATTGTAAAACACATTTCTATTGGTTAGACATATTAACCCTTACCAACTGACTTCTAAAAGTGACCAAACTGGTTCTGGAATTTTTGGGAGTCGTGACTCCACCGTGCACCAAAGCAATGGAGCCGCAAATCCATACGGGAGTTCAAAAATATATTACAAATAAAAATACCACTATTTTTTAACAACACACCACTTCTAAAGATAGTTCTGATTTGGGAAATTATACTTTAATAACATATCACTCATATATTAATTACAACTTCACATTTTAAGTCCCCAGTTAAGTTTCAACCCTTCCCCCATTCAGCTTAATGCCAGTTTCCATAGTAACAGTTCATGGAACATACAACTGAACTAACAGGTCACAAGTTCACCATATTTTCAAGTTCAGCACACAAGGTTACAAATGCAAACAGCAGGTGTGGTTGACTTTTGCAAAATATGACCTTATCCTTTCTACTGTACCTTGCAAACATTTTTTACTAACCAATAAGGAACATGCTTTTTAAAGAAAGTAACATGCACCCTATTTTTGAGTGTACAATGTTCTTAAATAGCCACCAATTCTCAATTTTTTTTAAAACAGCATCTTGTCCACCATTTTAGATACCTCTCATTCTACCAACTGACTACCTCAGCTACAGACATCTATTCATTACTTCCAGACATCCCTTCAAGATGCTTACTATATGGACTGTTGGGCACAGCTATGCTTTCTAGTGCAAAAGGTATGCTGAACACAGAGGTATTGAAAAAGACCTAGCTTTGCAAAATGTGGATATTAAATGGATTGCACAGAGAGGATTAAAGTGGCACCAATTGATGCCTTTGGTTAAAACCTTTCTGCATCTCCAACCACCTGACCTCATGATTGTGCACTGTGGTGGCAATGACCTAGGCACATCGACTGGGGTAGGACTAGAAATGCTCATGAAGGATACCTTTGCACAATTGATGTTGCTTTTCATCCAAACTGTCTTTGTATACTCTAATATATGCCAAAGACAGAAATGGAAGTGGTCAAATCAATTGTGTCCACAGATTGAGAAAGCTAGGAAGAATGTCAATAAAACTGTTTCTGCTTACCTCAGAGACCATATTATGGGCTCCATATATAACAACAATATACGTTTTGATATGCATGACATCTACAGAAGTGATGGAGTACACTTCACCGATCATGGGAACAGAGTCTTTCTCAACAACCTAAAGCTGTGCATCCGCACTTACATGTAGCTACAACAAACTCATAATGAAAACAAGGGCTCTTTTTAGAGCAACCCTATAACACAATAGTGAATCTTATTCTTATTTAAACATACATACTTTTTTTCATTTTTAAGGATTCGCGAATCCGTCGCAAAATTGCAAAAGCATGAATTCAATGTACTACAACACAATACACTTATCAAGTTTAACTATTAATTTTTAATTTTATATATTTTTAACAACTCTATCAATTGTAATCTTGTCATTACCTTCAATCACAGTACCTCTTTAAAACAACTTCACAAATACAACACTACCTTCTAAATTATATACTACTAAATTATTAATTTCAGGTGAATTTGCGAATCCAACACAACGTTACACGGGGGGGGGGCAGCGCTAAGAGCTGCGTTGGGGTCGTGACTCCAAAATAGAAAGAAAAAAAAACGCCCCACTTCCATTATTCTATATTCGCCCCGGGGACCCCATCCCCTGGGGCCTGCCAGATTTTTCGTTAAAAAAAATTATAGAGGGGGTTGCATGCCCCCCTCCTGAGGCCAATTATGGCCCCAGGGACCCCATCCCCCGGGGCCTGGCCAGCCTCTTTTTAAAAAAAATATATATATAAATGAGGGTGCGACATGGCCCCCCCTTCCCTGGGCCACTATTGGCCCCGGAGACCCTATCCCCTGGGGCCTGGCCTTACGTTGGGGACTGTGGGGGGAGCACCAATGCCCCCATGGTCCCAGCCAGCTCCCCACCTCCTGCGGGAGCAGGCATTGCTTTTGGGCAAAGGGAGCTGCAAACATGCAGCTCCCCTTGCCCAAAAGCAATCTGCTTTGCTTCTTAGAAGTGAGATCTTGCTTCCAATAACCAAAGCAGTGTTTGCTATGGGAGGGCGGGAGCACGGCAAACGGCAATGTCCCAGGGGTGGGCACCCCGGGACATTGCAGGGGCCGGCCCTGGGGGGTGGCGGTCCCCAGGGCCATCTAGTGCTCCAGGAGGGGGGCCGTGCGGCCCCCCTCTCAACTATTGTGAAGCCCCGGGCATATGGTGGTCCCCGGGGCCGTAACGGACCCCCGCATTTAATAAAGTGTGCCCCGGGGAGGTGGTGGTCCCCGGGGCAGTGTGGGGGGCTTGAGCCCCCCATACAGTTTTAGAAAGTAGCCCCGGGGAGGTGGCAGTCCCCGGGGCTTGGGGGGGCCCACATGGGCCCCCCTCTCTAAAATACCAATGCCCCGGGGAGGTGGCAGTCCCCGGAGCAGCATGGGAGGGGCAGGAGCCCCCTCCCACACATTCTTTAAAAAAAGCCCTGGTGAGGTGGTGGTCCCCGGGGCTGCAAAGGGCCCCCACGGGCCCCGCTACATATTTGGACATTGCCCCCGGGACCTGGCCCACCCGGGGGCTTGTAGAAAACAAAGCGCGGGAGCCCGCGCTTCGTTTATTTCTAATTTTTTCGACCAGATTCGCGCACCCAGCATGAATTCGGCCGATTTAAAAAAAATGCTTTTTTGGCCCTGGGGGTCCTTGTGGGACCCCCTGAGCAGGCCTAGGGGTCAGGGTGTTTCTACCCTGCCCCCGTTTCTTGTTTTTTATCCTTTTTTAAACACATTTCTTGTGACTCGGTTTTTACGAGTCACAAAATTGCCAATCAGAATTAAGCTCGTACTTGGGAGGGTTCGCGAATCCTCCTCGGTGCTCAGATATCGATTTTTTTCTTCTTCACATTTCTCAGCAACTACTGAGCGGATTTACACCATTTAAAAAAAGCACGCTTTGCAAAATTTGGTGTAATTCCGTTCAGCAGTTCGGGCGGTAGCTTTGTCTTGTCTGGGGGAAATGCGTTTTGGGACCTCCCTTTTTTCTCGGTTCCTGCTTGACGAATCACCCCGAAACTTTCAAGACAGCAGCTGACCTGAGTGAACCATTAGTTTGGAAAAGTTTGTGAAGATTCATCAAACGGCGCCAAAGATATTGGCAAAAGAAGAAACACTTTTTGAATAAAAAACCGGGTCCTAACTTTAACTACCTACTGGCGACCGCCAGTAGGTAATATGTATATATATATATCTATATATATATATATATATATATAGATATATAGATATATATATATAAACCAAAGAGGTGCCTGCTGTAGAAAGACTCCACGACAGGTAAGTATCAGCCACACTCATTTATTGGAGGGAACAGCGAGGATGAAGACTTGCAGCCACAATATAATGTCCAAACTGCCTGACGCGTTTCGTGGAAAACCACTTCTTCAGAGGCGACGACTCGTAATGCAAAGGCACGGCATTTTCAGACACCACCATTTATATCCACAATCCCGCCTCAGTGGGCGTGGCCACTCCTGTGGCCTGATGGTATTTGTAGTTCCATGTATTACTACCGTGAGCTGGCGTGCCCTTGCACTCTCAATGTTCAAAATTTCTCCACAGTGGGTAGTGATGAAAGGCTCCAAAACACCGCTGACACTTTGGTTCTCCAATAAACCGGCACCTGTCCCTTCAGCAGCGGCGTCGGTTGGCGTTGTTGCAGGGGTGCTGTAAACAACACCAGGGCTCTCTCCGCGGCTCAGGCATGGCCGCTAAACATAAACCAAAGAGGTGCCTGCTGTAGAAAGACCCCACGACAGGTAAATATCAGCCACACTCATTTATTGGAGGGAACAGCAAGGATGAAGACTTGCAGCTACAATATAATGTCCAAACTGCCTGACGCGTTTCGTGGAAAACCACTTCTTCAGAGGCGACGGACTCGTAATGCAAAGGCACGGCATTTTCAGACACCACCATTTATATCCACAATCCTGGTGCCGGTTTATTGGAGAAACAAAGTGTCAGCGGTGTTTTGCAGCCTTTCATCACTACCCACTGTGGAACAATTTTGAACATTGTGAGTGCAAGGGCACGCCAGCTCACGGTAGTAATACATGGCACTACAAATACCATCAGGCCATGGGAGTGGCCACGCCCACTGAGGCAGGATTGTGGATATAAATGGTGGTGTCTGAAATTGCCGTGCCTTTGCATTACGAGTCCGTCGCCTCTGAAGAAGTGGATTTCCACGAAACGCGTCAGGCAGTTTGGACATTATATTGTAGCTGCAAGTCTTCATCCTCACTGTTCCCTCCAATAAATGAGTGTGGCTGATACTTACCTGTCGTGGGGTCTTTCTACAGCAGGCACCTCTTTGGTTTATATATATATATATATATATATGTATGTACACATGTTTTTTATTTCTATGAAGCAAATATTACTTTAGCTCCTTTATGATGAAAATTTTCATTGATGAGTCTGCAGTCATAGAAGTGCCTCCACTCCACTGCTTTGCTTATAGAGGTCAAACAAAAACCTCACCTACATTGCTTGGTTGACACTTAAATTAGGAGAATAAAAGTGTGTCACGTGCTAGCTTTTGTGACTCAAAGCTTCTCATTTATTATATTAAGTTATTACTATACAGATGATGTAAATGCATTATAGTTTCAAAGCTGCAGCGGGAATCATTCCATGCACTAAAGAGTACACGTTTTTTAAAAATCCAAGCATATTAAATATATTAAAGTTACTATGAAATGTCCGCCACACAAATGTTCCTCAAGATTATATAACTGCTTGGGTTCACCAAGAGTTTAGCGTGGTAGTGGTCAAAGACCCCATCTGGCACTTAGGCCTGCTGACACTCATTAACCCCCAAGATGCCCATACTAGTATCCAGTGAGCTGAGTTAAAGCATCAATTAGCAAAAGCGAAGAGTAGAGAGAAGACTTCCCTTGAGTACACCCCGCCCTATTAAATATGCAAAGGACTTCATTCACCTTAGAACATCACAACATAAGCGTACCCACAGTATGGCTTAAGCCTGCACATTTTTGAAAACTCCTGCCATGGCTGTGTAGTTTCCAATCTGGATATGTGTGATATTTCTGTTTTTGAGTGCTTTTATATGACGTTTCCCAGTCTTACGTGTGACACTTTTGATGACACTGTATTGAAATTGTTGTCAATGACCCAAGCAGTAAAATTTAATCCATATGATTTTTCCATCCTGGTGTAATCCTGGTGTAATCACTACCCCATTAAAGAGACCTGCCTTAACAGCAGCTGCGACCATTGCAGGTAAGAGCGGTGGGGCCAACTGGGGGGGATTTCGAGAGACGACCACCAGGGAAAATTAATTATTTATTTAATTTTCCCTTGTGGTCATCTCTCAAAATCACCCCCCCCCCCCCAAGCCGGCCCCACAGCCCCACCGCTCTTACCTGCAGCGGCCACGGCTCCTTAACAGCAGCAGGAATTATATTAGTAACAAAAAATTCAATTCAATTCAATGTGGACCCTTCAGGAGTCCTTTGATGAACATTTTTTTGAAGGGCGCCTACTTTTGTCACCTGCCTAGAAAAACATGAGTGCAGTCTCTTTCCTCAAAGGCCTTTGGACCCTGCATTGCTTAGATTTCACTGATTGTGATGTTCGAAAATTGGAAGATAATTTGAAATGTATAACATTCAGCCCAAGCAAATGAGGTTCTTGTTGCTCCATTTCATGTCGAGATTAAATCACAAAGTATTTTGAATTAACAATGTTCAGCTGGCAAATGACCATTCATTACGTGCACTACCTCTTGCTAGTTCTGACCTTTCAATCCACAGTTGTTGCATTCTGGGAGATGTAGTTTGGCTTTTCAATTAGAAATGTGAGTTTAAATATCCAAAGCACCAGTGACACTAGGTAAGAAAACCTTGCACTGGACTGAATGAAGCTGTCAAACATAACACGGCCATTTAGCAGCTATAATAATTGAAGTAACTCTTGAGATGTCGCCTGAGTTCATTATTCTGCACTGGTTTCAAAGAGGTTTTTGCAATGAACAGCCTCCTGTGGCTGCCCTCCTCCACACCTAAAGTGAGTTTGCGAGCTGATTGCTCAGCTGATGTGTCGATCACTTGAAAATTATCTTGTTTATGTAGCGTCTTCCCCAGCCCAGGAGCATGCAGATGAGTTACATCACATGAGAGCTGCGGTCAAGCAGTACTTTATTCTTCAGCATACTGTGCATTGCCATTAACCACACCCTAACACTTCTTCGCATATTATGCATTTCCTCTTCAGTGTCCGCCCAGAACCTCAAGGGTCCTAGAGCGCATATTATCAATATGCAACATCTCCCCCTTTGTCAAATGAAAAGTTGTAGGCATCACTAAAATCACATTTCCTCGATTAGGTGGTGAGGTGCTCGCCCATGTCTGACGGAACCGGTGATCTGAGATGATTGAGGTTCATCCTGATAGGGCAACGGTGACATAGGCTCATGTGTTTGAGCCAAACCTGCTGGTGGGGTCACCTCACGAGTTGCTTCAGGACTCAACAAGTGTCATGGTAGGTATTTATAATTTTACGTGTCCCTAGTGATGGACAGGACGATATGCTGTCACCATATGCCCCTTGCACACCACAACCTGTAATGGATTAGTGGCAAAAGGAGTGTCAGTTTTCTGTCTTCGCCTCTGCTTAACCAGTACCCAGTCTTCTTTGTCAAAGACTGTCTCCTGTGTGTGGTGACAGTGATCTGCATACATTTTCATTTTCCTTTACCGAGACGCATCGGTGTCTCCAAACTTGTCAGCATTCGCTGATCGAACCGAGGTCCACTGAGGTAGTTTTGTTCTGATATCCAGTGGCAGCTCCTATGCTAAGGCGGAGGAGCGTCGCCCCACTGCTTTTTTGCAGTGAAAGACAGAGAAAATAAAATGATAATAACTCATGTTATTATCATTTTATTTTCTCCTACTTCTGCCCACAGCTTTGCGTGAGGGGGCGGGGCAGGGGAGGAGTGGTTGTGCCCTCCTAAAGTGTACAATGCCTGCTAGGATGGCCCTCTCGGGCCACTCAAAATATTCATGCGCACTTCGCATGTTCTCCAGGCAGGCTGCATCGCAGCCTATGTGGAGAACATGCCCAGGCCTCCAGTCAGCGTCCGAGCTGACAGGGTCAAGACTGATCTGCATATGGCTGGGTCTGAACTGGAATGGCATGGGGAGCAAAACAATGATGGATTGAGGCCCAGATCTCTGTACTGGGGTGAATATTTGACATTGTGCAGCATTCTGTCCATCAATTTTTTTGCATTTGTCACCCGAGCGCCGAAAAACGGCGCTCCGCCCAATCACAACACTGCTAAGGCAGCATTGTGATTGGCTGACTGGGAGCCTGGGTGTGCTTCCTGTGGCCGATTCCGAGCGAGGGAGGACTACGGAGGAGAGATGTGCAAGGAAGTGGCGAAAAGGTACGTTTTTAATTAGATTTTTTCTTAACCGCTTCCCTCGTGTACTCCCCCTCCCACATACTCCCCTCTACCTCACCCGTCCTCCCCCCTCCTGCCCCCGCCCCCTACCTCCGATCGGTGCCAGCCGCACCTGCTGATGGCTCTCACAAATAGCAAGGTGGCTGGACTCTCACCAGTTGTGGAATGAGGATTTGATTGGAAAGGCCCAGAGGGCCTGACGCATGGCTTGGTTCAGATCGATTCTCTCTATGGACCCTCTTTCAATGACCCCCTTGAGGGTACCCATGAATTGTTCAACTACACCATTGGCCTGAGGCTAGATGGGTGTACTCTTTTGGTGTTTGACGTTGAGACGGATAAGAAATTCTTTGAACTCTTTGCTGTTAAAGGGGTGGGCCATTATCATATTTGAGAATTTCAGGGATGCCCCACATTGCAAAGATGTCATCAAGCCAGTCTATGAATTTGTCATGACTTGTCGAAGATAGGTCTACCTCCAAAAGAAAGCGTGAATATTCGTCTATGACTACCATGAGATGGTGTCCATTTCCTAAAGGCCCAAAAACATCAACTGCAACCCTCTTCCATGCATGAGCAGGAAGGTCAGACATTGTCATTGTGTGCTGTGTCACCTTGACTCCTCTCGACTCACTCATCTAGCCGAGGGAACCACACTCGATCTCTTAAGGCTCTTTTGATGGCTGCAATATCAAGGTGTCCTTCATGGGCCAGCTCGATGACCAGCTGTCTTAGGCTTCCAGATATGACAATTCTCGAGCCTTGTAGTATTACGCCTTCTTCAATATGTGACGGAACAACGAAGGCCTTAACCACAAAGGCTTTTACAATGGCAGTTGAATAACGCCAATGCCGTAACAACACTAGTATCAAGAACGAAAGTCGTCATCATGCCGACACATAGGGAAACCTTTAAGCACCCATTTTCTCAAATGCCACATTCACACACAGTTATAGCATGCATACCATCAATATGCTGATTTAAAAATAATCTAGAAACATACAAAAATTTCAAATACAGCAGGGTAGAACTGAAAAACAAAGTAAATGTAACATTTTAACAAAGCCATATTTACAATAAATGTGTTTTCAATTAACCAGTTTCTGCAGTAGTCCTTCATTTATATTAAACAATGCATTACATCATCTCCCAAAGAAAAATGGCTGCCATTGTCTGTGTAGAACTCAAAATAATGTCAAACAATAATTAGGGAAATAAAGAAACATTCTGTGACTTTCTAAAGAATGTTAAAAAATGCAGTCCAAAACTTAATATGTTTTAAAGTATAGTTTAGTTAAAAAAAACACATAAATTCTGCTGACCACCATTTTGTGCTCAGTGCTTCTCTGACACTGCTCATGAGCACACGTCTCTGCAAGTCCCTGTGTGAAATCCTGTTTATCGACGAGACAGGGCCACTTATCTGTAGTAGTAGGTAAAACGTTCATAGCAAACACCCTTATTCTAAACAATTTATTTGAGAATAATTAAAAATGATTACCTATTTTTCTATATAATATAGCTGCCTTACTTTTGCCACAACAGCAGAAATCCAAATAATGTAAACAATATTAAAAATGTATTTTAACAGTGCCTCACCGCAACTTGATGAGATAGATTATTAATATTACTATGTTAACAGCATTCCATTAGGCATGTACTGAAGAGTGACCTAGGGGGCAAACTTTTTAATCTACCACCACTGGAGGTGTACATTAGGGCAGGTGCTGGACAGTGGCGGGGGCTAATTTTCTTATTCTAACTCTGCTGGGGGCGTCCCTCAGGGCAGGCCCTGGACAGTGACTGGGGCAAAGTTTTTATACTAACTCTGCTGGGTGCGTCCCTCAGGGCAGGTCCTGGACAGTGGTGGGGAGCTAATTTTTTATTCTAACTCTAATGGGAGCGTACCTCAGGGAAGGTGCTGGACAGAGACTGTGGGCAATGTTTTTTATTCCAACTCTGCTTGGTGCATCCCACAGGGCAGGCGCTGGAAAGTGACTGGGGGCTAATATTTTATGCTAACTCTGTTGTGGGCATCCCTCAGGGCTGGTACTGGACAGTGACTGGCGGCTACTTTTTTTATTCCAACTGTGCTGAGGGTGTCCCTCAGGGCAAACGCTGGACAGTGGCAGGGGGCTTGTGTTGTATTCTATCTCTGCTGAGGGTGTCCCTCAGGGCATGTGCTAGATAGTGGCTGGGGACTGATTGTTTATTCTAATCCCACTGCGGGACATCCATCAGGGCAGGTGATGGACAGTGGCAGAGGGCTATTTTTTATTCTAACTCTACTGGGGATGTACCGCAGGGCAGGAGCTGGACAGTGGCAGGGTGCACATTTTTTATTCCAACTCCTGTGGGGGCATCCCTCAGGGCAGGTGCTGGACAGTGACTGAAGACAAAGACTTTATACTAACACCGCTGAGTGAGTACCTCAGGGCAGGCACTGGACAGTGACTGGGGCTAATTTTTCATTCTAACTTTGCTGGGAGCATACCTCAGGGCAGGTGCTGGACAGTGGCAGGGGGGTGATTTTTATTCTAACTCCACTGACGGTGTCCCTCGGGGCAGGTGCTGGATACTGACTGGGGGCTAATTTTTTATTCTAACTGCACTGGGGTTGTCTCTCGGGGCAGGTGCTGGACACTGACTGGAGGCTTACTTTTTATTATAACTCTGCTGGGGCATCCCTCAGGGCAGGTGCTGGACAGTGGCTGGGGGCTAATTTCTTATTCTAACTCTGCTGTGAGTGTCCCTCAGGGTGGTAGCTGGACTGTGGCAGGGGATTCATTTTTTATTCTGACTCTGCTGGGGGGGACCCTCATGGCAGGCGCTGGACATTGGCAGGGGGCTAATTATTTATTCTAAGTTCACTGAGGGCGTCTCTCGGGGCAGGAACTGGACAGTGACTCGGGGATCATTTTTTATTCTAACTCCTCTGGGAGCGTCCCACAGGGCAGGTGCTGGGCAGTGGCAGGGGGTTAATTTTTTATTCTAACCCCACTGGGGGTGTCCCTCAGGGCAGGTGCTCGACAGTGAATGGGAGCTAATTTTTCATTTTACCTCTGCTGCGGGTGTCCCTCAGGGAAGGCGCTGGACAGCGCCTGGGGGCTATTTTTTCTTCTAACTTCGCTGGGGGCATCCCTCAGGGAAGGCGCTGGACAGTGACTGAAACCTAAATTACTCTTCCATCTCCGCTGGGGGCATCCATCGGGGCAGGTATTGCACAGTGTCTGTGGGCTAAAATTGTACTCTTACTCTCCTGGGGTATTCCTCAGAGAAGGTGATGGACAGTTGCTTTGGGTGTAAAATGCAAAGGTGACTCCACTAGGGGGATAGCCTCAAGGAGGTGCAGGACCTAGTGTTATGTTTCATACAGGTACCCAGATAGAGGCTCAGGTAGTAACCAGACCTTTCGCCTATATTTCCACTGCCATTACACTACATAACGGTTCTTGGTACTGGCCTTTTACCTAGTTAGGGTACTGCTTAAATGACATGGGGTGTTCTCTGAAAACTAGCCTCATTCATTATGCATGAGGATTCTTAGAATCTCAGCAGGACTACCATCTCCTGTATAATAACTATCTATAACGGTCATTCCTTCAGTCATCCTAGTCCGACACGACACTGCAAGGTAGATCCCCTGAGTGTACCACTTTGGGTTTATAAACACCATATCTTTGCTGAGGCAGGGAGAGGAGAAAAAGGACTTCCATGCTGACACATTGACACGAGACGCTGAGGTTCCTGCATGCAAACACTCCAGCTCGCAGTGGCTGACATCCCTCACAGGGTGTCCATCTCGAGACCTAGACGGGGTACCACAGTCTCTCACTTCAGGTAATGGGGTTGACTTTATCCTAGAGGGATGCTTGGCTCTACACCTACATACATAATAGGTACACTTAGGTACATCTAGTTAGGGTCGCATCGTAGGAGTACGCATTATTACTGTCATGTATTTTATAGACATGCCTGTATTCATTGTTTTAGCACTATGGTTGAAATCTACCATCCTTTTACTTTGTTGGTGCTTATAATAATTTATATCTGTTTCTGTCTTATGGTTGTTTCAGCATACCTATTTTACACAACAATGATGCTGGTTCAGTAAATGCTTATTGAAAACGTCCCCACCGTTTATTCTGAGTATCTCTGTGAGACAAAGTGAGCACGAGTGACTGAGTGAAAAGTACTGCACTGTTTCCACGATCCCTGATGGGACAGAGTTGTCATGTTTGATAGTTGCCAAGAACTATTCTCTCCTTGGTAAGAGTGGTTTCTAGTGGCACTGTGAGCTAGCTGCTATACAGGGGTGTCTGGAATCAGTCTGGACACCAATCCCACAGTCTATGTTGTCTAAACACGCAGATCCTATATAGGTTTATAGTGACTACACAACATGGCGCACAACGTTAGTTTGGTACTTATTTAACGGTCAAATCTGAGTAGTTCAGTCATGCTATTCTCAGAGACCCCACTCACATTTTCCCAGAGACGTCTGGAGTGGGAAGGGAACAATCCGCCACAGCTGAGTAGGCATATACTATGTATTGGCTGTAGGTTTATCAAGCTTGCAGGACAAACAGTTCCAGGTGGTGCATAAAACCTTATCTCAGTTTCCTTGAAACTTCCTCTTTTTTCATTAACGGCTGATGACGACGCCGCTGCGCAAGCACAACATGCGACTGCAGCAAAGGAGGAAGAACAAGAAGGTGAAATAAACATTCCAGAAAATGTCAGAACTGCCCTTACTTTAAAACTAGCAGAATATGGAGTCATGTGAGAAGTTGGCCTGGCATATGCTGTCCACTAATTATAGTGGGCACCTTGCACCAGTCCAAACAACCCCTTATTGGAGATAGGTTAAAGACAACCTTTATTGAAAGCTATCCTAGTGGTAGCTATGGAGAGCAGCCTTCAGGCTAAGTCTTGAAGGACTGTAAAGCAGCTTGTTTTACCAGTCTATAATCTCTTGAGTGACCAAATGAAAGAGGACCACACCAGGTATATATTCAAAATATATGTATTTATTGCTAAACACACCCCTCTAGTCTCTTTATGAGGCTAGAGTTCGAAGTACATAAGTTATAAGTTAGTTATCTACAGTAATAGCACAAATACACGTTTGAGCCCTAGGGGCGTACCAAACCATATACCAATAAAGTGGTATAAGAACCACGACTCAGCTAGACACAGGGCCTAGAGCCTGTAGAAGTGCTTGGACCACAAGGAACCACCCAAGGTAGTGACACAGGGGACCCACGGGGACACGTGCAGTGTAAGAACACAGCCGCGAATCGCCGTTGACTTCTATGGGGAAAGTCGCGGTTGGAATTTTAAAGAAAAGGGACACTTAGAGGAGGACTTGGAGCAAACCCTTTGAGAACTAGGCTGTTCTAGTGTCAATACCCACGGGAGCACCGGAGTACTCGAGTTACCTCACCCAGGGGAGCCGGGTGCATAGGTGTCTTTCGGGGTCGGGTTTCGTCGTCGTTTTCAATGGCGATCTGCTGCAAAGTGCTGCTGGCGGCCAAGTCGAAAGTGTTCGGGTGGATCCAAAGGTGGATCGAAGATCTGAAGAACCTGAAAGCAGAGGGGACAGAGTCTGGGTCACTAGCCAGTGACCAGGAGGGCGATGAGCAGATGCCCACCGATGTCGAGTGCTTCAGGTAGGTTGACGGTCATCTTGACTCTTCAGCCACGAGGTCCAGGAGGCGTCGTCGACAACCAGGAGCTGGATTCGAGCTCTGCCATAACGTCTGTCGATTGCATGGGTATCGGCGACCGGATTGGACCCAACAAGCCTTGGCAACGGCAAGTCTCGTGAAAATGGAAGAAGGACGATGGTGCAGACCAGCAAGGTCTGTGGGACTCACCCAGCAAAGGTAAGTCAGGGCATGCCTGGAGCAACCAGGGAGCCCAAGTAGAAGAAGATTGGCCTTCGGGAAGGCCTACTAGCCAACGGACTAGCGACCGCGAAGGAGCCTCGAGTCGACGCATGTGGAGCTGGCTCACAGGACACTCGTGGAGTGGAGGCCAGTGATCTTCGGTGCAGTCGGTGCTGGAGGCTGGGGCTACTCGAAGCCCAAAGCACAACTTCGTGGGAGACCCAGAAGAGGATGCACTTGCAAATGTGATCGGTGTCCAGGGGTCACGGTTCCACGTTACCCACGACAGCTACGGGCCTCAGCTTTGCTGGGGACTCAGGGCAGCCTCGAGGAAGTCTGGAAATACACCTCTGGTGATGCAAAGACTTCGGCGTCCGGTGGGAGCTTCAGCGATGCAGACCGGACAATTGCTTCTTTGGTGCCTGCCAAGCAGGGGAGTCACTCCTTGACCCCAAGGGAGATTCTTCAGTCCTCTAATCTTGAAGTAGAGCGTCGAAGGTCCAGGATTCTGTGTCAGAGTTTCATCCAGGTTAATCTAAAGTCCTAAGGACTGGGGTCCCATACTTATACTAAGATAGGGGGTTGGACATACTCTGGGGACCCACCTATGGGAGGGTCAGGGCAGAGGGGTGGTTACACCCCTTTCCCTTTGTCCAGTTTCGTGCCAGAGCAGGGGCTGGAAGCCTCTGAGCCGGTTTGAACTGGGGTATGCACAGGGACACCAAATGTGCCCCCAGTGCAGGACTTCAAAGCACCAGAGAGTGCTCCCGCCCAGCCCCAATACACACTATCCTGTCAGGGGAGGTGGTTACACCTCCCTGGGACAGGAAACCTATTGTCCAGGCCTCCCCTGCCGGAGTTTCGGTCAGCAGCAGGAGGCCAGACTCGTGTCTGTGGCAGCGGCATCCATTTTGTGATGCCAGGGCTCTGGAAAGTCAGTACCGGGTATACCGGTGTGTACATGTCTCTCCTCTAGAAGGGTGGAATGCTACCCCCGCCGCCAGAACTGGCGGGGGGTAGTATTCCAAGATGTTTGACACCAAACACGACATGTTTCCGTGCAGCCATCCCAAAGTTAGCATTTAACGCGAGGTTATAATGCGCTTAAGAGTATATGGTCGGGCTGCACTACAAACAGCATCAGAGAAGGGTCTCCGAACGCTGCAGAGGGGCCCAGCTCATGCAGGGGCACCCTCTCACATAGGAACCACGCACTCTGCCTTCAGGATTGATAAGGCCTGCCATAGGAGTGACTTATAGGTTTATATGTGTGTATGTATGTAGTGATATAGGTATCCTATATCACAGTAAGGGGTGCATGCACCACCTTACCCAGGCTGCAGTAGCAGACCTGTGGTGTCCTTTTGGCTGGCCTTCCAGGGGTGGCACAATACATTCTTCAGCCCCTGGCAGGCCTCTGAGGTACCTATGCCCGGGGTACATAGTATACCATATACTAGGGACTTACAAGGGCACTCCAGATTCCAATCAGAGATGTGCCTAGGGCACATGGAAACCATTTTAGAGAGGAAGCAGCTAGGCTGGGGTTCTGATTAGCAGGGCCCCAGCCAGACTAAAGTCGAAAAACAGTGAAGCATCAGCAAAAAGTGGGGGTACCCATGTGAAGCAGATCCTACTCTCCTACACAACCCCCCAAACGTAGGGACATTAAACTAACCTTGCCCAGTTAAGTCTTCATGTTCTAAGTGGAAGTACCTAGAGAGTCCATCTGCATTGGCATGGTTACTCCCAGGTCTATGTTCCACTGTGAAGTCCATCCCCTGTAGGGAAATGGACCACTTAAGCAGTTTGGGGTTTTCACCCTTCATTTGTTTTAGCCATAAGAGGGGCTTATGGTCGGTTTGAACAAGGAAGTGAGTACCAAACAAGTATGGCCTCAACTTCTTCAGAGCCCAGACCACAGCAAAGGCCTCCCTCTCAATGGCTGACCAACGTTTCTCTCTAGGGGTCAGCCTTCTGCTAATAAAAGCTACTGGCTGATCCTGACCTTCATCATTCAATTGTGACAGTACAGCCCCTACCCCCAATTCAGATGCATCTGTTTGGACAATGAACTTCTTGGAGTAATCAGGACTCTGTAGAATGGGAGCAGTGCACATGGCCTGCTTTAGGTCATCAAATGCCTTTTGACAGCTAACTGTCCACTGAACCTTTTGGGCATTTTCTTGGAAGTTAAGTCATTCAGGGTGTCACTATTGATCCATACCCCTTGACAAATCTCCTATAGTACCCAGTCAGGCCTAAAAGGCTCTCACCTGAGTCTGGGTAGTTGGAGCAGTCCAGTCCATGATGGTCTGGATCTTGCTCTGCAGTGGTTGAACCTGGCCTCCACCCACAAGGTGGCCCAAGTACACAACCTGACTCTGCCCTATCTGGCACTTTGTGGCCTTGATAGTCAGGCCTGCTTTCTGCAGGGCCTGCAAAACATTTCTGAGGTGGACCAGGTGATCCTCCCAGGTGGAGCTAAAGACAGCAATATCATCTAGATATGCTGCACTATAGGCTTCCAGACCTGTAAGGACTGTATTCACCAACCTCTGAAAAGTGGCAGGTGCATTCTTCAGACCAAAGGGCATCACCACAAATTGATAATGCCCACTAGGGGTTGAGAATGCTGTCTTTGGCTTTGCATCATCAGCTAGTCTGATCTGCCAGTAGCCAGCTGTCACGTCAAATGTGCTTAGATACTTGGCTGAGGCCAAAGTGTCTATTAGCTCATCTGCCCTAGGTATTGGATGGGCATCAGTCCTAGTGACTGCATTGAGACCCCTGTAGTCCACACAAAACCTCATCTCTCTTTTCCCACCATTGGTGTGAGGTTTTGGCACAAGGACCACTGGACTAGCCCAAGGGCTATCTGAGGGTTCAATAACTCCCAAATCCAACATCTTCTGGACTTCTGTCCTGATACAGTCCCTGACATGGTCAGGTTGCCTATAAATCTTATTTTTAATAGGCAGACTGTCCCCAGTGTCCACTTCATGAGTGCACCAGGTAGTCTGACTGGGTGTCAGTGTGAATATGTGCCTGAACTGATTGAGCACCTGTCTGCAATCAGTTTGCTGCTGGGCAGTGAGGCTGCCTGCCAAGGCTACACCATCCACTGACCCATCATCAGGGTTCTGTGAGAGCAGGTCAGGGAGTGGGTCACTCTCTTCCTCCTGTCCCTCATCAGTAGCCATGAGCAAGCCCATGTCTGCCCTGTCCACATATGGTTTTAACCTGTTGACATGGAGAACCCTGTGGGGACTCCTGGGTGTTCCTAGGTCTACTAAATAGGTAACCTCACCCTTCTGTTCAACAATTGTATGGGGTCCACTACATTTGTCTTGGAGAGCTGGTGGGGCCACTGGCTCCAACACCCACACCTTCTGTCCTGGCTGGTAAACAGTCAGTACAGCCTTTGGTCATGCCAGGCTTTTTGAAGATCCTGGCTAGCCTCAAGGTTTTTAGTTGCCTTTTTCATGTACTCAGCCATCCTGGAGCGGAGACCAAGTACATAGTCCACTATGTCTTGCTTTGGGGGCTTGAGCGGTAACTCCCATCCTTCCTTCACCAAGCACAATGGACCCCTGACAGGGTGACCAAACAAAAGTTCAAAAGGGCTGTAGCCAACCCCTTTTGAGGCACCTCCCTGTATGCAAATAAAAGGCAGGGCAAGAGTATGTCCCATCTTCGCCTAAGCTTTTCTGGGAGCCCTTTAATCATGCCCTTCAAGGTTTTGTTGAATCTCTCAACTAAACCATTGCATTGTGGGTGATAGGGTGTGGTGAACTTGTAAGTCACTCCACACTCCTTCCACATTGCTTTCAAGTATCCAGACATAAAGTTAGCACCCCTGTCTGATACAACCTCCTTAGGGAAGCCCACTCTTGAGAAAATTCCCAGGAGGGCTCTTGCCACCACAGGTGCTGTAGTGGTCCTAAGGGGAATAGCCTCTGGGTACCTGGTGGCATGATCCACTACCACCAGGATAAACCTGTGCCCAGATGCTGTTTGGGGATCCATGGGACCAACAATGTCAATCCCCACCCTTTCAAAGGGAACCCCCACCACAGGTAGTGGTATCAGGGGGCCTTTGTAGTGCCACCTGCCTTGCCACTGGCCTGGCAGGTTACACAGGAGCGACAAAACTCCTTGGTGTCTTCAGACATGTGGGGCCAGTGAAAGTGAGGGACAATTCTGTCCCAAGTCTTGTTCTGGCCCAGGTGACCTGCTAAGGGAATGTCATGGGCTAGGGTCAATAGGAAGCCCCTGAACTTCAGAGGTATGACCAACCTCCTGGTGGCACCAGGCTTGGGGTCTCTACACTCTGAGTACAAGAGTCCAGCATCCCAATACACAGTATGGGGACCACTAGCTTTCCCAGCAGCCTCAGTAGCAGCTTGCTGTCTGAGGGGTTCAAGAGAGGGGCAGCTCTGCTGCTCCTGGCTCAGATCTGCCCTGGAAGGGCCCCTGTCCCCAAGAACTCAACCTGGTCAGGTTCAAGCTCCTCTGGGACAGTTCCTTCCTCAGGACTGAGATCATCCCCCTCAAGAGACTGATCTTCCTTCTGAGCCAAGGGGGAAGGCACTGCCTTTACCCTACTACTCCTCTTCTTGGAGGGCACTTGGTCCATTATTCCAGAATCCAAGGCCTGTTCAGTGTTAGACATCTTGGCTTGTGACCTGGTCACAGCAAACACATCTGCAGGGATGCCCAGCATTTCTGCATGGGTCCTGAGCTCCACTTCTGCCCAAGCTGAAGTTTCTAAATCATTGCCAAGCAGGCATTCAACTGGTAGGTCTGCACTTACCACAACCTTCTTAAGGCCAGTTACCCCTCCCCAGGAGAAGGTAACAACTGCCAGAGTATGGTCTGTTCTGACATTGCTAGCATTGGTCACTTGGTACATTTCACCAAGTATAATCTGCCCAGGATTCACAAGATCTTGTGTCACCATGGTGACACTTGCCCCTGTGTCCCTAAATGCCAAAGCCTCTTTTCCATTGATTAAGGGCTGTTGCCTGTACTTGCCCAGATTACTGGGACTCACAGAGGAGGTCACATCCATGCCTCCATCACAGTCTAGGACAGCCTGAGTGAGTTCTCTGACTAGGTCAGAGCTCATCTCCTTACCCAGGGTCAACCCTACTAAACCCTTGGCTTGTGTAGTCCCACCACCAACTGTAACTACAATAGGGGGAGCAGGTGCCTTAGGGGCATTGGTGGGGGCTGTTGTAGAGTCTTTGGACTTGGTGCAATCACTGGTCCAGTGGGTCTTTTGTTTACAGACCTTGCACCATGGTTTCTTTTGGCCTTTCCCTTTGTTAGACTGTGAATCCCCACCTGAAGAAGATTTTTGGGGGCCTTGTGAAGACTTCTGGTCTTTACCCTTCTCCCCACCCTTATCAGAGTTCTTAGAACCTTGCTTCTTTGGGTCACCACCTTGGTTCTGTACCTTCTGCCTCACCCTGGTTCTGACCCATTTGTCTGCCTTCTTTCCCAATTCTTGGGGAGAGGTCAGATCAGAGTCCACCAGGTACTGATGCAACAGCTGATTTTGACAGTTATTAAGAATCTGCTCCCTCATGATAAGATTGTACAATCCTGTGAAGTCACACACCTTACTGCCCATCAACCAACCTTCCAGAGCCTTAGCAGAACAATCCACATAGTCTACCCAGTCTTGAGTATGTGCTTGTTGGGTATCTCTGAACTTTAACCTGTATTGTTCAGTTGTTAGGCCAAACCCATCAATCAGAGCACTCTTCAAGACTTTGTAATTGTCAGCATCCTCTTCTCTTACAGTGAGGAGCTTGTCTCTACCTTTGTCTGCAAAGGAGAGCCACAAGATTGCTGCCCACTGCTCCTGGGGGACCCTCTGTACTTTACAGGCCCTCTCCAGTGCAGTTATCCATTTGTGGATGTCATCCCCACTCTGGTAGGGAGGGACAATATTGCTCAGGTTTCTATGGTCATAAGACCTTTCCTCTCTCTGGGGAAATTGCTGCCACCATGGGACTCTAGTCCCATCTTTTTCTCTCTCTATAGAGATCTAGGGACTCCTGTCTATAGCCAATTGCTGTTTTCTGAGTTCAAGCTGGGCTTGCTCATACTGAATCAGTCTCTTCCTCCTCTCATGAGAGGATTCCCTTCCATGAGAGGAGACAGAGGTCCCTACAGAGGTGTCAGAGTGGTTAGACTCCTGAGAAGGAGATCTAGGCCTTCTGGGCACACTCACAATTCTTCCTGGGGGACAAAGGGGAGGTCATTCTGATCCTCCTCCTCCTCCACAGGAGGAATTGGGTTTTCCAGGTCAAGGTCATTTTCACCTTCCTGGCCAGTTTCAGAGGGGGGCCCTGGGTTTCTTCACCCCTGACCCCTTCCTCATTTTCTGCCCCACCCTCTCTGCCTACCCCTTCAGACCCTAGGGGCCTGCTGAGATCATCAGCCAGTAACACCTCCCTGAGGTGTTGGGTGCTGGCACTTTTGCCTGCCTTCAGCTTCCTAGTATTGCATAATGCTCTCAATTCCAAGAATGGGAGTTTATCATACTTGGAGGGAAGAAGCCCACTGGCTTCTGGCAAGGACTCACTGGGTCCTGGCTTTGAAGACATTACTAGTGAGGTGTGGAGTGTGCACTACCTACTCTAGTGTGGCCTACTAAACTCTCTTGAGTTGTAGAAAGGGTGTGCTATCCCTTAACACACAACTCTAAGTTCAGTAGAACTTACTGTATACTAAGCTTGATTTATATGTACCTAAGGTACCCTTAGTGGTTTTCAGTTGATCAATTCAATTGAGATTATCTGGTAAAACAATAGCAAGCTGGAATCCCACACGCTGCACACCAATGTGAGAAGTTGGCCTGGTATATGCTGTCCACTAATTATAGTGGGCACCTTGCACCAGTCCAAACAACCCCTTATTGGAGATAGGTTAAAGACAACCTTTATTGAAAGCTATCCTAGAGGTAACTATGGAGAGCAGCCTTCAGGCTAAATCTTGAAGGAATGTAAAGCAGCTTGTTTTACCAGTCTATAATCTCGTGAGTGACCAAATGAAAGAGGACCACACCAGGTATATATTCAAGATATATGAATTTATTGCTAAACACACCCCTCTAGTCTCTTTATGAGGCTAGAGTTCGAAGTACATAAGTTATAAGTTAGTTATCAACAGTAATAGCACAAATACACGTTTGAGCCCTAGGGGCGTACCAAACCATATACCAATAAAGAGGTATAAGAACCACGACTGAGCTAGACACAAGGCCTAGATCCTGGAGAAGTGCTTGGACCACAAGGAACCACCCAAGGTAGTGACACAGGGGACCCACGGGGGACGCGTGCAGTGTGAGAACACAGCCGCAAATTGCCGTTGACTTCTATGGGGAAAGTCGCGGTTGGAATTTTAAAGAAAAGGGACACTTAGAGGAGGACTTGGAGCAAACCCCTTTAGAACTGGGTTGTTCTAAAGTCTATACCCACGGGAGCACCGGAGTACTCGTGTTACCTCACCCAGGGAAGCCGGGTGCATAGGTGTCTTTCGGGGTCAGGTTTCGTCGTCGTTTTCAATGGCGATCTGCTGCAAAGTGCTGCTGGCGGCCAAGTCGAAAGTGTTCGGGTGGATCCAAAGGTGGATCGAAGATCTGAAGAACCTGAAAGCAGAGGGGACAGAGTCTGGGTCACTAGCCAGTGACCAGGAAGGCGATGAGCGGATGCCCACCGATGTCGAGTGCTTCAGGTAGGTTGACGGTCGTCTTGACTCTTCAGCCACGAGGTCCAGGAGGTGTCGACGACGACCAGGAGCTGGATTCGAGCTGTCCCATGACGTTTGTCGATTGCTGAGGTGTCGGCGACCGTATTGGACCCAACAAGCCTTGGCAACAGCAAGTCTCATGGAAATAGAAGAAAGACGGTGGTGCAGACCAGCAAGGTCTGAGGGACTCACCCAGCGAGGGTAAGTCAGGGCACGCCTGGAGCAATCAGGGAAGCCCAAGCAGAAGAAGATTGGCCTTTGGGAGGGCCTACTAGCCAACGGACTAGCAACCGCGAAGGAGCCTTGAGTGGACGCACTTGGAGCTGGCTCACGGGACACTCGTGGAGTGGAGGCCAGTGATCTTCAGTGCAGTCGGTGCTGGAGGCGGGGGCTACTCGGAGCCCAAAGCACAACTTCGTGGGAGCCCAGGAAGAGGATGCACTTGCAAATGTGCTCGGTGTCCATGGGTCACGGTTCCACGTTACCCACGACAGCTACGGGCCTCAGCTTTGCTGGGGACTCAGGGCAGCCTCGGGGAAGTCTGGAAATCTACCTCTGGTGATGCAAAGACTTCGGCGTCCGGCGGGAGCTTCAGCGATGCAGACCGGACAATTGCTACTTTGGTGCCTGCCAAGCAGGGGAGTCACTACTTGACCCCAAGGGAGATTCTTCAGTCCTCTAATCTTAAAGTAGAGCGTCGAAGGTCCAGGATTCTGTGTCAGAGTTTCGTCCAGGTAAATCTAAAGTCCTAAGGACTGGGGTCCCATACTTATACCAAGTTAGGGGTTTGGAAATACTCTGGGGACCCACCTATGGGAGGGTCAGGGCAGAGGGGTGGTTACACCCTTTCCCTTTGTCCAGTTTCGCGCCAGAGCAGGGGCTGGAAGCCCCTGAGCCGGTTTGAACTGGGGTATGCACAGGGACACCAAATGTGCCCCCAGTGCAGGACTTCAAAGCACCAGAGAGTGCTCCCGCCCAGCCCCAATACACACTATCCTGTCTGGGGAGGTGGTTACACCTCCCTGGGACAGGAAACCTATTGTCCAGGCCTCCCTGCTGGAGTTTCGGTCAGCAGCAGGAGGCCAGACTCGTGTCTGTGGCAGCGGCATCCATTTTGTGATGCCAGGGCTCTGGAAAGAAGTTACCGGGTAGGCCGGTGGGTACATGTCTCTCCCTCTAGAAGGGTGGAATGCTACCCCGCCGCCAGAACTGGCGGGGGTAGTATTCCAAGATGTTTGACACCAAACTCGACATGTTTTGGTGCAGCCAGTCCAAAGTTAGCATTCTACCGCGGGGATATAATGGACTTAAGAGTATATGGTCAGGCTGCACTGCAAACAGCATCAGAGGAGGTACTCCGAATGCTGCAGAGGGGCTCTGCTCGTGCAGGGGCACCCTCTCACATAAAAACCAAGCACTCTGCCTTCAGGATTGATAAGGCCTGCCATAGGAGTGACTTATAGGTTTATATGTGTGTATGTATGTAGTGATATAGGTAGCCTATATCACAGTAAGGGGTGCATGCACCACCTTACCCAGGCTGCAGTAGCAGACCTGTGGTGTCCTTTTGGCTGGCCTTCCAGGGGTGGCACAATACATTCTTCAGCACCTGGCAGGCCTCTGAGGTACCTATGCCCGGGGTACATAGTATACCATATACTAGGGACTTACAAGGGCACTCCAGATTCCAATCAGAGATGTGCCTAGGGCACATGGAAACCATTTTAGAGAGGAAGCAGCTAGGCTGGGGTTCTGATTAGCAGGGCCCCAGCCAGACTAAAGTCGAAAAACAGTGAAGCATCAGCAAAAAGTGGGGGTACCCATGTGAAGCAGATCCTACTCTCCTACAGTCGCCAGCTGTAGCATCTTCCTCAGACCAGGAGCATGCAGATGAATTACGCCACACAGGAGCTGCGGTCATTACTTTATTCTTCAGCATAAACGTACACACTGCGCATGACATCATACTTTCTGTTAACCACACCCTAACACCTCCCCACATATTGTGTATTTCCTCTTCAGAGTCAGCCCAGAACCATGAGGGTCCTAGTGCACAGAATATCAATATGCTACAGTTTGTATACAGACTGGCAGGCTAAGGGGCAGGTGTAGAGGAGTGGTATGCTGAGCCATGGGAAGCTTTCTGCAGTTTTATCCAGCAGAATGAATGAATGAATGAATGAAAAAGTATTTATAAAGCGCGTAGCTACCATGAGGCATTCCAGCGCTAATAGCAGTGGACAGAGAAGACAGCTTATGAGGCGGGATTTTGGAAAAGCCAAGTTTTGAGGAGTTTCCGGAGGGACAGAAGGTTGTATTCCCGAACGTAAGTGAAGAGGGAGGGCGTTCCAAAACTTGTCGACGGCGTAAGAGAATGAGCGCCCGCCGCTTCTTACTTTTTTTATTTTTGGAACTGAGGCGAGAAGGAGGTTGGCCGAGCCGAGACTTCTGTTAGGGCAGTAAGGGGAGACAATAGATTGCATAAATGTCGGTCCTTTCCCCCAGAAGGACTTGTGGGCGATACATAGAGCTTTAAATTTAATTCTCTCTGATACAGGCAGCCAATGAAGAGCCTTCAGTGCCGGATTGGCGGATTGCCGGTAGGGGGTCTGGAGGAGCAGACGAGCTGCGCAGTTTTGAACAATCTGTAACTTGGAGATGGTAGCTCGGGAGCTCCTAAATAGAGGGCATTCCCATAGTCCAGGCGGGAAAGAATAAGAGCCTGGACCATTAACCTTCTGGCAAGAAAGGGAAGAAGAGGAAGGATTTTGCGAAGCATCCTGAGAATGCCATAACAGGTGGCCGATAGTTTCGCCGCCTGATGTTCAAATTCAGGGAGAGATCCAGCCACATGCCCAGACTTTTGATCTGATTTTTTGGTGCAGGAGCAGGGCCAAGACAGTTTGGCCACAATAACCCTGAGTCGAAGATGGGAGAGTTGCTAGGAGCATAAGCTCCGTCTTTTCACCATTCAATTTCAGGCAGGAGAGCTCCATCCACTTAGCCACCTTCCCCAAACAGGGGCCCAGGCCGGAGGATGAATTTTCCGGGTGGTTTAAGACCACAACTAGTTGTGTGTCATCAGCGTATGTAACTATCTTTATACCAAATGGACGGACTATCTCAGCCACCGGGCTCATATATACATTAAATAGTGTAGGGCTCAGGGACGATCCCTGAGGAACACCGCAGCTGAGAGACATACGCTTGGAGAGGTTATCTCCTTCAAAGACCTGAAAAGACCTGTCTTCCAGGAAGGACTGCAGCCAGGTAATGACACCCCCAGTCACTCCAAGACTCCTGAGTCTGAGAGTCAGGATGTTGTAGTTGACGGTGTTGAATGCGGCGCTGAGGCCGATGTACCTCATTGGTACAGAATTTTCCTGGACTGTTCAACCACCGCTAAGAGAGTGGTTTCTGTCCCCTGTTGGGGCCAGAAACCAGTCTGTGAGGAGTGCAGAAGGTTGCTGGACTTCAAGAATCTGAATAGGACTGAATTAACGTGTCTTTAAAGGATTTTACTAATAACCGGGAGGAGGGAAATAGGACGAAAATTCCCCAGGAGGTCAGGGTCCAGATTAGGCTTTTTGAGTAGTGCTTTCACCATGGCACATTTCCAGGGAGGGGGAACTACTCCAGAAGAGATGGAGGAATTAATCAATTCCAGAATCACTGGAAGAATTGTTCCAGCGGCTAGGTTCAGAGCATGGGGGGGGGCCGGATCCCTGGGAGAGCCTGATTTTACAAGGGCCGAGATGGTTTCTAAGGGCTTAAGGTCCATCAGAGGGATTTCCTCCAACAGAGCTTGAGTGCAATGAGGAGTGATATCCAAAAGCGACGGGTCGTTTTGGCAAGCCGCGAAAGGGAATGTGATATATATATCTTGAATTTTCTTGTGAAAGAATTCTGCCAGTTCGTTGCAGTGGGCGAGGTCGCCATCTGTGGGGGCTAGTGGGGAGGGGAGTTTGAGGAGAGTCTTTGTGATGCGGAAAATTTCCCACTGGGAATTAGAGGCGAGGCTGATTTTTTTCCTCGTTGTAGGCGGCTTGTGCGGATTTAATTTCCGCTTGATAGGTTCTGATGGCCTCTCTATATTTTAGTTTGCTAGACGCCGCGTAGTCCCTTCTCCATTTTCTTTCTAATCTTTTATAGACTTGTTTATATTCACGGAGCTTAGGGGAGTACCACAGGGTGGTGTTGGTCCTGACTTTTCTTCGGGGGGATTTTTTGGGGAGAACATGGTCTAGAGAGGACTCGATCCAATCGTTAAGCTTATCGTTGGCAATGATGGGGTTCGATTCACAAGAAGGCCTGGTAGCTTCAAGAGCTGAGACCCACTGTTCTAGGGAAAGTTTAGACCACGAGCGTTCCTGGCTACTAACTGTGCTAAAAGAGGAGAGTGGACCTGTGATGCACCATGATAGGGTAATCAGAAAGTGGTCTGACCATGGCAGCAAGATAGAAACCCCCTTGGAGAGTTCCTCACTATTAGTGAAGATAGGGTCCAGTAGATGACCTTTGAAATGAGTGGCTCCAGAAACTCTTTGTTTAAACTGAAATGCTGTGAGATTTCTAACTAACTCAGAAGCAGCTGAGTTTGCGGGATCATCAAGATGCAGGTTCAGATCTCCTAATATCGTAAAGTTGGAAGGGGAGCTGGCTAGGTTAGCAACGGTTTCGGGAAGAACTTTGAGAAGTTGTCCATGGGCTCTGGGGCGGCGATAAATTAATAAGCCTGAGAATGTATGGATAGACGAGAAGCTTATCGAAAAAGAAAGATTATCGCAGTCAGGTAGAGGGTCTGCTGTAATGTAGCATTTAAACTGGTCTTTGTATATAATGGCAATGCCACCCCCTTTGCCACTTTCGCGGTCTTTCCGCTGGATAAGGTAACCAGGGGGAGGGATTGTACAAGGACAGGCTCAAACTCATTGTTAAGCCATGTTTCGGTTAAAAACAGAGCATCAGGGAGTTCCTACTCTAGAAGAATAGAAATTTCAGCAGATTGTTTGGGTAGAGACCTACAGTTTAATAAAAAAAAATTATAAGGTCCAGGGTTCTGAGAGGAGGTCTAGGTTTTAAAAGACGGATAGAATTTAAAAGAGCAACGGGAGCAGGTAACATTGTCTTTAGTTGGGGATAAGAAGTGTAAACAGTTTTCATTGGCAGCCCCCCTTAATCGTAGAAGGTGGTCAAGAGAATAGAGGCATTTACCTGCGGGAAAACGGTCAGGGGGTATGGCGCCTGGCCCCAGTCGGACGCAGAAGGGCGCATACGGGCTTGCCTTTGGCGTGCCCGCTGCGCGTCGCAGTAGGCATATGTTTAAATAGGTCCAGCAGCTAGACTGCTGACAATGTGGCTCCGTCCCTGCCTCCTGCCCGGAAGTGAAGAGCTATGCCGCCGTTTACTCCCTCCACACAATCGGGAATAACCCGTGGTGGACCGGGGAGCGGATCGGTGGGTCACTGCTGGTAAGAGAGGAGTGCCAGGTGGGGGGATGAAAGTGCCAAGTGCGTGTGCCCAGTAAAATAAACAATTCAAGTTTTAGCGAGCGAAGGATATAAAAACAGTTAAAACCGCCTTACTCGGTCACGCGTCCGCTGCGCGTCGCGGTAGGCATATGTTTAAATAGGTTCAGGAGCTAGACTGCTGACCGTGTGGCTCTGCCCCTCCCTCCTGCCCGGAAGTGAAGAGCTACGCCGCCGTTTACTCCCTCCACACAATCGGGAATAACCTGTGGTGGACCGGGGAGCGGATCGGTGGGTCACTGCCAGTAAGAGAGGACTGCCAGGTGGGGGATCAAAGTGTCAAGTGCGTGTGCCCAGTAAAATAACAATTAGAGTTTTAGCAAGCGAGGGATATAAAAACAGTTAAAACAGCCTTACTCGGTTGCGCGCCTGCAGACAGTAATTTTGCATCAGATCATGAGAGGCAAACTCCAAAATGTGAGAGGGCAGAGATGTCAGGAGCCATTCTCTGACTACTGAGCTAAACTGCCAGATGTCTTTGAGAGAAGGCTCCCCTCAGCTGCAGCAGTGCATGGCACGGTACAGGTGATGGAGCAGGGAAAATAAATTTTTTTAACCCCTAACAAATTTTATAATTAATAAAATGTTCGTTTAAATGTATTAATCAACACTGTATGTGTGGGAATGGTAATATGCCAATGTGTGTGCTAAATAATCTATTAATGGATGTCCGTGTGTCTAATTATAACATAAAAATAAATGCGTACTAATTAAAAATAAATGCATGTTTGTGCTTCATAGAAATAAAACGTGTCGTTGCAAAAACAATAGTGATGGTAAGTAAGGAACAGGCTTAAATGTTGCTTTCTGCTAGGTAATAACTAATTGGGGTACGTAGACGACGGGAGGGAAACGAAAGGGCTATTTTTCTCTATTTTAATTATGTTTTGTTTGCCTCAAATTAGTGCTTCTAAAGTATAACCGAGTGGCGATATAAAATGGCTGCAAGTGGGAAGATGTGCGCAGGCGCAAGGGGACACATGACACGGGATGAAAACGGAGAAAAAAAAACTAAACCTCGTGAGGTTACTGAGACGCTAGGATGCAAGAAATGGTCAAGGCTGATGTGACCTAATTGAACTGATAGTGTGCCGTGATGATCAGCAGAAGACCCGTGGGAAACAAGTTTAAGAGAAAGGACAATGACTGCGGAGTTCTCGAATGTATCGAAAGAAGTTACAAATGTACTGATCGAAAACGGATGAAAAATGTTTGAGCGTATGGGAAAGGAAATGATCCAAGGACCCTTGAATCCAAGAGAACTTGATTAAAAGAATGAATAAGATGACATGCATGGACCAATGAAAGAAAAGCGTGTTATTAATGTTGCAACAGTTAGTTAGCAAAGTTAGAATTAGGGTATAAGAGGGCCTACTCTTAGTGGGAGGGGGTCAATTGATGTCAGTCGCGGTTGCAGTCACAGTCAGGAGAGGAGTTGGAGAGTCGTGTTGGTGGCTTCCAGTGCTGGGTGGTCCTGATCAATCCCTTACTGAGCGGGAGATGCTGAAAGACTGTTAGATGAGACGGGTTGCAGGTAGCTGATGCTGACGAGCTGAAGTTGCTGTTGCTGTCTTAATTTTCCAGTTGAGTATGAGAATCAGGCTATTTCTAATTCTTAACTTAGGTTAGAAATCATTAGGCTAATTTAGGAAGCTAGGCAGGTAATTAGGGTTTTGGCTTCATGACAAAAATTTCCTTTCTGCAATAAATTGATTATGCTTAATAAATATTTGAATTTAAGAATGAATAATTGAATAAAGTATTAAATTCTTTCTCATGCTTTTAAAAATTATATAAAATGTAAGATTCTTTAAACCCAAATGACTCAGTGGTTATTTTCCTAAATGATTGTGACATCAGTAATTGGTTATTGTGATTCAGCTGGTCTTAATCACTATGAACTAATTTTTTACATGAATGATTCATCGACAAAACAATGAGCAGGAATATCTTAAGAAATAACTAAAAGAAAGTGACAAATTAAGGTAATAAGATATCCTGGCTCTTCCAGCGGTACATAAAATGGTGTTCTCCATTTAGTTCTCATGCTTCTCCTAGGAGTACAGAATTTCATAAAGGTGTAAAGGAAATCCAGGTGTGTACGTGTGTGTTAGGCGATGTTTATGGGCCCCATCGTCATGTGGATATGAGAAATATAGTTTGCCCCTGGATGACCTATAAGTGACCTGGGAGGAGAATAGTTTTTATTGTACACGCTGCATCAGATTTCTTGGTAGCAGAGTTATGGTTTTCTATAGATTAGTTTAGTGATTATTGTTTATTGATTATTGATTATTTTTGATGACTAACACTATATGTTGAGTCACGTTATGTTATATGTAAGTTTTCACGCTTCTGGGATGTAGGAAGTGGAACACGTGTGGCAAGAGAAGTCACATGGAATTTGGTACATGGTCTGAATTCATTTTGGTAATAACGCAGGTTGTGTTATGTTAGGGATTTTCTGTGCGAAAAGTGTGTAATTGAAATAGCAAATCACGTTTACTTGTGAAACTTTGGCCTTAATTCTCAGGAGCCTAGTCTCCACATGTGTCTTATCCCCAGAGAAACGAGTAAATTGTTTGTTTGAAAGAAGGGTAAGGTAGAGGGAAGTGCTACTTTATCGGCGAGAGTAAATAATTCTGTGGTAGGGTAGAGGTAAACGCTACCTACTGGAAATACAGGATTCTTGTGTAAAAAGAACAAAGCTGTCACTTTTGTTTAGCGAATCAGACTATGGAATTGTTTTAATTGTTGTAACTAACGAAGAAAACAGCGAAAAGAAAAAGAAAAATTGCCGATAAATTTTGTAAAGGAGGGGTAAAGAGTAGAAGTGACGTGGAACAGTGCTGCGCTAGGATTGGATAGTGCGCTAGTCACGTGAACACAGAGCAGGAGTGACGTAGAAAAGTGCCGCGCTAGGATTGGTTGGTTCACGGACGGTGGGAATTGTTCTGATTGGTACGTTAGTGTGAGTCGCGCTGTAATTGGTCAAAGTTCCGTACACAGAACAGCGTTAGCGTAAAGAGAAAAACAAATAGAAAACATGCCGTATTACGAGTTTGAAAGGGAGAGAACGTCATGGACGACGAAATTGAAGAATTTCTTTAAGAAAGACAAAAAGGTTGTGACTAGAGAGGGACAAGTAATTCCTCCGCCGAAATCAGCAGCTTCACATATGATGCTGAAATATGGATATCATACGTGCATATGGTTGGAAAATTGGGCAAAATATACGAAGAATGATGGTGCTTTAGCTTTCCCTGAGAATGGTTCATTTAGTGTAGCGGTTTTGCGAAATTTGCGAGAAAAAATGTGTAAGTTGGAACCTAGACCTAGACCAACACAGTTTGAGGCTTTGACGGAATGGGAAGATGAGATGTATGAACGAGAGAGATTCAGAGGAATGAGAGATCATGAGTTTATGCCTGGAAGATTGTGGGGAGTAAATCATGAGGACAGAATAAAACGATGGAGATGTGCTAACATGACAGGAGGTTTGTTTCCAGCTTTTACAGTTGAGGAAGGGATTAAGAAAAAGCGGACTGAGAAAAAGAAACATATAGAGAGAGAAAAGTATATGCATGAGAGCGAAACGGATGACGAATTGCTGGAGGACATTTTAAATAGAAATCCACCTCCGTATCAGCAGAGTTCTACAGTGGTGACACCAAATGCGCCACTAATAGAGACTATGCGAAATAAAAGTCCGGAAAAGAAAATTGAAGTAAATAGGTCACAAGAACAAATGAGAGCTTATCAAAATGAAGGAATAGAAAGCGACAATGCAAGCGAATTGGCAAGGACAACAAAAGAACTAACTGAGAAGATTAGAGAATTAACGAAAAATATGGAAGCAGTTACTGTGCCTGTAACAATAGGTCCAGTAATACCCGTTTTTGAGAATCAGAAAATTGATGAACGATCCTTGGTGATTCCCATGAGTTCACAATTTCAGAGAGGAAAAGAAAGGATGGAACAAAGTACAAGTACAAGTAATTTGGCTAGTACTTACAGACCCAGTCCACCTACAAATTTAACGGTGAATGAGTGCAATGGTAGGAAAATGCATATGGTAACAGAATCTGCAACAGAAACGCCTGAAAAGAGTGGTAATTGGATAGAACTAAATAATACACCCATAGGTCCGACTCCTGATGAGTTAAATGAGTGGATGAAAGCCTTTAAAATAAAAGAAACAGAAGAAAAACCATTAGATGTGATCAGATTAAAAATAGACATGGAAGAATTAATTCTAGGAACGATTGGTACCGAAAAGATAAAAAATTATCAGGATGATGAAATAATGTTTTTGTGCAAAAGTATTACATGGAGGGCAAAGAATTTACATGACAAACTAGAAGAAGTGGCTAGTGAGATTGGAATAGATTTTGCAAGAGTGAAAACGTTGCAGAAACCATACAGAGTAGACTTTTGTGAAAAAGATATTGAAAATTTGAACACGGCAGGAAGGCTGACACAGATAAAGGAGTTAATTGTGTTGTTGAGAAAATGGGGTGATGTGGACAGATGGAAGGTTAGATGGACAAAGAAGAATGAGAAAAGTACAGACAAAGGTTCATTGGCCTTTATGATAACTGAAAAAGAATCTGTTGTCAAAGAATACCCCATGAGAGAAACCCCAGGTGGTAGTTACGTGCATGTTCCCTGGACTAGGCAGGACATACTGTCATTTACCAATGACTTTCCAAAGTTGAGAGAGAAACCAGTTGAGTGGTACCGACAAGTAGAGAGGTTTGTAAAAGTCTCAAAAGTGTTGTGGATAGATTTAGATGGATTATTTGACATAGTGGTACCAACAGATTTATGGTCCGAATGTAAGATTACAGTTGACTGGCCAACTACAGAATATCCAAGAGATCCTAAGACAGGAGCTCCAGGTCCTGATGTGATGAAGAAGTACGATAAGGTGATTACCTTTTTGAAGAATAAGATTCCTCCTAAAGAGACAGATTGGGTAAAAATTGATAGAACTACACAGGAAAGTAAGGAGTCTGTACATGCATATTATGAACGACTGTTATTGGTTTTCAAGCAGTATAGTGGTTATGAGGAGTTGAGTGAAAAGGACATGAGTCATTTTGTGTACCGATTTGTGTTTGGCCTGAAACAAGAAATAAGTGATATGATTAAGCAACACATGATAAACTGGCAGAATGGAAGTGTAGATGAGGTACTGAGATATGCTAAGTATTGTAGTGATGAAATAGAGAGTAAACAGCGTAAGTTGAAAGAGAAGGCAATGTGGGCACAAGTGAAGGTGGCAGAAAAACAAGAAGCTCAATTGGACAATAATAATGGAAACGAATCAGGACAGAATAAAATGCGACCAAACATAGGTAAAGGAAAGGGTCAAGTGAGTCTAGAAGAGGCAAAGAAGAGATGGCCATGTCATAATTGCGGAAAATTAGGGCATTGGAGAAACGAGTGTAAGTTCCCACCTAAACCTAATCCGGAACATCAATCATTAACTCCACAGGTGCAGAATGAGGTAGTTGTTCATCAAAGTCAGGTGCCGCAACCACCACTTCCCAACACTGTTAACCAGCAAAGATACAGTACAGAAACAGGATTCTACGGAGGAGAGCAGGTAACACAGTTGCCGCGAGCAGCTAACATTTCTCAGTATTTGTTGCGTCAGAGTGAGGATGACCCGGATGAAAGATTCTGACGGTGCGCAGGAGAGGGGAAAGAGTGCGTGCTTGGCGCAACTCTAGAGGTAGATCAGTCTGGTCCCTTTGTGGATGGAGAAGTGAATGGTGCAAACGTAACATTCCTTGTCGATACTGGAGCTACCCGTTCTACTGTTAGATCAGTGGAAATTCCAAACCTTCCTCTCTCAGGTGAATACATCCAAGTGGTAGGAGTAGCAAATCAGCAAATTAAAACCCCACTTACTGAATTGGTGGAAGTAAAAATTGGTTCTTTTAGCAAAATGCATACATTTGTAGTGTGCGATTGTAGTCCTGTAAATCTTCTAGGTCGTGACCTTTTATGCAAGATGAATTGCACAATTTATTGTACGCCAGATGGAATAGGTTTTCAGACTTCAGATGAAGACGTTCTGTATAAAGTAACTTTGATGAATCAGGAACCTGAAACGAATGGTTTGTTTCCTGCATTTGATGCAGAAAAACTTCCAGAAGAACTAAAAGGTGCAGTAAAAGAAAGTGTGTGGGATTTTTCAGGAGAAGACATTGGATTAATGAGAGAAGTTGATCCCGTAAAAGTGACAGTGAAAGAAGGGACAACTTACCCTAACACGCCACAGTACAAATTAACTCCAGAAATAATTGAAGGAATAACTCCTGTGATAAATAAGATGATTGAACAGGGAATTCTAAAAGAAATCATGAGCAGTCCATGTAATTCACCTATTATGGGACTGAAAAAGCCAAATGGAACATATAGAATAGTACAGGATTTGAGAAGGATCAACAAAATAGTTGTACCATGTTGTCCAATAGTGCCAAACCCTGCAGTAATTTTATATCAAATTCCACATGAAGCTGAGTGGTACACTGTGATAGATTTGTGTCACGCATTTTTCTCTATTCCTTTGCATCCAGATAGCCAGCCATTATTTGCGTTCCGGTTCGGAGAGCGTATTTTGGCATGGTGCCGAATTCCTCAGGGGTATACAGAAAGCCCCTCAATTTTTAATCAGATTCTAAAGAAATCTCTGGAAGATTTAAAAATGCCAGAAAAATCAGTGATGGTGCAGTATATCGATGACCTATTGGTGGCATCAAAAACCAAAGAAGCATGTGTAAATGACACAATTGCTTTACTGAACCATTTAGAGAAAAGAGGACATAAAGTGTCTCCTTCAAAATTACAATTTTGTCAGAAAGAAGTTCAGTATTTAGGGCATAAAATTGAGAAAGGAGTACGAAAGATAGCGACAGAAAGAGTAAGAATGATTCAAGGAATGAGAGCACCAATGACTCAGAGAGAGGTAAGAATGTTTTTGGGAATGGTTGGATGTTGTCGACAGTGGATAAGTGTTTTCTCTTTGATTGCAAAACCCTTACAAAAATTGACCAAGAAAGATGTAAAAGACCCTTTTGAGTTAAACAAAGAAGAAATGAAATCTTTCAAAGAATTGAAAAAGAAACTGTGTGAGGCCCCTGCTTTAGGCATGCCTGATTATGAGAAGGACTTTGAATTATACTGCAGTGAAAGAGATGGATGTGCATTTTCAGTACTGGTACAAAAACACGGGACCATGAAAAGACCAATCGCTTATTTTTCAGCTGTTCTAGACCCTATAGCAAAAGCATTGCCTGGATGTCTGAAAGCAGTTGCTGCTACTTGTGTAAGTCTGGAACAAAGTGAAGGTATAGTGATGGGGTATCCACTGAGAGTATATGTTCCCCATTCAGTAGAAATTCTTTTGACAAGAACAAAAACACAGTACATGACACATAGTCGGCTGACTAAGTATGAAAAAGTCATCTTGAGCGCTGAAAATGTGACCATAGATAGATGCATGAATGTAAATCCTTCTACATCATTACCAGATGAAGAAAATATAATTGAACAAGACGAAGTAGATCATGATTGTCTGAACGTGCTGGAATATTGTACGAAACCAAGAGCTGACATAAAAGATGAACCGTTAAAGGAATCTGATTATGTCATGTTTGTGGATGGTTCATGCTTACGAACAAAAGAAGGAGTTTTAAGCGCAGCTTACGCAGTATGCACAGTGGCAACTGTGATGGAAGCATCTTGTCTGAAAGGAGTTAGGTCTGCACAAGTTGCGGAACTAATTGCTTTGATTCAAGCATGTAAATTGGGGAAAAATGTACGAATCACGATTGTGACCGATAGCCAATATGGTTTCGGCATCGTACATGATTTTGGTCAGATTTGGTCACAAAGAGGATTTTTGATATCTGCAGGAACACCTATCAGAAATGGAGATTATGTTAAAAAACTGCTTGAGGCGATACAGTTGCCTAAACAAATAGCTGTAGTGAAGTGCAAAGCGCATAAGAAAAACGAAGATTACATAGCGGTCGGCAATAATTATGCTGATGAGATCGCTAAATATTGTGCGGAGAACATGGCGTCCCTGAACAAAAACAGAGAAAGGGAGCATGTCTCTTGTCCTTTGCTTTTCACTAATACTGTCGAGACATGGGATGAAGTAAGGCAGTTACAAGAAACCGCAAGAGATGAGGAGAAAGATTACTGGATAAAAGCAGGATGTAGGAGACAGGAAAATAATGGTGTGTGGGTATACAGAGATGAAAGACCAGTTATGCCTGATAGCATGATTGCAGACATGGCACGGATGTACCATGGACAAGCTCATATTGGGAGAGATGCAATGATCAGACTTTTTAGACAAACCTGGTATAACCCAAAATTCAGAGCCATTGCTGAAAGTCTTTGTCAAAGATGTCTTATTTGTCAACAGTTTAACCCAGGAAGAAAAACAGTAGTGAGTCTAGGAACAATAGGACGAGAAGGAGGTCCATTCACTAGAATGCAGTTAGACTTTATCGAGATGCCCCCTAGTAACAGACTAAGATATGTTCTAGTGGTCGTCTGTTTGTTCTCTCGTTGGGTGGAGGCATACCCCACAAGAAGGAATGATGGAACAACAGTGGCAAAACTTATGCTGCAAGAGTTCATTCCAAGGTATGGTTTTCCAGTCACGGTTGAGACAGATAGAGGAACACATTTTCAAAATGAGTTGATCCAATTGATTTGTGAAGCATTGAGTATTAAACAAAAACTACATTGTGCTTACAGACCAGAGGCTTCTGGGGTAGTAGAGCAGATTAATGGAACAATTAAAAACAGATTGGGAAAAATGTGTCAAGCTACAGGACTCAAATGGCCGGATGCACTGCCTCTTGTTCTGATGACCATCAGAAGCATCCCTGAAAAGAAAACTGGACTCAGTCCTCATGAGATGATCATGGGACGAGCAATGAGACAAGCACACGTACCTGTCAACAAGTTATTAACTATAACTGATGATCTAGTACTGGATTATTGCAAGGGACTGGCTGATGTGGTGCGTTCTGTGTTTCATCAGGTTGGACCGGATGCGACCACTCTTGAAAGAAAACCAGCCCACGACTTGAATCCAGGAGACTGGGTCCGCATAAAAGTCCACAGGAGAAGAAACTGTCTAGTTCCTCGTTGGGACGAGCCACGACAGGTAATCCTGGTGACAACGACTGCCGTCAAGTGTGCAGGAGTGAAAAACTGGGTTCATGCCAGCCACACAATCAGAGTTCCAGAACCTACAGAACGACATGTGAGTCGGCGTCTGGAAGTGTGGGATAAAAGTTTAACTGCTGGGACAACAAAGATAAAAGAAAGGGTGCCAGAACTTGAAGATCGACCTGAAAGTCGACATCTGGAAACCCCAACTGCGAGTACCTCTAGAGAAGAAGAGGAAGAAGAAGAAGAAGAAAGAAATTCAGAAATTCCAGAACTTGAAGATCGACCTGTAAGTCGACATCTGGAAATATCTGACACAACTTCAGACTCTGATGATTCAGTTGAAAACCGTGAAGAATTCCTAAGGAAAACTTGGGGCTATAAACCAATTAGAGAAGAAACTGAGCAAGAAATTGAGTTAGATGAACAACCAAGTACAAGTTATGGTGGAAATCCTTCAGAAACAATATTAATAGATGAAGTAGGGAAAGAAGTACACAAAAAGTTAGAAAATCGAGAAGAACCCCGAGGAGCAATAGGGACAGATAGAGAAACAGAAGAACAGGGAAATTTAGAAGTAGAAAGGGAGAAAAACACCAAATCGGAAGAACCCCGAGGAGGGACAGTAATAAGGGAAAACAAAAAGGAGAAAACAGATCCACCAGTAGGAGATGACGAGATTATAAGTTTCAAAATAAGAGACAATAGTGAAACAGTTGAAACAGAAACAGAAGAAAGTGGAGAAGAGGAGAAAGCAAAAACTGAATCAAGAAAAAGAAATTGGAAATCAGAAAGAGAAGAAAGAGAAGGTGAAGCCAAAAGGCCAAGAAAAGGAGATAATTGGCCCAACAGCTATATAAGAAAATTAAGATATAGAATAATAAGAGCGGGAGACGAAGGTGCTGAACAAGTAAATGAAGTAACAAGTCAAAAGGGACAAGAAAAACCAAGTGGAAAAAGATTGCAAAAGTCCAAAAGGACAAAGAAAGTGAATGCAAAGTATAAGTCACCTGAGTGGCTGTATATTGCACTAACAGATTACAAAGAAGAAGAAAACACTCACGAGAACCAGAGACTGAGAAGTCGGATGGGAAAAGGTGAGATGCAACAAACTTGAAGTGAAGACTTATAGTGCTTCTGCCGGACATGACAATTTTACTGGATGTGACAAACCACCGGATGTGACAATGAAAGAATTCTGGAGAGAATTAAAGAAAGTACCAAGCAAAGACCTTTGAGAGCAGAGTGGCATCTAAGTCATTTCTGAGGTGTAGTGACACAATTTTCTGAAACTTAACAAATAGAAAAAGAAAAATGGAAAATAATAGGGATAGAAGAGATAAATGTGAATTTATAAAGAGATGGTGCAAAATGTGCTGCTTTTGTACAGGGTTATTAATGACCATATGGATAGTTTTAGCAATCACAATTCCTATTAGTATAGCTGTGATAGAAGCAAAAAATGATACTAAACCAGAAAAAGAAACTAATATTAAAGAACCCGTTATTTTAAGAAGTAGTGCAGAGTTGCATAAGGATAAGTCAGTAACAGATTTTTCAAGGAATGTTTTTACAAAATTGTTGTATGAATACGTAAAGACAATGGATGTGAGAGATTGTTATGTTTGTATGCAGTTGCCTGCATCAGTATCAGAAGGTGTGACTTATCATCACCTACCTCTGACTTATGGAATAACATGTAGTGTAATAGCAAGTTTATTTTATAAAACAGGTAGATTAGAATCTTATTATACTGATATAGATAAGATTTTTGCAAACATTCCAGTAGTACCAGAACTTAACAAAGTAAAACCAGCAAATGTTTTAGGAGAATTCTTCTTAGAACATAGAAAATTAACGTTAGAAGAAATAGTTAGTAACAACCTTACCTGTGAGTTAAAGAAAGAAGAAAAAGTATTTTTACAAATGGTTGAAGAAAGAAGAATGAAATTTCAAAAAGAAGCAATAAAAGAGGAGGGAAAACGCTTATGGACGTTTGAGGAAGGAAATCATGAAGGGAAAAAGATGAATGCAGCAATGACATTAGATTGGCCGCAAACAGGAAAGTTGTGTATTAGGAGAAATAAGACAGTCTATGACAATTACTTTGTAGGTTCTAGTATCTGCCATGACAATTATCAAATTCTGGGAGGTTGGGGATTCAAAGGTGGAAAAGATCCAATATTTCCAGGTATCTATTATATTTGTGGGAATAGAGCTTATTACAGGTTACCGGACCATTGGTATGGAACTTGCTATATAGGCCTGGTCTTTCCCAAAAAATTTCACATGGACAGAGAAGAAAAGGGAACATACAAGATGATTAATAGATTTACACGTAGAAAGAGGGAAAGTTTTTCAGAAATTGTAGGTGATATTTTTGGAGCATTGATACCAGCAGTGGGAATATCTTTGAATGCATTTAAAATTCGGAAGTTATCCACAGTAGTAGATCGTTTGTCTACAGATACTGCGGGAGGGTTCTTAATGGTAAATACCGAAATGGTTGCCATGAGAGCTATGGTGATGTAAAATCGGCTTGCCCTTGATATTCTTTTGGCAAAAGAGGGTGGAGTCTGTGGAATGTTGAAAGTCCAACATTGTTGTACTTACATTCCTGATAAAAGTGAAAATATACAGAAGTATATTACAAATATTACAAATTTGCACAAAGAATTAGTTCCACTGGAGGTTGAAAGTGTTTTGGGAAAACTTGGTAGAGGGTTTTCTTCAGTAGCAAATTGGTTGACTAGGATGAGTAGACTAGTGATAGGGAAAGTTATAATAGTAGCAACTATAGTAATACTGTTAGCTATGGTATTGAAAATAGTAATAACATGTATAAAAAGAAAAATGAGACAAAATAAGATAAAAAGAAATAATAGAATAATGAGAGAGAGAGAGAGAGAAATGGGTGAAATTGAGTTGGAGAAAATGAAAGAAAGCATGTATAAGGAGACTAAAAGGCAAGATGAAGAAGAAACAGATGTGTAAATAACAGAAAGCAAAGGATGAAAGACATGCTGCCTGAAAAGAAGTATGACTTGGGTTTTATGTGGTGATTTAAAAATCACCAAAGGGGGGAGTTGATGGAGCAGGGAAAATAATTTTTTTTAACCCCTAACAATTTTTATAATTAATAAAATGTTCGTTTAAATGTATTAATCAACACTGTATGTGTGGGAATGGTAATATGCCAATGTGTGTGCTAAATAATCTATTAATGGATGTCCGTGTGTCTAATTATAACATAAAAATAAATGCGTACTAATTAAAAATAAATGTATGTTTGTGCTTCATAGAAATAAAACGTTTCGTTGCAAAAACAATAGTGATGGTAAGTAAGGAACAGGCTTAAATGTTGCTTTCTGCTAGGTAATAACTAATTGGGGTACGTAGACGACGGGAGGGAAACGAAAGGGCTATTTTTCTCTATTTTAATTATGTTTTGTTTGCCTCAAATTAGTGCTTTTAAAGTATAACCGAGTGGCGATATAAAATGGCCGCCAGTGGGAAGATGTGCGCAGGCGCAAGGGGACACATGACACGGGATGAAAACGGAGAAAAAAAAACTAAACCTCGTGAGGTTACTGAGACGCTAGGATGCAAGAAATGGTCAAGGCTGATGTGACCTAATTGAACTGATAGTGTGCCGTGATGATCAGCAGAAGACCCGTGGGAAACAAGTTTAAGAGAAAGGACAATGACTGCGGAGTTCTCGAATGTATCGAAAGAAGTTACAAATGTACTGATCGAAAACGGATGAAAAATGTTTGAGCGTATGGGAAAGGAAATGATCCAAGGACCCTTGAATCCAAGAGAACTTGATTAAAAGAATGAATAAGATGACATGCATGGACCAATGAAAGAAAAGCGTGTTATTAATGTTGCAACAGTTAGTTAGCAAAGTTAGAATTAGGGTATAAGAGGGCCTACTCTTAGTGGGAGGGGGTCAATTGATGTCAGTCGCGGTTGCAGTCACAGTCAGGAGAGGAGTTGGAGAGTCGTGTTGGTGGCTTCCAGTGCTGGGTGGTCCTGATCGATCCCTTACTGAGCGGGAGATGCTGAAAGACTGTTAGATGAGACGGGTTGCAGGTAGCTGATGCTGACGAGCTGAAGTTGCTGTTGCTGTCTTAATTTTCCAGTTGAGTATGAGAATCAGGCTATTTCTAATTCTTAACTTAGGTTAGAAATCATTAGGCTAATTTAGGAAGCTAGGCAGGTAATTAGGGTTTTGGCTTCATGACAAAAATTTCCTTTCTGCAATAAATTGATTATGCTTAATAAATATTTGAATTTAAGAATGAATAATTGAATAAAGTATTAAATTCTTTCTCATGCTTTTAAAAATTATAAAAAATTTAAGATTCTTTAAACCCAAATGACTCAGTGGTTATTTTCCTAAATGATTGTGACATCAGTAATTGGTTATTGTGATTCAGCTGGTCTTAATCACTATGAACTAATTTTTTACATGAATGATTCATCGACAAAACAATGAGCAGGAATATCTTAAGAAATAACTAAAAGAAAGTGACAAATTAAGGTAATAAGATATCCTGGCTCTTCCAGCGGTACATAAAATGGTGTTCTCCATTTAGTTCTCATGCTTCTCCTAGGAGTACAGAATTTCATAAAGGTGTAAAGGAAATCCAGGTGTGTACGTGTGTGTTAGGCGATGTTTATGGGCCCCATCGTCATGTGGATATGAGAAATATAGTTTGCCCCTGGATGACCTATAAGTGACCTGGGAGGAGAATAGTTTTTATTGTACACGCTGCATCACAGGCTCTGAGGCGAGGTCCAGTTCCTTGACAGTCACTGGCATGGATAGTCTCAACACACAACCAAGCATGAGCTGCAGCATTCATAAGGGCCCCAAAGAGAGGGTAGGCCTGCAATCATAAGCTGAAATTAAGAGTCAGATAATAAACTTGTGAGGGGGCTATCAGGCAGTCAGTTGAGCTCACCTTAATTATATACATGACTTTTTCCGGAACTAGGGGTAATGCGCAAATTAGCCTCAAATGCGTTAATTTAACACTAGATGTGTGGCACTTAGCAGAGCTGTTCTACATGTGCAAGGATGTAGTCCTATGACGACACATATCACCAATTTGTGTGTAAGGACTCTTCATCTTTTTTCAGAATATCATTGGTTATTAGCTGCAGGAGATCTGTTAGGTTTCACAACCAGCGTAGGTTGGGTTCCACTTTTCATAGTGTACTTTGTGTTATGTTATAAATCCTGGCATCTGTGAGGACAGATGGGCATATTGGCAACATGATGATCCCTATCAGGTGCTTATTCTTGCTCCCAGAGGTTTTCCTTTTCAACATGGACGCTGGTTCAAAAGGAACTAACGACCTCCTGAATCTCGCCAAACTGAAAAACTAAGCCAACTGATCGGATTTTAAACCCTTGACTGAAAAGGAAGTCTTCAATATAATCATGAATCTAAAGCCAACGGCCCACACCAAGGAACTCCTTCCATCCACGATGGTGAAAAATCTCAACCACATCATCGCCCTGTTCTGGACTCTCATCATCAACACATCCCTCACCATGGGTTGTGTTCAGATCTCTCTCCAACTAGGAGAAATCACACCCATTCCCAAAAATACCAGGGCTGACCCCAACGATCTCAACAACCTCAGACCTATATCCAACCTCCCGTTCCTTGCCAAGACCTTGGAAAAATATGTCTTACAGCAACTTAATCATCATATACGAAAATTCTCTCTCCTTGACACTTTCCAATCTGGGTTTAGGAAAGGCTGTTGTACTGAAACGGCCATGCTGAATATATCTGATTACATCCACAGAGCCTTAGACGAGGGTGACGCTTGCCTACTTATCCTACTTGACCTAACGGCGGAGTTCGATACAGTTAATCACCCAGCCCTTGAATCTTTGAAGTTATGTTTCGGTTTAAATGGTACTGTACTGAAATGGTTCTCTTCCTACCTTCAACACCACTCGCAACAAATCAAAATCAACTCTTGCCTGTCTAAACCCACTCAGATCTATCTTGGCATGCCTCAGGGCTCTATTCTATACCCCTCCCTTTTCAATCTCTTTATGGAACCCTTAATGGTCATCTTGAAACAGGCAGGGATCAAATACCACATATATGCTGATGACACTCAACTTTACTACAAAATCAAATCTCCCAGTGACATTCGACATCTCAACCACACACTGAACAAGTTACAATCCTGGTTCTATGCTAATCACTTAAAGCTAATCCCCATCAAAACAGAAGTAATTCTTTTCTCCCCCAAAAGTAACCACCTTCCAGTACACGAATGGCTCATCGATCTTAATGCTTTAAACTGCTCTCTTACTCTATCCAACTTTGCAAAATCCCTTGGCTTCGTCCTGGACAACAACATGTCAATGAAAGAGCACATCAAGAATACAGCAAAAGGAGCGTTGTACACACTCAAAAACCTCAAGAAACTTAAACCATTTATTCCCGACGATAATTTCAAGACTGTGGTACAATCTTTGGTCCTCTCTAAACTAGGCTATGGTAATGCCATTCTCACTGGGATGCCGAAAACTCACCTCGCCCCCCCTGAAATCAGTTCTTAACATGGCAGCCCGGCTCATTGCAGACGTTAAATGGTTTGAACACATCACTCCTGCACTCAAGAGCCTCAACTGGCTTCCCATTGAAGGAAGATGCACCTACAATACTGCATGTATCATCCACAAAGCCCTTCACTCTCATTCACCTAACTACTTAGAGAACAAGCTGTCAAAAGCAGGGTCTACTAGAGCATTAAGAAGCTCCAATGCTCTTCTGCTCCTATCTCCCATTCTAAAAAAGACAGCAACCAAGTCGATCTCTTTTTCCAGAAAGGCTCCAAGCATATGGAACTCCTTACCGTGTGACCTTCGATGCAACCCTTCCTTCCCTTGCTTCAAGAGAAACCTGAAACTCCTCCTCCTCAACAAATACTTTTACTCCTAGTTTATGGATCTTAGTGAAATATTGCTTGATCAGACCTAGACCCTCTGTCTGAAGCTGCGGTTCATTTGCTTTTCTGACTTTTAGACCCTCTCGAATTGTGTCACTAGTGTTGGTCACTCTACTAGCACCTTTGATGGGTACCACTATTCTATTAAATTCTCGCCTCTTATGTTTATTGCATGACTGTGTTACTGTATTCTTTCACGATCAATGTAAAGCGCTCTGACACCTACAGGTACAGCTAGCGCTATATAAAACTTATATATATAAAATAAATAATTAATAAATAAAATCCCAACCCGTCTTGTCCTTCCTTAAGGCTACCCTTTTTTATCAGGTGCATTCTGTCTCTGTGCCACGTCAGCCGAGGTATGTGGCCACGGATGAGTGACACCCTCAACTGCCCAGTTGTCTTCCTGAGCCACTGGGTATTCTGTTTCTGTGTTTGTATTACAGATATTTCTCTTTGTGCTTCAGAACTGTAGTTTCCTGAAAAGGTTATCTTGCTCCAGTGAGATAAAGCATCCATCATAATGGTGAGGAGTTAAAATTCCCTGATATTGAGTAAATCTCTAAATATGCCATAGCCTGCAGTAGAACAGGCACAGATAATTGAACAAGGAAGCATCATCTATATGTACGTTCTCTCACTTTTTAAAATTAGCACACCTCTATTCATGACATTTAAATTCTACCACTTCTACTGACAGCAAAGTGGAAAACAAATTGCACTCATCAGTTGAAATATTTCAGAGGACTGTGTTGTACACTTTTCACTGACAAGAAAAACACAACTGCTGACTCTACTTAAGCCCGGGCATAAAACTCCGCTCCGTCTGCTGAGTTTGCGGAATTCGTCAACTCTGAATTCCACGGAGAATTCGGAGTTACCGTTAAACTCCAAAATGGTGCAGAGTTATTTTTCTCCGCGTGCTCGAAATGTCCTTTTGGGTGCACGGGTGTGACTTACCAGGTGCTTGCGGTCACCAACGAGATTTTGAGGGCCATTCGGTGCACCACGATATTTGCTAGCCGACCGCATGCTCCCATGAGATTTTGTGGAAGCCACAACATCATTCGGGGGCGCCAGCTACATCCAGCTGATGTTTTCTGCTGTAGGCGATCCCGATCAAGCAGAATCTACCGCGGCTGCAATCTGGGGAAGATTCTCTCCTCGAGCAGCATAACAATCTTCCCGAACTGACGATTTGGAGTTAAAAACCTCCTCGAATTGACATTTGGTGGTGGTTGTTTTGTGCAAGGAGTCTTTTTTTGTGTTTTTTCTTAACTATTTTTCAACTGGAAGGATGTGCACCAGAGTCTCCAACTTCCTGTTCCTGTCCAGCAGGCTCCCCCCTAAGTGCTTTGTGCATCTCTGGTCACTTTTCATTTGGATTTGGAGATGGAAGGATCACTCTTTGTGTCTGCTGCATATCCCATTGGATTTAAGGACTTTGAATTTGAGATTTCACAAGTAAGTTGAAAAACTGGTGTTGTTTGATTGGGGCAATGTACCTGGATTTATGTGTACTTTTAATGGATTCTAAAAATGTATTGTGGTGTGTGGCCTGTTGTTTCATTAGCAGCCTAGTGATTTCTTTGAATTTCATTTTTCTTCTTTTGTAAAGGAAATTTTTTTCACAGTTTACTATATTTTCTACATGTTTTTTATACATTTGAAATTTTGTTTGAATTCACTATGTGGCCTAGTCTGCCAATTGGCCTTGCAGCCAGCAGGCTCAGGGCTAGTCATGGGTGCAAGAAACAACAGTTTCTGTGGTGTTTACAGCATTTATGCCATGGATGAATTTGGATTTAAATACAGAATGTGCTGTTTTGTGGTATTTCATGTTTGTGTTCATGCAAACAGTGTATAGGACTAGGTGGGGTAATGTCTTTGAAGGATGTGTCTTGTTGTAAACATTTAGTTTTAGCCCAGTACTTTTCATATTTGGCATTGCTGAAGTAATGATGTTTTCTCTGTTTTACCATGCCTCCTTTGTCTGGCCAGTGTGTGTGTTTGTGTGTTTGCCAGAGGCCAACATTTGCCTTTGTTCCAGATATCATGTGGCCATTTTGTATAGTCAGTGGACTGTTCCTAGACCTGCATGTGCTGTTTGTTTTACAGGCCTCCTGCCGCTTGTTGTTGCTTGTGACTTGTTGTGAGTGACCATGTGGCTGCTGGCCATTTTGTGCAGGCAGCCTGTGTGCTTTTTCAATAGGCCTGCAAGCGTTCTTTGTTCTAGGCCTCCTGCTTCTTGTTGTGAGTGTGTGACCATGTAGCTGGCAGACATTTTGTGTATGCACCCAGTGTGCTTTTGCGATAGTCCTGCATGTCTTCTGTGTTGTGGCCAATGGCCATTTATTTATTTATTTAAAAGGTTTTGTTTAGCGTGAACATGACCCAAGCGGGTATCAGAGCGCTTTAAAGAAGAGGTACGACACACAAATGGGGAGACAATTGTCAGGTGTGCGCATGCGCAGTTCTCGCAAGATGTACGTCTGACGTAGGGGTTTGCAGGAGAGAGACAGCGAGGAGGAGGAGGGCAGCCCGGAGACGCCATAGTAGAGGTAAGTGTGTTTTTTTCTTTATTACTTCTTTTTAAAATATTTTTTATTAGGGGGTGTGGGCGGAGAGCCTATTTTTAGCAGGGGTTGCTGGCTAATTCCACTCCACTGCGGAGTCAGAGTTTTACCTAAACTCGGCGTTCTCAGCAGAGCACAGAGTAGGCAAAACTCCACACACTCCACTGGCGGAGCGGAGTTTTCTGCCCACCCTAACTCATAAGTAAAGCTTTCACTTCCCTTTTGAAGGACTCCTTTGATGGAATCAGTCTAATTTCCCTAGGTAGGGTGTTCCAGATTCTCGGGGCAATACCTGAGAAGGCTTGATTGTGAGTTTTCATTTTTTTTTATTTCTTTGGTTTAAGCAACAAGGTACTGGAGCTCCTGGAGGAGCGGTACCTCCCGAAAGAACTAGCTTATTTGCAAGGTACAGAGGAGTGTTGAAATGAAGTGCTTTGAGGGTCATGAAGGCAAGTTTTAATTGTATCCTTGCCTCGAATGGTAGCCAATTTAGAGATTTAAAATCCGGGGAAATGTGGTTGGTTTTCTTGGAGCCTGTGATGATCCTAGCAGCAGCATTCAGTGAGGCCCTGAGAGGGGCCAGACTGTACCTTGGTAGATCACAGAGGGTTGCACTGCCATATTCCAGTCGAGAGATGACTAATGCTAGCACAGCAGATTTGAAGTCATCGGGGGGAAGGAAGGGTTTTAGTTTCATAAGGTTACTCAATTGAAAGTTCGCTCCTTTGGTAGATGCGCTGATGTGACCTTGCATGTTCAAGTTCTTATCCAGCACTATTCCCAGGGATCTCATAGAATCTATGATGTGTGGTGTGCAGTTGAGACTGGAGAGATTTTTCATATATTTCTCTACGATGAGGGCTTGCTTGGGCGGTGAGATAAGGAGGAATTCCGTTTTGAGGGCGTTCAGTTTGAGATGGTTGAAGGTTAACCAGTTTTGGGTTTTTCTTTTGTGCAGGGTTCTGTTGAGTGTCTTGATATCGTCCGGTGAAGAGATTTTCATGTACAACTGAGTGTCATCTGCATACATGTGATAATGTATGTTAGTTGCTTTGAGGATTTCAGTAAGAAGTTCAATGAATAGGTTGAAAAGAGTAGGAGAGGCGAGGACCCTTGGGGAACCCCCAGAGTGCAAGGACTGGAATTGGAGAGGGTTTGATTGGTTTTAACTCTCTGAGTTCTGTTATGGAGAAAAGAGGCAAACCATTTTAGTACTGAGCCAGAGAACCCCATCCTATTTTCCAAAAGGTTCAGGAGGTTGTCATGTTTGACAGTGGCAAAAGCTGATGAAAGGTTAAGTAAGATTAAAAGGCAGGGTTTGTTCTGGTCAAGCATTGTAAAAGCGTCGTCAACTATATGTGTGATGGCTGTTTCGGTGCTGTGGCCCTGACGAAAGCCCGATTGGAATTGATCCAGCAGTTGGAATTCCTCAATGTGGTTACATAGTTGTACCTGAACACATTTCTCAAGGAGTTTTGAAGGAGTAGGGATGTTTGTGATTGGTCAGAAGTTATTCAGATCCTCTGGGTCGGCTGTAGGTTTTTTGAGAATAGGCAGCACCAGACCGGACTTTAAGCAGTCGGGGATCTCACCTTGAAGAAGGGAGGCATTAATAATCTTGGTCCAGAGAGGGACTAGTGACCTTATCATTTCTTTGAAGAAATTAGAGGGAAGGGGATTGTTGAAGTGATTAGAGGGTTTCAGGGTAGAAACAATGTTGCGAATGGATGTGTTGTTGAAGGGAGAGAATTGACTCCAAAAGGCATTGTTTTTAGGGGAGTGACTCGCAACAAGCTGTTTGATTGGGGCAATGTACCTGGATTTATGTGTACTTTTAATGGATTCTAAAAATGTATTGTGGTGTGTGGCCTGTTGTTTCATTAGCAGCCTAGTGATTTCTTTGAATTTCATTTTTCTTCTTTTGTAAAGGAACATTTTTTCACAGTTTACTATATTTTCTACATGTTTTTTAATACATTTGAAATTTTGTTTGAATTCACTATGTGGCCTAGTCTGCCAATTGGCCTTGCAGCCAGCAGGCTCAGGGCTAGTCATGGGTGCAAGAAACAACAGTTTCTGTGGTGTTTACAGCATTTATGCCATGGATGAATTTGGATTTAAATACAAAATGTGCTGTTTTGTGGTATTTCATGTTTGTGTTCATGCAAACAGTGTATAGGACTAGGTGGGGTAATGTCTTTGAAGGATGTGTCTTGTTGTAAACATTTAGTTTTAGCCCAGTACTTTTCATATTTGGCATTGCTGAAGTAATGATGTTTTCTCTGTTTTACCATGCCTCCTTTGTCTGGCCAGTGTGTGTGTTTGTGTGTTTGCCAGAGGCCAACATTTGCCTTTGTTCCAGATATCATGTGGCCATTTTGTATAGTCAGTGGACTGTTCCTAGACCTGCATGTGCTGTTTGTTTTACAGGCCTCCTTCCGCTTGTTGTTGCTTGTGACTTGTTGTGAGTGACCATGTGGCTGCTGGCCATTTTGTGTAGGCAGCCTGTGTGCTTTTTCAATAGGCCTGCAAGCGTTCTTTGTTCTAGGCCTCCTGCTTCTTGTTGTGAGTGTGTGACCATGTAGCTGGCAGACATTTTGTGTATGCAGCCAGTGTGCTTTTGCGATAGTCCTGCATGTCTTCTGTGTTGTGGCCAATGGCCATTTATTTATTTATTTAAAAGGTTTTGTTTAGCGTGAACATGACCCAAGCGGGTATCAGAGCGCTTTACAGAAGAGGTACGACACACAAATGGGGAGACAATTGTCAGGTGTGCGCATGCGCAGTTCTCGCAAGATGTACGTCTGACGTAGGGGTTTGCAGGAGAGAGACAGCGAGGAGGAGGAGGGCAGCCCGGAGACGCCATAGTAGAGGTAAGTGTGTTTTTTTCTTTATTACTTCTTTTTAAAATATTTTTTATTAGGGGGTGTGGGCGGAGAGCCTATTTTTAGCAGGGGTTGCTGGCTAATTCCACTCCACTGCGGAGTCAGAGTTTTACCTAAACTCGGCGTTCTCAGCAGAGCACAGAGTAGGCAAAACTCCACACACTCCACTGGCGGAGCGGAGTTTTCTTCCCACCCTAACTCATAAGTAAAGTTTTCACTTCCCTTTTGAAGGACTCCTTTGATGGAATCAGTCTAATTTCCCTAGGTAGGGTGTTCCAGATTCTCGGGGCAATACCTGAGAAGGCTTGATTGTGAGTTTTCATTTTTTTTTATTTCTTTGGTTTAAGAAACAAGGTACTGGAGCTCCTGGAGGAGCGGTACCTCCCGAAAGAACTAGCTTATTTGCAAGGTACAGAGGAGTGTTGAAATGAAGTGCTTTGAGGGTCATGCAGGCAAGTTTTAATTGTATCCTTGCCTCGAATGGTAGCCAATTTAGAGATTTAAAATCCGGGGAAATGTGGTTGGTTTTCTTGGAGCCTGTGATGATCCTAGCAGCAGCATTCAGTGAGGCCCTGAGAGGGGCCAGACTGTACCTTGGTAGATCACAGAGGGTTGCACTGCCATATTCCAGTCGAGAGATGACTAATGCTTGCACAGCAGATTTGAAGTCATCGGGGGGAAGGAAGGGTTTTAGTTTCATAAGGTTACTCAATTGAAAGTTCGCTCCTTTGGTAGATGCGCTGATGTGACCTTGCATGTTCAAGTTCTTATCCAGCACTATTCCCAGGGATCTCATAGAATCTATGATGTGTGGTGTGCAGTTGAGACTGGAGAGATTTTTCATATATTTCTCTACGATGAGGGCTTGCTTGGGCGGTGAGATAAGGAGGAATTCCGTTTTGAGGGCGTTCAGTTTGAGATGGTTGAAGGTTAACCAGTTTTGGGTTTTGTGCAGGGTTCTGTTGAGTGTCTTGATATCGTCCGGTGAAGAGATTTTCATGTACAACTGAGTGTCATCTGCATACATGTGATAATGTATGTTAGTTGCTTTGAGGATTTCAGTAAGAAGTTCAACGAATAGGTTGAAAAGAGTAGGAGAGGAGAGGACCCTTGGGGAACCCCCAGAGTGCAAGGACTGGAATTGGAGAGGGTTTGATTGGTTTTAACTCTCTGAGTTCTGTTATGGAGAAAAGAGGCAAACCATTTTAGTACTGAGCCAGAGAACCCCATCCTATTTTCCAAAAGGTTCAGTAGGTTGTCATGTTTGACAGTGGCAAAAGCTGATGAAAGGTTAAGTAAGATTAAAAGGCAGGGTTTGTTCTGGTCAAGCATTGTAAAAGCGTCGTCAACTATATGTGTGATGGCTGTTTCGGTGCTGTGGCCCTGACGAAAGCCCGATTGGAATTGATCCAGCAGTTGGAATTCCTCAATGTGGTTACATAGTTGTACCTGAACACATTTCTCAAGGAGTTTTGAAGGAGTAGGGATGTTTGTGATTGGTCAGAAGTTATTCAGATCCTCTGGGTCGGCTGTAGGTTTTTTGAGAATAGGCAGCACCAGACCGGACTTTAAGCAGTCGGGGATCTCACCTTGAAGAAGGGAGGCATTAATAATCTTGGTCCAGAGAGGGACTAGTGACCTTATCATTTCTTTGAAGAAATTAGAGGGAAGGGGATTGTTGAAGTGATTAGAGGGTTTCAGGGTAGAAACAATGTTGCGAATGGATGTGTTGTTGAAGGGAGAGAATTGACTCCAAAAGGCATTGTTTTTAGGGGAGTGACTTGCAACAAGCTGTTTGATTGGGGCAATGTACCTGGATTTATGTGTACTTTTAATGGATTCTAAAAATGTATTGTGGTGTGTGGCCTGTTGTTTCATTAGCAGCCTAGTGATTTCTTTGAATTTCATTTTTCTTCTTTTGTAAAGGAACATTTTTTCACAGTTTACTATATTTTCTACATGTTTTTTAATACATTTGAAATTTTGTTTGAATTCACTATGTGGCCTAGTCTGCCAATTGGCCTTGCAGCCAGCAGGCTCAGGGCTAGTCATGGGTGCAAGAAACAACAGTTTCTGTGGTGTTTACAGCATTTATGCCATGGATGAATTTGGATTTAAATACAAAATGTGCTGTTTTGTGGTATTTCATGTTTGTGTTCATGCAAACAGTGTATAGGACTAGGTGGGGTAATGTCTTTGAAGGATGTGTCTTGTTGTAAACATTTAGTTTTAGCCCAGTACTGTTCATATTTGGCATTGCTGAAGTAATGATGTTTTCTCTGTTTTACCATGCCTCCTTTGTCTGGCCAGTGTGTGTGTTTGTGTGTTTGCCAGAGGCCAACATTTGCCTTTGTTCCAGATATCATGTGGCCATTTTGTATAGTCAGTGGACTGTTCCTAGACCTGCATGTGCTGTTTGTTTTACAGGCCTCCTGCCGCTTGTTGTTGCTTGTGACTTGTTGTGAGTGACCATGTGGCTGCTGGCCATTTTGTGTAGGCAGCCTGTGTGCTTTTTCAATAGGCCTGCAAGCGTTCTTTGTTCTAGGCCTCCTGCTTCTTGTTGTGAGTGTGTGACCATGTAGCTGGCAGACATTTTGTGTATGCAGCCAGTGTGCTTTTGCGATAGTCCTGCATGTCTTCTGTGTTGTGGCCAATGGCCATTTATTTATTTATTTAAAAGGTTTTGTTTAGCGTGAACATGACCCAAGTGGGTATCAGAGCGCTTTACAGAAGAGGTACGACACACAAATGGGGAGACAATTGTCAGGTGTGCGCATGCGCAGTTCTCGCAAGATGTACGTCTGATGTAGGGGTTTGCAGGAGAGAGACAGCGAGGAGGAGGAGGGCAGCCCGGAGACGCCATAGTAGAGGTAAGTGTGTTTTTTCTTTATTACTTCTTTTTAAAATATTTTTTATTAGGGGTGTGGGCGGGGAGCCTTTTTTAGCAGGGGTTGCTGGCTAACTCCACTCCGCTGCGGAGTCAGAGTTTTACCTAAACTCGGCGTTCTCAGCAGAGCACAGAGTAGGAAAAACTCCACACACTCCGCTGGCGGAGCGGAGTTTTCTGCCCACCCTAACTCATAAGTAAAGCTTTCACTTCCCTTTTGAAGGACTCCGTTGATGGAATCAGTCTAATTTCCCTAGGTAGGGTGTTCCAGATTCTCGGGGCAATACCTGAGAAGGCTTGATTGTGAGTTTTCATTTTTTAAAATTTCTTTGGTTTAAGCAACAAGGTACTGGAGCTCCTGGAGGAGTGGTACCTCCCGAAAGAACTAACTTATTTGCAAGGTACAGAGGAGTGTTGAAATGAAGTGCTTTGAGGGTCATGCAGGCAAGTTTTAATTGTATCCTTGCCTCGAATGGTAGCCAATTTAGAGATTTAAAATCCGGGGAAATGTGGTTGGTTTTCTTGGAGCCTGTGATGATCCTAGCAGCAGCATTCAGTGAGGCCCTGAGAGGGGCCAGACTGTACCTTGGTAGATCACAGAGGGTTGCACTGCCATATTCCAGTCGAGAGATGACTAATGCTTGCACAGCAGATTTGAAGTCATCGGGGGGAAGGAAGGGTTTTAGTTTCCTAAGGTTACTCAATTGAAAGTTCGCTCCTTTGGTAGATGCGCTGATGTGACCTTGCATGTTCAAGTTCTTATCCAGCACTATTCCCAGGGATCTCATAGAATCTATGATGTGTGGTGTGCAGTTGAGACTGGAGAGATTTTTCATATATTTCTCTACGATGAGGGCTTGCTTGGGCGGTGAGATAAGGAGGAATTCCGTTTTGAGGGCGTTCAGTTTGAGATGGTTGAAGGTTAACCAGTTTTGGGTTTTGTGCAGGGTTCTGTTGAGTGTCTTGATATCGTCCGGTGAAGAGATTTTCATGTACAACTGAGTGTCATCTGCATACATGTGATAATGTATGTTAGTTGCTTTGAGGATTTCAGTAAGAAGTTCAACGAATAGGTTGAAAAGAGTAGGAGAGGAGAGGACCCTTGGGGAACCCCCAGAGTGCAAGGACTGGAATTGGAGAGGGTTTGATTGGTTTTAACTCTCTGAGTTCTGTTATGGAGAAAAGAGGCAAACCATTTTAGTACTGAGCCAGAGAACCCCATCCTATTTTCCAAAAGATTCAGGAGGTTGTCATGTTTGACAGTGGCAAAAGCTGATGAGAGGTTAAGTAAGATTAAAAGGCAGGGTTTGTTCTGGTCAAGCATTGTAAGAGCGTCGTCAACTATATGCGTGATGGCTGTTTCGGTGCTGTGGCCCTGACGAAAGCCCGATTGGAATTGATCCAGCAGTTGGAATTCCTCAATGTGGTTACATATTTGTACCTGAACACATTTCTCAAGGAGTTTTGCCAGAGTAGGGATGTTTGTGATTGGTCAGAAGTTATTCAGATCCTCTGGGTCGGCTGTAGGTGTTTTGAGAATAGGCAGCACCAGACCGGACTTTAAGCAGTTGGGGATCTCACCTTGAAGAAGGGAGGCATTAATAATCTTGGTCCAGAGTTGGACTAGTGACCTTATCATTTCTTTGAAGAAATTAGAGGGAAGGGGATCATTGAAGTGATTAGAGGGTTTCATGGTAGAAACAATGTTGCGAATGGATGTGTTGTTGAAGGGAGAGAATTGACTCCAAAAGGCATTGTTTTTAGGGGAGTGACTTGCAACAAGCTGGGGCTGCAAGGGTAGGGGGTAGTCTGGTAAGAGTGGTTGATCAAACAGGGCAGACCTTAGATCAGATTTGATCTTGTTGGATTTTTCAAGGAAGAAGGCGGCAAAGTCCTCGCAGTTTGGTTTTGGAATGGAGATGAGTGTCGATTGGATGGTAGTGTTGTTGTATTTACGTTTAATCAGATCAAACAGCATTTTGGGGTGATTTTTGGCTTTGTCCTGTTAGCTTCTGAAGAAGGACGCTTTCGCCGTTCTGATGTGTTTGTTGTACATACTCCTTCTCAATCTCGGAAGCTTAAGGAGTTCGGTCGATGGAGAGGATCTCCATGCGCATTCTGCTAATCTCAGGTTGCGTCTGTCTGAGTTTAAGCTGTCATTGAACCATGGTTTGGAATCTTTGTTGGCTTTTCTTTTCAGCTGTAGGGGGGCAATTGCATCAGGACTTTCAACATTGAATTGTTGTAGTGTTCAGTGAGTTCATGGACGTCGGACATGACCGTAAGAGGAGGCAGGGACAGATTACAACGAGATATGAGCTTGTTCACGTTTGTATTTTACAACAATCTTTTCCAGTGTCTCTGTTTCTTGGGTTGGCATCTTTTGGTGTTCCAATGTTCTAGGAAGAGAAAGGTGATATACTGGTGGTCCGACCAGTCACAAGGGGCAATTGATTCCAACTGAATGGAGTTGGGGTTGGAGATGATTAGGTCAAGGGTCGAGCCTAGGTTGTGCGTTGGGCTGTCACAAAATAGAGTCAAGTTGAGGTCCGCAAGGAAGTTTTTAAGACTATTCACAGCTTGATCATTCGGGTCATTCCAATGAAGATTGAAGTCTCCCAGGAAGATCTATGGACAATGGCGATCCAAGTTGGATGAGATGGTTTCCATAGTTTGTTCGACCAAAGGGAAGTTGTTTCCCGGGGATGGTAAAAGATGTGCAGGTTGCATAAGGGTCTGTAATTACTGATGATGTCTATAGACAGATATACACACGATGAGAGAATTGCAGAGGGAGACTGCTTTGCTGAGAGACTGTCATGGTATATACAAGCGATGCCTCCACCAGTTAGCTCTATAAAGTCTGATTATGTTGTGGCTCGGGGGGACTAGGATGTCAAGGACAGGTCCTGAGGTGTCATTAAGCCAGGTTTCTGTGAGGATTAGGAGGTCGAGTTCCAGATTTAGGATGAGGTCAGCTATGTCAGTTGCATGTTTCACCACAGATCTACAGTTGAGCAGCATGCATTTCAGGTGTGTTTTGGAGTCTGTGTGAGTAGACTGTATAATGTGAACTTGCATAAGGTTAGCAGTGTTTAAGGCATTAGAGTTATGTCTGGGCACTCTATGCTGGTTTAGTGGAATAGTTTGAATAGGCCCCAATATGACTTGATTGAGTCTAGTAGCTCTAGGAGGATTTAGTGGCGTAGGTAGAATGGGTCCATGCGTGTCTGAGTTGTCTGATTGAGTGGAGTTGTAAGCTAGTAGGAGGGAGAGAATGTCCTGGTCAGATAGGTGTTTCTTGTATCTAATGGGTCTGGAGGGATTGTTAGGGTAAGGAGTGGTGCTCCAGTTCCTTACGGGTGATATCTGCCTAGTGACACTCCTCAACTCAAAGGGCCGAGTTGATATTTTAGGGTGTTGGTTGGTCCCTTGCAGAGGCCAGCTCAGAGGTGATGTTTATGAGCTTTTGTATGTCAGATCTTAGTTTTTGAAGCGCCCAATTGATTTCCTTAAGTCTAGAGGCATGACAGGGTTGAGGAACATGGGTATTGGAACAGGAAGGTGAGGAGTCGTTCACGAGGGTAGGGGTAGGCGTGGCACACAAATGGGGACAAAATGGAGAGGGGCCATGCCTTCTGTTGTTGCTTGTGACTTGTTGTTAGTGACCATGTGGCTGGTGGCCATTTTGTATAGGCAGCCAGTGTTCTTTTGTCATAGGCCTGCATGTGTTCTTTGTTCTAGGCCTCCAGCTTCTTGTTGTGACCGTGTGGCTGGTGGCAATTTTGTGTAGGCAGCCAGTGAACTGCTTTTGCCATAGGCCTGCATGCATTCTTTGTTTTCTAGGCCTTCTGCTTCTTGTTGTGAGTGTGTGACCATGTGGCTGGCAGACATTTTGTGTATGCAGCCAGTGTGCTTTTGCCATAGGCCTGCATGTATTATTTGTTGTGGCCAATGGCCATGGCTTCTTGCTGGTTGTTGTTGTTGTGTGACCATGTGGCTGGTGGCCATTTTGTGTAGGCAGCCAGTGTGCTTTTGCCATAGGCCTGCATGCGTTCTTTGTTCTAGGCCTCCTTCCTTATTGTTGTTGTGACCATGTGGGTGGCAGCCATTTTGTGGATCCAGCCAGTGTGTTTTCCCTATAGGCATGCATGTCTTCTTCTCCTTGTCCCCAATTAATGCCTTGCTGTTCAGTGTTGTTGTTGATGACAATGTGGCACTAGTTGGCAGCCATTTTGTGCGTCAAACCAACTCTAGCCCTTTTTGCCAAAGGCTGCATGGATGGCTGATCAATGAGATATTAGTTTAATATTAACTTATTATTATATATTTGAGGATAACTTCCCTTATGTTTAATTATTTAAATTTTTCAATTTTTTAAAGTAATTGGTAAATTATTTTTGCAATTAAAAAAAAAGTTGTATAATTTTTTTAAAAAGTGTTTTATTTATACCATTTCCCACTACACCTTGCATCAATCAACCCCATGTCTGCTATAGGTGCACAACAGCATTCATTGTCAAGGGATTATTCCTTCCATTGTCATTTGTCAGCTGCACCTCCCTCAGTGCCACATCACTCGTGAGTGACGTGATGTCACATGCCGCACATAAAGCAAACAGTTTCATCTTTATGTTGTTGTTGTTGTTTTTGCTCTCTCTTATTCTTCCTGAGTGGTCAGTGAAAGTCACCATGAAAGTATATGTTGGTGTGGTTTTCCGTTTTACGAATGAGTAGATATACACTGTATTGTTAATTAAGGAAGTAACAGCAGTGACTGACCACACTAAATGATCTTTTTTTTTGTGCTGGTAATTGAAAAGCAACAATGCCACGTTTCACTGATGTCCTTCTTGAATCTTTTCTTTTAGGTGCACGACAAGACAACTACAAGAGACAACAACACTGACATCACCCACAGCACTGCCAGAAAGAAGGCCTGTGCACGGCGTGAGCATGACGCGTGAGTGACCCACACATCATCAGACATCTCTTCAACTTGTGAAGCTAAATGCCACTGCTAACTGACAGCTTCAAGATGGCCCCAAAGAAAGGTGCTAAAACTGCTACCAAGAGAGTGGCCAGTGGGAAGAAGAAGAAGGAGCTTACCACCTCCACCACTGGTATGTCGCCCCAGATGTTTTTTGGAAAACAAAACATTGTGCCTGCCCCACCGGCCTCTGGGGAGCAAGCTGGGAGCAGCACCCCCAAATCAGTGGACCCACCCCAATCTAAGCCAAAACCCATTTCTGTCACAGAGGCAGCCTGTCTAATCACAGCAACGCCGACGAGAAGTGATGTTGAGATTGACTTATCTCTATTGCAAAGTAGTACCCAATCATTGCAGGAAATTCAGAGAAGTGGACAACAACAACAGGAACAGCAGCCACAACCGCCGATAGTAGTTCCTCGTCGAAGTAGGAGCAGTTCAAGAGATTGAGCTTTATGCTGAGGAAGTAGAGCAATCTGCTCCCGAAGATCCATTGTCTTCCAGATCTCCAGCTAGAAAAAGGAGGATTAGTGGTGCATCATCTCCTTCTTCATGCCCCCCTTCTGATCTAGACGCCACTTGAATGCTGCCTCAGTCTGAAAGTGAGACACGCCACAAGATGACTCAGAGGAGGCTAGGGAAAAGGAATTTTCCAGAAAACCTTAGAGTTATGGAGGCAGATGTAGAAGAGGAGGATGATGACGAACCAGTCATCATGGATGTTAGCCCAGATCCAGTGGAGACCAATGTTACCCCAACCCAACTTCACGGGGGATGTGGCAGTGGCACCACAGATCCAACCACCACCAGCTGTAATATTTGCAAAGTCCCAGCAGCGACCTCCATCCACAACCACCTCAGTAGAAGTAGGTACTGCAGAGAGTCAAACGTCAAAACGCCCACCTACCACCAGTTCATCCGACATTGGCAGTGGCACCAGTGTCAGAAAATTGAGCTCCCCAGTTTGGGATTTGTTTTAAGGAGATTGCCATATGCTCCCTTGGCAGAGCAAGGGTTAGTCGGGGTAAGCTTGGTACAAACTATGGTACAGAGGGCCAAACAACCCATTTGAGAAAGCACCATACAATCCGTTGAGAGGCACACCTTAGAGGGCAAAAAACTGCAAGTGTTGTTGGAGAAGGGGGTAAAAGCAGGCTGAGCAGGGAATCCGAATCTGATATGATCATGGTGGAAGGAGAAGAAGGGGAAGACATCTTCATTGCACAAAGCAGCCCTCTCCCCAGCAGTGCAGTAGTATTGCCCACATCAGCAACATCACAACGGCACAGGACTCAGGTCGAGACACCAAGGCAACAGAGGACAGTGACTGCCCCAATGAAAAAAATATTAAGTCTACCACCGCCTACTCTCAAGAAGTCACCTCCATCAGTGACATCAGGAGAGAAAAAAAATCAGGCTATTATTCCTGCGATGTTTCGGCCAGAGGGGCAATATATTGCAACCACCCTAAGGCACGTTTGTACAATTCGAAGCTGGCTAAAAGGTTAGCGCTGGACCTCCTTCCTTTTTCTTTTGTTGAAGGGATGGGATTTTTTGAATTTGTGGTAGCCAGCTGCCCGAAATGGAAGGTTCCCAGCCGGTCCTATTTTGCCAGAGTTGCTGTTCCAGTACTATATCACGATGTGCTTGAATTGCTTGGACAAGCTTTGCAGCAGAATGCTGTCCACAGTATCCACCTGACAACAGACATGAGGACCAGTTGCCAAGTGACTGATTACATGTGCATCACTGCACACTGGACCTCTTTTGTGGGGGCTAGAGAAAAAATATCTGCAGGTGTTGACACCGCTGAGATTTTTAATGCTGCTTGGAAGCATGCAACATTAGCAATGTTCACAATGGAGAAATCCCATACAGCTGTAAACATTTTGGAAGACTTTAACAACAAGGTCTTTGAGTGGCTGCGACCAAGAGGGCTTAAGATTGGATATGTTGCCACGGACAATGGCAGTAAAATAGTGAAGGCCATGGCCGATGGTGGTTATTTCAGGGTCCTGTGTTTGGCACACTGCATCAACATCATTGTACAGGACTTACCCAAAAAAGAAGACCAAGTAAGCAACTTACTGTCCAACTGCTGAAGTATCTGCACTCATTTCAGCCATTTATTTAAAGCCTGGAAACAGCTGAGGGCCATTCAGCGAGATAATATAAAGCCTGTTAAAGCACTCATACAGGAGGTGCCAACACTTGAACTCCACTTATTACATGCTTGAACTCTTGTTTGAGCAGTACAGACCTATCAATGAGAATGTCATGCAAGGAGGAGATGCAACTGTAAAAGGCATGATCATTGAGATGGACCAATGGGGCCTAGTCAAATGCCTGAGAGAGATGCTGCTTCCTTCTGAGGTATTCACACGGTAAGTCAGCAAAGGACAGTACCATGGGCCAAGCTATCCCATTGTTGCACATACTACAGGAACAGCTAAAGGAGGTGCCTGCAATGTACACAGGTATGGAGGAAAAAAAAGATGTGTATGACTTGGTGGAGAGGCTAATCCTTTGCTTGTCTACTAATACAATGGTTCAAAGAGACATTGTATCCTCCATGCGGCCCCCCTCCCAAATACAAATATATATATATATTTTTTAAATAAGGCCGGGCCCTCAGGGATGGGGTCCCCGGGTCCAAAATTGACCACAGGAGTGGGGCCACACAGCCCCCCTCCAATAGTAATAATAAAAAAGCAGGGCAGGCCTCGAGGGATGGGGTCCCCGAGGCCAAAAGAGGCCCAGGGAAGGCTGCCTTCCTGTTTTTGTTTTTTAAAAGTAAAAGAAATGGCTAAGGCCCTGGGGGATGGGGTCCCCAGGGCCCAAAAAATAGTAAGAGAAGGGGGCCACACAGCCCCCCTTCTAAAAATATGAAAAGTATAGAAAGAACGGCATCTCGCCGGAGGCCCCGCCCGCTCCCTGTACCACTCTGCAAATGCGCCTCTTGGCGCATTCTGGGTTCGGGGATTGAGTCCCCTCGAATCTTAAGGGTCCTTAGGGGCCAACTAGCCCACCAGGTCCTCCAGTAAGCACCACACAGTGGGATTGCTGGGAGGTGGTCCGAGGCCCCTTTTTACACCACTCTGCAAACGCGTCTCTTGGTGCACTGCTGGTGCGGCGATGAGGTCCTCTTGTGTCCTGAGGACCTCAGGACTGAAGTGGACTTTATCCCCCGAGCAGCAGTGCGCCAGGCGGCGCGTTTGCAGAGTGTCGTAAAAAGGGGGCGTGGCCTCGGACCACTCTCAGCAATCCAGCTGTATGGGGCTTGCTGGAGGTAACAGGAGGGCTAGTTGGCCCCCAGGGACCATCAGGAGGTAAGCGGACTCCCTCGCCCAACCAAGAGCACACCAGGAGGCACGTTTGCAGAGTGGAGGACAAAGGGGGCGTGGCCTGTGTGCACCTCTCAGCAATCCCACTGTGTGCGACTTACTGGTGGTAACAGGTAGGCTAGTTGGCCCCTAACCACCCCCTGCAGCGAAGGGGACTTCACTTCCCATCCTAGAGTGTGCCAGGGAGCGCGTTTGCAGACTGGTGGGCAAAGGGGGCATGGCCTGCTATGAGAACTTACCAATGCTGCTGTGTGGGACTTACTGGAGGTAATAGGAGGGGTAGTTGGCCCCCAAAGTTGTCCTTGGGGACCAACTACCCCTCCTGTTACCTCCAGTAAGTCCCACACAGTGGGATTGCTAAGAGGTCTTCGGAGGCCACGCCCTCCCTTTCTCCACCACTCTGCAAATGCGCCTCCTGGCACACTACGGGTTGGGGGATGAAGTTTACTTTACTCCTGAGGGACTTTGGGGGCCAAGAAGCCCTCCTTGTACCTCCTGTAAGTCCTACGCAGCAGGTTTCCTGAGCAGTGGTCGGAGGCCCAGCCCCCTTTCTCCACTTCTCTGCAAACGCGACTACTAGTTAAAGAAGCATTTGCAATGTAATAGGTTTCGCATTTGCGAGAGTTAGAGCTAATGGCATTATAAATGTAAAAGCGTTTTATTAAAATGTTTCTTGGAGTGGAGTGGATGTAGGTTGTGTGTAGTGGAATTATGTGGTATGTTGTGCAGTGAAATTATGTGGATAGAAAGTATGTGGTATTTAGTGTATAGGAATTATGTAGAGTGGGATTATGTGTTATGGAGAGTAATTGTGTGGTATGATAGTCTGTGTTGTGGAGTGGTAACCTCAGGTTTAGTCTTCCTCATTTCCATAGAAGCTAAACTATAAACTCAATGAGACTAAAAAAAAGAAGGAACCACTGAGGAGCACTTCTGGACCTAGTCAGAGGTATGAGCAGGGCCACTGGAATTATGAGACTGTTTGGCTGCACCGACTTTTGCACAGTTATAAATTTTCCGCATTTGCCACATAATCCATCATCTGCTGCATAATCTGCAGATTTGAACAAAATAAACCTTGTTTCTAGCTCAAACGGCTCAAACATCACCAAAAATGCAGCGACAAGTGTTACAGCATGGTGGAAGGCCCTTTGCAAACCTAGAATGGTCACCTGTCACTTATTGCTAAATGTGGGTATTTAATTGGTACTAATGGTGTGTAAACCACTCTTGCTTCTTTCTGTGCCTCTCTTGCCTCAGTCTGCATTTCTGTTGCTTCTTTTTGCCTCTTTCTTTCTTTTTCTGCACTTCTTTTGCCTCGTTCTGCTCATCTTTAGCACTTTCTGCACCTCTCTTGCCTCTTTCTGCATCTCTGTTGCCTCTTTCTGCACCTCACTTGCTTCTTTCTGTACCCCTCTTGCCTCTTTCTGCACCCTTCTTCCCTCCTTCTGCACCTCTTCTGCCTCTTTCTGTACCCCTGTTCCCTCTTTCTGCACCTCTCCTGCCTGTTTCTACACCTCTCTTGCCTCTTTCTGCACTTCTATTGCCTCTTTCTGCACCCCTCTAGGCTCTTTCTGCACCTCTCTTGCTTCTTTCTGCACTTCTCTTGCTTCTCTCTGCACCCCTGTTCCCTCTAACTGCACCTCTCCTACCTGTTTCTATACCTCTCTTGCCTCTTTCTGCACTTCTCTTGCCTCTTTCTGCACCTCTGTTGCTTCTTTCTGCACTTCTGTTGCCTCTTTCTGCACCCCTCTAGGATCTTTCTGCACCTCTGTTTCTTCTTTCTGCACTTCTCTTGCTTCTTTCTGCACACCTGTTGCTCCTTTCTGCACCCCTCTTGCCTCTTTCTGACCCTTCTTCCCTCTTTGTTCAACTCTCTTGCCTCTTTCTACACCTCTCTTCCCTCTTTCTGCACCCCTCTTGCCTCTTTGTGCGCCTCTGTTCCTTCTTTCTGCACTTCTCTTGCCTCTTTCTGCACCCCTCTTGCCTCTTTCTGTACTTCTGTTGGTTCTTTTGCACTGCTCTTGCTTCTTTCTGCACCTCTTTTGCAAATTTCTGCACCCCTCTTCCCTATTTCTCCACCTCTCTTGCTTCTTTCTGCACTTCTCTTGCTTCTTTCTGCACTGCTCTTGCTTCTTTCTGCACCTCTCTTGCAAATTTATGTATCCCTCTTACCTCTTTATGCACCCCTGTTCCCTCTTTCTGCACCTTTCTTGCCTGTTTCTGCACCTCTCTTGCCTCTTTCGGCACCTCTGTTGCTTCTTTCTGCACTTCTCTTGCCTCTTTCTGCACCTCTCTTGCCTTTTTATGCCGTTCTCTTGCCTCTTTCTGCACCTTTTTTGCTTCTTTCTGCACTGTTCTTGCCTCTTTCTGTACCCCTCTTCCCTCTTTCTGCACCTCTGTTGCTTCTTTCTGTACTTCTCTTCCTTCTTTCTGCACCTCTCTTGCTTCTTTATGTACCTCTCTTGCCGCTTTCTGTACCTTTCTTCCCTCTTTCTGCACCTCTCTTGCCTCTTTCTGCACCACTCTTGCCTCTTTCTGCACACACAGGGCTACTTTTAAACTGACCTCAGGATCAGCAGAGTACACATGCAAGTGCAGAAAAGGGCTGCTGGCCTCTAAACTGCCATGCCCTATTATATGGTAGGGACTTAGAGGTAGTTTTAATCCCCCTGCCCTATTATGTACTAGGGCCTTACAGGAGAGGTCATGCCAATAACAGGGGTACCCCAACCCATAGTGTACCATAGTGTATGTAGGTATTTTCACTGTATTCTAAGTGTCTTTCAGCATAGCACTGGCTCCGGGCCTGGTTAGGCTGAGCCCAGGGTCAGTCAGAGTCAGTTACCACCAGTACCAGTCATCAAAAAGTTGGGGGGTGCCCAGGGCACAGGATGACATTGCAACAAGGCCTCTTTCTGCACCTCTGTTGGCTCTTTCTGCATATCTCTTGCTTCTTTCTGCACCTTTCGTCCTCTTTCTGGACTTCTGTTGACTCTTTCTGCAATTCTCTTGCTTCTTTCTGCGCCTTTCTTCCTCTTTCTGCACATGTCCTACCTCTGTAGGCATAGTTAGAAATTAGCATTTAAAAAACCTTAGAAATTCACTGAAAAAACCATAGGTTTCAGGGACATTATAGTTAGGGATTAGCATTTAAAAAAACCTTAGAAATTCACTTAAAAAAACCACAGGTTTCAGGGACGTTATAGTTAGTTGGACATTTTACTCGTACAAAATCAGAGAAATTCAGCCGTTATAGTTAGTTGAGCTAACTATAACTGGCGCCCCCGCAATGTACTGCTGATGACATCACATATTACATCACCCATGACATGGTCAGTGACATCACTGATGACATCATTGATGACATCTCAAATGACATCACTGATTACATCACTGATTACATCATCCACATGATCATCTGATGCACCTCCTCACAGCCTAATATAACATTTGATACACCTACTGTAAAATACAGACTGCCATTCTCGAAACCATAGACACACCAATACCAGTTACTACATACCCACTCATTTATTCCTAGTTCTACACACACATCCACTGCCTCATCCATACAGTCACTCATACATGCAGTTACTCATCAATACAGCCACTATCATATGCACTCATACACCCACACAGACACTCACACACCCCCACTCTCCCATAGAGTTACTCACACAGCTAGTCAGTCATGCAAAGAATCTATCACACTCCCATTTACTCACCTACACACTTATACACACTCCACCTTACTTATTTATACAGATACTAACACATACTTACTCTCTTATACAATCACTGACACAAGCACATACTCATCCATACAGCCACTCTCACAATCACTCACTCTCACATATAATCATTTATATACTCCAACACTCACATATACTGCCTTTCACATATGTAGGTAACTGTAATGGGTGGAGAAATCTGGGTTTATGTGCTACAATTGTCAGGGCCCAGTCTTAGTGATGGCACATTCCTCACAAATGGCTACACCCAAAAGCCATTGTAGGGTAAGTTTAGAGAAGGATGGAGGATTGTGCCTTTTCAAATTCTGATGTATTTTTGATAAATGATTTCCAAGCGTTCTTTGGTGATTTTCAAATGCATAATATTTATTTGTATTCTCATGCATAGGGCACAAACAAAGTAAAGAAACAGCCGACACGTGTTTCGCCCATATGGCCCATCGGCCGAGGGCTTTTTCAAGGCAGGGTTCGTGGCAGACGGTCGTGTGTCTAGAAGTAAGGTGAACAGGTCTCTGCGGTCCCAGGAACAAACCTGGTTTGTAGCACAAAAGCCCTCGGCCGATGGGCCATATGGGCGAAACACGTGTCGGCTGTTTCTTTACTTTGTTTGTGCCCTATGCATGAGAATACAAATAAATATTATGCATTTGAAAATCACCAAAGAACGCTTGGAAATCATTTATCAAAAATACATCAGAATTTGAAAAGGCACAATCCTCCATCCTTCTCTAAACTTTCACATATGTAGTTACTCACACATATACCACTGAGACATCCATTCACTCACCAACACAGCCATACACACACTCGCCCATCCATACAGTCCCTCACAGATGCACTGTTTAACCCATACACCCAATGAATCACCCACTCACACATCCATGCAGGGAGTCACACACACCCCACCCACCCACACAGACACTAAGGCACCTATACAGATACTCAGACAGCCAATCAATAACCCATATAGACACTCATGTAGCTACTCACCAACCCATGCAGCCGCTTACATACCAACAGACAGACAGATACAAACATTCACACAGTTTAGTCACTAACCCATGCATTCATTAAGACATGTTTAATCACTCACTTATACAATCAGTCACGCACCTACTAAATCATCCATTAAGACACTCATACACCCACTCATTTTTCAATACACTTTGGCCTATATATATATATAAAACATATTTAAACTTTTTAGAAACATTCAGTCACTGGATGATGTCATCAGTGATGTCATTTGAGATGTCATCAGTGATGTCATCAGTGATGTCACTGACCATGTCATGAGTGATGTAATATGTGATGTCATCAGCAGTGCATTGCGGGCGCGAGTTATAGTTAGCTCAACTAACTATAACGGCCAAATTTCTCTGGTTTTGTACGAGTGAAATGTCCAACTAACTATAACATTCCTGAAACCTGTGGCTTTTTAAGTGAATATATATATATATATATATATATATATATATATATATATATATATATATATATATATATATATATATATATATATATATTGCTGGATTGGAGTTGCAACTGTGCAGTCAGTGAAGAAGTCCCGACTCGCCGTCCACAGCCATTTCCCTTAAAGCCAGACATTGGACGGAGAATACAAACAAATGTGTGCCTGCCTCCAACCCTGGGCCGTGAACGACTATCTATGCTTTCCTACCCTAGGGAGTTCCTCACATGTGACCTTTATAATTCGATCTACACTGGCAATTCTTGGCTTCATGAACCTGGAGGATCTGCATTCTGCACTACACCACCAATCGATCATGCTGTGCACACCGGAAGAACAGGTAAATGCTGGCATGATTGTTGTTTGTTGTGATGTGAACTTGTTGTGCTATGTCATCATCATGTGTGTTGAGATGAGATGATTCATGTGCTGGCAAGTAGTGTGAGACGGGGTGTTCATTTGTTACCCTTAATGTGTTATTCATGAATTTGAGATTCACAATGCTGGTGGCCTACCGACAGCTGAACAATAATTTTAAATTTTCACCTGAAGGTAATTGAATGTTTTTCCCTTCCCCTTTGAAAGATAGGATAGCGTGATTCCTTCAGCGGGTCCAACTACACTCCACACAGTCTACACTGCTTTGTTTTTTTATTGTTTTATGCTTTATACTCCTCAAAGACTCAGACACGACCAGTCCCTTAGATAATGTAGAGTTTGCAAACACAAAGCTAGTCTACACAAAAAGTGACTCAATCTTTCCCTTCTTGTTATTCAATAACAAAATTGTACTACTACAGACCAATTTATTGCATTTTGAGTTGGGACACTGTTGGTACGGAGCTGGATACCATACTCGGGGTTAGACTAAGGAAGATCAGAGATGATGGAATGACTCAGGGCGTGAGCGTGACTACTTCGAGAACTGTCACCAGAAGAAGATGGAAGTTTTCAAATTCACTGAAACCAACTGATTTGGATGATGATGACTTTAAAGTGGCCTAAAGGTAACCATTACCAGACCTAAACAAGTCTGTGTAGTGGTGGTGGTGAGTGGTGTGACTGACAGTGGTGCGCTGATATTTTACATGATTGGGAAAATGCTATGTTGCTGTGTGTGTGAGCTCACTGTTTAGTGCTGTCTGGCTCAAATGTGTCATTTAATTCGAAGCTAAGTGGTGGTTGGGTGGGGGGGCCTGTTGTTGAGGTAATTGACAGAAACATTTAGCTGTGCTGCCTCTTAGTCTTCTCTTCTTGTTGCACTCCTCATGCAGTTTAACTTTTCTCCTTGACTCTTCAATATCATTTTTGTTTTTCAATCTACAGGCCCTGGCCTTTACTCTACGCCATACTGGGAAATCAATTTAACATACTCACACTTACCTTACAAGAACCGCATCTGCCAGGCACCCAAGATTGATTGACAGTCCAAGAGGAATGCAGATGCAACTCCCAACTTGGCAATAGAGTATCTTTTTTTCTCTTTAATCATTACAACTGTGTGTGTTGTTTATGTTTGTTTACTTGACTCCTACAGATATTTTTATTTTATTTTATAATCTTTCAAAGCTCTATACAACATTTACAGAACATAATGTAACTTGGGTCTCTCTGGTGGCAGACAGACAATTTGATTTGGTTTGCCTGTACTAGTAAACATAATCATGCATGCATGTCCTTTTCCTCCCATAACAGATTTATGAGGGTCGGCTGCCAAGATGAATGTTGTCCTTGTGTAGTGTTTGTCTTTGTCAAACCTTTCCCTCAAATCCCCCTTCCCATCCATTCATCGAACCCCTAACCCTCTTCCCCCGAGCTGTGCGATTTATTGAGGGGCGACTAAATTAAATTTACACCATTAATTGATCTCACACTTGGTGGGGCATATGTGGTGAAAGCAACACCAACTCAAGGCAGGGAGAGGATCTTCTTCTGCTCTAGTATAGCCCACACTGACAATATTATATATATTAGATTGCCCACCCATGCACAGTATTCAATATTCAAATTCTTTTCAGAGGAACATAATCCATCATAATAATTGCCAGCATCATCATCCTTCCAGCACTAAAGGTTACGCTTGTCCACTTCATAGCTCTAGTCGACTTCAGTTTGTAACTTGTACTAGCCCACTATTCTGAATATTTATTTTACTTTAGCATTGCTTATCATGTTTTTTCATTTGGAAGTCTTCTTCTTGTGCACTACTAGTCGTACTCTAGTTTCCCTCTAGTGACTGTCTTATTTTTTTGCAAAGCTTTCATATACAACAGCATTAACTCAGTAACTTTTCATTTCAATTTAATTAGTTCCCTGCGATGAATATTCCTCAAACCTACAGTTTTAGTTCCGCTAGGAGGGAGTGGAACCTCGCTCCTGGGTCTGATGCTTTCACTAGTATTCAACTAGTCTGCTAGCATGTTGCTTCTGTCTACTACCATCACCATGGCACCTTGGAAAACCTTGCAGCCATCACTTCGTCTAATCACAGGTAAGAGAAGAACTGTGGGGGATTCATTGTTGAGCTACAATAATCTATATACTATGGAAATTCACACACCCAAATCCCCTCCGAGTTCTTAGGGGTTAATATACTGAAGAGACTAGGAGGAGAGAGTAGTAGGACAAGTGAGGGTACCGCAACACTATTGGTGTGTTACAAAATCAGCAAATTTCAAAAACTGACTGTGGGCCTGCGGCAAAGGAAATAGTGCGAAGTAAAAGAGTAATTCCCCAAAAAGATTTAAATCATATGAACAACCATAAAAAATGTATTTCCCTAACAAAAAAACTAGAAAACTCACAACACTGGCCCACCCTTCTCCCTAACCCCAACCAATGTCCAAAGTAAAGAAAGTCCAAATAATTGTCCAAACAAATGTCCATAAATAAATCTGCCAAAAACCTCAAGATTTCCCCAACTACCACATTCCCACCCTCTCCCCAACAAGTCCCACCCACCAAACAAAAGATTAAAAAAGGGGCAAGAAAAACTGAGCGGCGGGCTAGGAGTAGGCCTGGGCGGAAAACTACGCTACGCTTGCGGAGTGTGCGTAGTTTGCACAACTACGCGCTACGCGAATCGCACGTAGCACAGTGCAAAAACGCCGTAGCGGGCATGTTTGCTCGCCGCGGTCCTCAACGTCAAGTTGGCGACCGCGAGCGAGCAAAATCAACATCTCGGCGAGACTTTTTCCTCGTTCGCGATCGGCAACATCAAGTTGCCGATCGCGAGCGTGGAAAATAAACCTCACGGCGAGATTCTCAACGCGGGGAGGTCAGGTTTCTCATTGCGAGTGGTCGCGTATGCTCGCGACCGCTCGCGATGAGAAACTACCAGTCCGCGTTAGAAAGCTGCCGCTCGAGTACAAATCTACTCGAGCAGCAGAAAACGACCGCTTGCACTGTGCATGATGCCGTTCGCAATGATTGCACAGTGCGGACAAGCATCCGGCACTGTGCAATCATTGCGAACAGCATTTCCCTACCGCACTACGCAGTTCGCGTAGCTACGCGTAGCGCGCATAGTGCAAAGTACACTTTGTGTAGCTACGCGTAGCGCGACTACGTGAACTACGCCCAGGGTTAGCTAGGAGCTTCCTCTCCAATCGGTCAAACCACTCCTCTATCCTGGCTTCCAGGAGCACCAACCTCAGGAGAGTGCTGCACTGAAAAGCTCTATAGAGTCCATAGGGGGGAGCAGAAGTGGTTGATGAATAACGGCAGGCGTCTGCATGACCACGGCGCTGTACAACCAGAGGCACTGGGTCCTGGCTGGGGTCTGGCTGGGGACTGGGGCATTGGAGGCTGCAGCTGCTGCCGCCACCTCCTCCACCTTCTCCTCGGCCACCAGCCACTGGTATTCAACCCTGATGGCCTCCAGCTTCCTTTGCCGGGTCCTGGCTGCTATCTCCTGCCTTTTGGGATGTGAGGTTGATGGCGAATTTGCAGGACTAGCTATATCAAGAAAGAAAAAAGACAAATTGTAACCAATACTCTTAGTAAAACAGTAACACATAAAATGATATAGTGGCACAGTAGCACTAGCAGTACATAACATTTGTATGTATCCTCAATTCATCGGCCCATTCAATTTTGATGTGATTACAGTTCCAGGCATTCAATCAATCAAATCAATCAGGGGTTTATATAGCGCGCTACTCACCCGTGAGGGTCTCAAGGCGCTAGGGGGGGCGGCTCTGGATCAGTCGAAGAGCCAGGTCTTGAGGTCCTTCCTGAACGTGTGCAGGGTCGGGGAGCGTCTGATGTTTAACGGGAGCTTGTTCCAGGTTTTTGCTGCGATGTAGGAGAAAGCTCTCCCGCCGGTTCTGTTTCTGCGGATGCGGGGGACTTCTGCTAGGGCGAGGTCGGCGGAGCGGAGGTTCCTCTTGGGTAAGTGGAAGGATACTCTCTTGTTGAGGTATTTGGGTCCGATGTTGTTGAGGGATTTGTAGGCGTGGGTGAGGAGTTTGAAGGTGACCCTCTTCTCGACGGGGAGCCAGTGGAGGACTCGTAGGTGTTGTGTCATGTGCTCATGGCGCGGTGTCCCGAGGACGAGTCTGGCTGCGGCGTTCTGGATGGTTTGGAGTTTGTGTAGAAGAGTGTTGTTGATTCCGGCATAGAGGGTTGTTGCCGTAGTCCAGTCTGCTGGTAATGAGTGTGTGGGTGACGGTCTTTCTGTAGTCGGGGGGGATCCATTTGAAGGTCTTACAGAGGATGCGAAGGCAGTTGAAACTGGTGGAGGCGACGGTGTTGATCTGGTGGTTCATGGAGAGGGAGGAGTCAAGGATGATGCCGAGGTTCCGAGCGTGGTCTGTAGGGGTGAGTGGGCTCCCGAGGGCGGAGGGCCACTAGGTGTTGTCCCAGGCGGAGGTGCAGGGGCCAAGGATGAGGACCTTGGTCTTTTCTGAGTTTAGCTTCAAGCAGCTGTCCTTCATACAGGTCGCCATGTTCTTCATTCCTTCCTGGAAGCAGAGTCTGGTGTCTTCGGGATTCTTCGTGAGCGAGAGAATGAGCTGGGTGTCGTCGGCGTAGGATACGATGCTGAGCCCATGCTGTCTGACGATGGCGGGGAGGGGGGCCATGTAGATGTTGAAGAGTGTGGGGCTGAGTGAAGATCCTTGGGGTACTCCGCAGTTGATTTCCGTCTGTTTGGAGAGGAAGGGAGGGAGTCGGATCCTCTGGGTTCTGCCGGAGAGGAAGGCTCCTTGTATTCCCGCGTCGTGTAGTCTGGCTGCAAGCGTGCGGTGTGAGACTGTGTCGAAGGCTGTGGAAAGGTCTAGAAGGATGAGGGCTGCAGTGTGTCCCTGATCTAGCAGCATGCGGATGTCGTCAGTGGCAGCAAGGAGGGCGGTCTCGGTGCTGTGGTTGCTGCGGAATCCAGACTGGGAGGCGTCCAGGATGGAGTTCTCTTCTATGAAGGCGGTCAGCTGGGCGTTTACAAGTCTCGCATTAAGCACTATGGAGTATACAAGTATTCATCTTCTCTCTTGTTTAGCTAAATGAATGTAGGATAGTCATACCAACTCAGCTTCTGCCCTAGACAGACATACTTGTGTTGCGTTATACTTTGCTACTGTCTGCATGTGGGGCAGCTGTACCACACAATTATCTCTTTTCCTATCATGGCCATGCTATGTTAAATAAAATGATCACTTTCACTTTCAACTTCACTACAAGAAGGCAGATGAATAGTTACTAATACATAAATGATATACGGCACAACATGAGGTACTACTATTGTAACCATGCAGACCTTCCATGGCTGACACTGGCGAAATACCATGGGTAGGGAGTGGGCCTCAGAGGGAGGCGATTGATGATGATGGGTGGATAGGGGTACATAATATACGTTGCACTTGAAAACTACTGTGAGTCAAGGGAGTAGTCTGACATACAACCTCGCTCAAACCTTTGAATATAAAACCTTGATAAAAAAACATTCCTTGTTTACTCTTCTTCCCAGGGAAATTTCCATTTTTCACTGCATTTTTCTTCTAGCATTATATTTCTTCTTCACCCTTGCCTTTGCTACTTAGTCACCATTTAAGTTTTACATTCTCTTCATCCAGTCTTCACTATGAATACTAGTACCATCCATTAATCCAAACATGGCTATCATTCACAATAAACCTTTCACCAACATACATTTGTCATTTTAACTACCCAGGCGTCTTGCTTTGACCCATCAAACCACCCGGAGGATTACTTTCACCCATACACTTTCCCCCATGCAGGCAGGCATCATTTCTTTCACCTTTTAACCATCCTTCACCCACCCACCCATGCATGCATCCTATCAGCCACCTACATGCATCCTTTCGCCCACGCATCCTTCTCTGCCAGTCATATTACATTTCACCCATCCTTCCTCCTTCCATCCTTCTTTCCCATCAACCCATCAAGGTCTGACTCTTCTTCATGAAACTTTCTCTGCTGAGTTGAAGTTAGAAGAGGCCATTGGTTACTCAACTCCCGCTGTATATGCTAATGCTGAGTAAAGAGGGGTGTCTTCAACTGTTCACAACTTAGGGGCCGATTCCGATTCAGGCCGGAAATCTCTCCGACCGAGCCGGATCCAGAGAGATTTCCGACCGAATCGGACCCTAGCAGTCCGACCGAACGAGTACGATGCGTTCGCATGCTATCGGACTCGATTCGGTCGGACTCCCATTGAAGTCAAAGGGAGCCGGTCGTACAACGCGTACGCGGGCTCCCATTGACTCAATGGGTGCGAGGCAAACAAGGGCGCCCCCTACAGCGGGTACGCGTCGAAGCAGGTCGCGCCATACATGCACAGATAGGGGGGACCCATGGGTCCCCCCTGTGTGCGACTCGCGCGGCTAGGCATACAGGGGGGTCCGACACGGACCCCAAAGTGCGGCTCCGACTGCTCTTTCGAGCCGGACGGCGCGAGTCGGTCGGACTGCTCGAGGCGTGCATCGTACTTACCCGGCCGGGGAACGTCTCCATTGCGCGGTGCGAGTCGTGTCGGTGCGAGTCGGTCGGAGCGGTTGGGTCCCGCGAACGAGTCGGTCGGCGATTTCGCGTACGCTCGCATCGAACTCGCTCGCCCGTACGCACGTCCGACTCGGTCGGGAAACAGGGCTCCGAATCGGATCCAGTAATGCCGAGTCCGATTCAGAGCCCTACCGGCCGAGATCGGAATCGGCCCCTTAGTCTCACTCTCAACAGTACAATGTACACCCTTGCAGCAAGTATATAAATTGCCAATAAGCAAGCAGTATATGTCTTACCATCGCTCGCCAATGCCACTGGCTCGTCCCCAGCAGCTGCTGCATCTGCTCTCTGGATGGCGCCCCATCCCCGCTGGCCTTGTCACTGGTGGTTGGTGTGGCTAGAAAAAACATTAAACATTTTTTAGATGCCATATGAGCCTCCCCTATTTATTTTTTTCCATTGCAAAATTTAAAATACATACACCACACACATCACTAGCAATTTGGGTACAGTGAGTCACAGTATGTCCTATCAAAAATTATAAAATATCCGGTTGGGCATTTTGTTTTTGCTGGTGCCAATTTTTGAAAAGCCTCTCAAGAAGACAACCTGTAAAGGACTGAACTGAGTGGCTAGAGCTAATGGTGAATCTGAGTTTTTGAAAAGAAATAAGAGTGGCCAACTGGCCGGACAAACGGACATAAAGCCTTCTTGGTTGGCAAATGTAATGGTGCTGTCCTCCTCCTCCTCCTCATACTTCCTTCCAGCCATCGTGAACGGTAATCAGTTCACCATCCACTGCTGATAATAATACTAGGCCTAGGTAAGAAAAAGACACCTCTTTGAGATGTCCAACGAGACCATGGCCACTCTCTCGTTTTACTGATGTGCATGAGAAATTAAAAGAAAGCCTTCTCATCTCAACAAACAAGTGTAGGATACCTTACTTGGGCATGCATTCTGCATGGCAGAGTAGTAGTACTAGTACTAGTTGAGTAGTAAGGACCAATGGGTTCTCTGAGTCTTACATTACCACCACTAGGAAGTCCACAAAATATATATGGGGAGAGGGAAAGCTGACTGAAAAACCAGAAGAAATGAAGCTACAGACAAACTAGTACAGACAGAGGCAGTTTGAGGTAAAATACAGACACTAGAAATATAAAATACCTCAGTCAATAGGATAATGCAGGGCTAACAAGATTTTTGAATCAGATAGATCAAAGAGGATTTGGGAAAAAATAAAATTAGGAAACAGGTAGAAAATAGTTTAAATTAAGGAGCAGTAAAAGTTAGGGAAATATATTAACCGCTTGGCTGCGGCGCGAATTCCCCCGCGGTGCTGGACATTCCATTGTTGGGCGTGGTTCGGACGGCCCCCGGCCGTCGTGCGCACACACCCACCGTGACTCATGACGGCCGGGGGCCGTCATGAGCACCAAAGGGGTTAACAACAGGATGACTTATGGGGCCAGCAGAGCCATTGGCCGATGAGCGCTCTTCCTGGGAGGCACTTCCAGCTCCCACACCCGCCTCGGTCAACCTCTTGCCCCTGGATGCTGATGGAAGACATAACTAAAGAGATATGAAATAATTAGTGGTAAATAAATGTTCTCTCCCCAAAGATTTTTGGACAGGAAACAGCAATTGCAATAAAAATGAACTTCCCTAAATCATAATGACTAGTAGTAGACTAGTATCGTGGACCATCCTATTGATTCTACATTTCCTAAACCTACCTAGCCCGCCTATTTCTAAGACTTTGGAATAAATTGCAATGAATGATAGTTCTGATCTCATTCGCAACCCCCTTTGACAGGCAAATTCCCTAAGTCTGTATTTTGTCCTTAAATGCATAGATGGATGCATGCATGCACCAAATTGCTTGGTTGCTTGTCACTGTACCAGCTACAAAAAGGTTCTAAGAACTGAAGTGAGAGGACATGTGCTGCTAAATAACTAATACTAACTACCACTATCTTAGTGGCAGGACAAAGGACGCATGCTGCTAAATTACTAATACTAACTACCACTATCTTAGTGACAGGACAAAGGAAAGGAGCCTCTCTCTAGTCTGCATTAATTAACTTAAGTTCTTACATAACCCGCCCAAGCGAGCGCAAAGTTGCAAACAAGTACAATTAGGTAGTGGCGAGCACCTTTCGAGAAGAATAATGATCACATAATAAAAGATCTGTAAACGTAACTTACAGGCATTTGAGCAGCATGCTTGCTATTCAGGAAAAAAATATAGAACACACAAGTGATAATAATATTAATAATTTGATACTAACCAAGCCTCAGGACCTCAACCCCTAGCAGGTGCAGCAGGTCCTGGTCTCGGTCCAGGATGTCAGGCCACTGGTGCGCCAGCAAATTGTGGTTGCGCCAGACCCAAGAGTAGCGATACACTGCCCAGTGCACCCTCACCCACCACTGCTGGCGCTCCCGTAGCCGGTACCCGGACCCAGGCCTGCCTCTTGCTGCCTGGGTGGAGGGGATGTGGCACTGCACAAAAAACCCAGCGCTGCCACCTTCACCTCTGAAAACAAGGCCCGGGGCTCCACCCCTTCCGGGCGCCACCTTTCGCAAGGAAGGTGGCTGTCCTTTGCCACCTTTTTAGTGGCACTGGTCTCTGCTATGATGCTGGGGGGTGGAAAAGAAACTGTAGAAAGTATAAATAAAATTAAGGGAAAGAAGTGAAAAAAATTAGGAAGCAAGTAATAGAGAAAAACAGGTCAAAGCTCACTAAAAACACACAAAAAGTTGAAAATAAACGCAAAATATACACTTAAGAAGACCGAGGAAAAGATGATAAATAAAAAAGATCAGAAAAAAAGTTTTGGGAAAGAAGGATTGAAAAGAATTAGGGAGGATTGAAAAGTAGGCCCGAGCACCATAACAGAGAAGAAAACAAGATGGCTGCACCAATGCGCGACTGAGTGGTGCAGTTTGCCCAATATTTCCCCCCGAACATGCAATCCGCATGGCGGAAACGTCACATTAACGGGCGAGACAAGAAACTCCGCCCACTCGCAGAACTCTGCGTAGCACGGCTGAGTTTTTTTCTCGCTTTGTGGAGTTCCGCTGATACGCGAACTAAGCCCAGGCTTACCTCTATTCCAAATAAATCAAATCACTGCTTCAGTCCATGCTGTGCATGTACTGGGGTGCATGCACACAGGGGGGCACAACATGTGCCCCCTTGCATGCACCCCATGGTGCAGAGGCACAGGGGGAGTTGTAGGGCCCCCTTTGTTTCCTCACAGCCACACTTTTCATGGCGGTTCCACCGCCATGAAAAGTGTGGCGGTGAGGAAACCCAAAATATGCTTGGTGGGTCCACAGAGGCCATGCCAAGCATATTGCTGCCTCAAGAATGCCACACCACTGCCAGGGATCTCTGATCCCTCGCGGTTGCAGTGGTTTTTGGGTGGCATGACTGCCCTGGTCATAACAGGGCGGTCGGAAGACTGTCACACCCCGTGAGTCTGGCAGTCCGTGGACTGCCAGACTCATAATGAGGCTAATCTGTTTTCCCTGTCAGTTGTTATGAATGTTTTCAGAAACATTACAGCCTGTCAGAAGTCATACTTCTCAACCATGAATCAGATAACAAAAAGAGGAAATGTCTCAGCTGTGGAAATTTGTGCTTAGTTGGCTTTCAGGCCTGGTCAAATGGACCACACAACATCAAATAAAAGGGCCCTAATCTGGTGGGAGAACATCAGTTGTTTCAAAAACTCTCTCTTCATCATCTACCTTCTTCAGAATCCAATCCTCGGTGCTCACTCACAAATTATGCACTGCTTTTGAAGCACTGCCTAGCAAACAGTACAAGAGTAGTCAATGAATTCAGCTTTCTTTCTTGGATATTGAGATCACTCAGTTAGCATTCTACCTGTCCATGCAAATGATCTGGGCTCTCATTTTGAAACTTATGAAATGAGTTCCCATAAACAATAAAGTGTTTTTAAAGTGACTAAATGATCGCAGACGACAGTCCCTATAACACCTCTTAGATCAGGTCAATGGAGCAAAGGTAATCTTCTCCAGTTCCCACAGCCGCTGCTGAGGATGCACTCGATGTCTGTGAACCTGTTGCAGAGCCGGTGTCCATTCCGACAGGAGCTAAAGCATCCTGTTGTGGCTCTAAGAATGCCAACATCAACACTGAAATACGCTCAGGACACTGTAATACGTGGGCCTTTAACGGGTCCAATAGTAAGTCTATGTCTGGTGGTGCAACCAATGGAAGAGTTAGACATATGTCCAACACGCATTCATATCCGCAGAAGAGGCAGCAGAGTACAGGCAAGACGCAGTCAACCCAGACTGATCTGAACGATAGGAACCAAGACTTGCTTAGCTCCCGAAGCCAAGGTGTGCCCAGATGGAGTACCATGCATTCACGGCAACGCCACACCAGGAGTGCTTTTTCCATCTCTTTGGAGGTTGGGACGTCCATTGTGTATCAGGAAAATTAAAACCAGGCTACCCACTACAAGGAGTAGGACCAGCGGAAGCCCTCCAAAAATGCTTCCTGATAATGAGTGTATAAATTATGGAATAACTCCGAAGATCGTCTGAAAGGTGCTCAATAGTCCAGAACATATGCTCTTAAATAGGTGCACTATACCACTCAGACATGTTAAAGATACGATGTACCATTTCCCCGAAAGGGAGCGGGAAGTTAGCTCGGACTAGTGCCTGTAACTAAGGTGAAGACCTTGCAACCTGGAGATCAAAAGTCTCTCGGGCTGAGGTTAAGGCCACAAACCCCTATGTAAAAGCATGGCTTTTAGTCTGCTCAGAGAATCAAACCGTATAGGGGAAACATTCAATGAAGGCAACAGCAGCACCTCCCTGACTGTAAGGGTTGGTGGAAACAATACTTGCATACAACAAGTAACCCTGGAACTTACTGTGACCAGATATGCGATGCCTGGCAGCATCCCACAACAACCTTGATCATTCAACATCTGATAACTCCCAATCAAGAGCAGTTTTAACACCGGATGAATCACGGCAGCCGGGGATCCTTTCAAGTGCATTATAGGTTTGCAACTGAAGTATTACATGCTCCATGGAGCATATTATCCTGACAAATTAGAGACCCACTTAACCAATTCTCACAGTCTGTACCACTGAGAAAAACTTCAGAGTCCCCATTCCTGCATCTTAATCTGCACGGTAATTCCCAAGATTCATGTATGTATTCCTTAGACAACGCTTCATACCTGCCTACTTGGTGATACTGTAGTCAATATTGAAATTGGAATGTCGTGACTGGCAGTGTAATATGGCCATGAATTAACCATTCTGTGGAGGGTGACTCAGCCATGGTAAAAGGTAGTTGGTCCAATTTTTCAATGATCAGCATTGTATATTCTGTATCTCTTCGTGTCATTGTTGTCTGTATTTCTGTTCGATTGTATGCAAAAAACAGAGAAGTACTATTGATGTACCACCAGGGCACGTGACCAGAGCACAAAGATTGTAGCGTCAAGCTCAATAATAGAATGGATTGCAATTGCGATTGCCCATGTTGAAGAATAGACAAATCCTGTTCCAATATATCTATTGCAGAACACACAATGCTGCCCAGTGAATAAATCCCGGATGATAGTGTGGTCATGCCATTGTTGACCACCCCCAAAGCATTTTCTAGGTTAACCCAGTCAATTTCACGCAATCTCTCCACAGCCTCTTGTTGAGAGATTTTCCATACTTCGTTGTAAATAGCGTATAAGAAGTGTGTCTGATGTAGTTTCTGGGGACCTGAGAGTAAGGACAAGTGTTGTTTCACCTGGGACAGTGTTGAGGTTTTTAGCCACTCTAGGCATAACTTCTGAACACTGGAAGATGTCACCACCCCGAGTGTTCTGTTTGTATGCAACGTTGATCAGGCCTATGGATACTAAATCCTTTGGTGGTACCCCTGAATTTTGACTGACACCTATTTGTGTAGATAGGCCAAACCGCCCATCCCTTCCAATTGTGATCTGATGAATTGTACAAACCATCATGTGGAATGTCATCTAGTGTATCCTCACTATGGTTTGTGTAATCCTGCCAACCCTCAAAGTGTGTAAGTGAGGGAATCTGAGGTGTGTTTAAATCCTTTATCTTAGCTAACCCAAGGCAGGAAGTCTGTTGCATAGTGTCGTTCAGGAGGATAATTTGCTGTGGTATGAGGCATGTTCTAAATGAGGCCTCAGTTCCCTGAACATGCCAATCTTTAGTCCCACAGACAGATTTTGTGTCTATGGTGTCCCTCCGAAAGGCAAAACCCTGTAAAGAGATCTCGAAAATAAAGGAAGCAGAGTATATCTGTTTTGTGCTGGTCAGCATATTTTTCTTTGCAGGTGTAGGTGCAACCTTATAGTAATAAGAGGTCGGGTATGAAGTGTTAAACCCAGAAAAATAGGCAAACTTCTGTGCAAACCTTTCGGTGGTATTAGGCAATGTTCCCATTGATGGTAAATGAAAAAATTATGTGAGATATTTGCTTTGTGCAAGAAATGATGACCATAATGTTGGTAACAATACATGGTGTCAAAATCAGATGTATCATCATACAATTCATAAGTGGAGAATGCAACAGATTTTTCTAAATCAGACAGCATAGTATTTACAGTTTTAAAGTCCCAATCATCAGAGAAAGTACTGGAGGTGATGATATCATTCAGCGAAATTTTGGTGTGGTATTTTCAAAAGTTCAGTTGGACCATATACATCATATGAAAAACTATCCCAAACTATTCCTTCTGGGTCGGGAACTGCTGTAATGTTCACAAAGGACAGGTCTCTTTGTTCACGGTGTGATAATGCATGCGGTTTCAGGACCAAGTTCACATGTTGTACTGCGGAGTATTCTGGGAGATAGTGTCCCTTAAGGAGCAGGAAAATGACAGTCACTTCACCTATCCAAAGGAATAGGAAAAGTAGACCAAATGCAATCCAGAGCTGAAGCCAGGGAGAAACAAAGTAAGTCTTTTTCAGTCAAAGATAGAAATCACGAAGTTGTTGTTTGTGGGGAACTCTGGTTCACTTAGATCCAGAGAGAAAGTATCAAAATCAATGAAGTAGCCAGACGCAGTTCGATCTATCTTTGGTAGATCAGCAGGTTTTGTAGAACTGGCAGTTGACTCTTTTCGAGATATGTTCACATAGACGTCGGCATTAGGTTGATTTGAGGTTTGTGTTTCATTTGTATTGTATTGCTGTTAAATTTCAACAGGCACTAGTTCCATTCCATTGCTGGTAACTCTGTCACTTCGTAGAATAGAGTCTTCAAAGGTTAGTAATCTTTCTGTCTGAACTTCCTGTATGGTACCGAGAGGAGGTCGGCGGCTACCCAGGAGCCAACGCGGCCTGCTATTCAGTATCGGCCACATAGTGTGGTTTGATCAGATCAATGGAGACAAATCTCTTTTCTTTCTTTCTGGCAAGAGGTGGAAAAAGTACTGTTCTTGTTCATTCGGCAGCCAGAACAGGTACAGGCGCTCTGTAAGATGGCCCAAATTCTTTTTTGTCCACAATCTTTTCTCGGACCAGGTTCACGATTTTCAGGACTCAGGCAGGTCTTGCCGAAACAGCTTTCACTTCCCCAGTGGCGGTGCATTTTAATTGGACATTGCTTTGTAATGCCCGTAATTAATTGACTTACTGTAAAACAGCTAAACGATCATTGATGTCAAATGTTTTTTCGTCCGCCACTGTGCTGCCACAATCGAGGTCGGGTACCCACATTCTTGTCCCAAACAGGACTTCATATGGAGTACGTCCTCCTAGGGAACTTCTTGGCATGCTATTAAGTGCCCTCTGGACCCCCTATAGGTGATTGACCAAACTGCCACCCTAGCCTAATACACTAGCTGTTAAGGTTTGCTTTAAGTCCCAGTTTTTCTTTTCCACAATCGAATTTCCCTCACGATGATACGGAGAGGAGTACCACAAGACCACACCCAAAATTTCTATGGCTTCTTTGTAAGCCCGGGAGCTAAACTCAGGGCCATGGTCAGCATGGAATGTGCCTATTGCTCATGTCCCTATAAAGACTCGCAAATCCTTTATAACAGTTCGAGCACCAGCCGAGCGCTGGGGCCAAACCCACAGGAATCTAGAGCATGAATCCACTGCCACCAGGATGTACCTGTAAGCCCCATCAGATTGTAAGGGGCCACAGTGCTCCAAATAGACACATGCGAGAGGTCTGTCTGAAATCAGTAACAGGGTTTGTGGTGGACATGCTATGGTGGAACCCTTCATCTGCTGACAGACGTTGCCCTTAAGGACAAAGCCTTTGGTCTGTTTAGTGAGACCTGGCCACCAATAACGTTATTTTAGTAGTGAAACTTTTGCAGTAATACCTGTGTGTGCTGAACCCAGACCCTTGTGTGCAGCTAGAATTAAACATAATCTGCGATACATGTTTGGTATTACTCTCTCTCCCACTCCTGGAATTTGAGCATGCAGTATGTTTTGCGCATCTAACTTGTAGGAGTACTTGAGTGGAAATCCTTTTGGCAAGGCTGAGCTGTTGTTGCGTGTAGGGTTCACAGCTATCATTATCTGTCCATCTATCCTCGTACTAGTAGGAGTGATTGCAGCAACAGCAGCAGTTCTCACTGTCACCTTGGCGGCTTCATAAGCCAGTGAATTCCCTTCAACGTGCACGCCCACATGCTGATGACTCAATATGTGAATCACATGGTCCTGTGGCAAGACTTTCTTCAGCTCTGCCACTTGTTCCCAAAGCAACTTGTGCTTTACTGTGCAACCTTTAGAATCTCTAAACCCATTCTGGCCCCAATAGTGAAGGTATTCATTGTAAGATTGGACACAGTAAAATGAATCGCACACAATGAGTGTGGGGAATTGCAGATCTGTATTTTTTAGTGCCAGTATCAGGCCTTTTAGTTCTGCCAGCTGTGCCGTGCAATCTACTAGAGACTGCGTCTGTGTATTGCTAGAACGGAACTTACCATCCCGCATGAATCCCTTTTGTCGTGTAGTTCCTATAGTACCCCTGCAGTACCTGCGCGTTTGGATAACATAAACCGTGGGCTTGGTGTTAGACTGACTCTGTGCACCCCCACCGCATATGTTAGCTGGATTTGCATTAGCTAGCTCACAGCGCCACTAGAATCTCCTCTTATTGGGGAGAGATTAGTTTCTGGCAACCTTAGATCATGACAACCCAAATTCCTCAGAATCGTGGAAACAATGTACTACCTTTCGCTCAGTCACTCGTGCTTACTTATTCGGTTTGTCTCAGAGAGTTACACAGAATGAACAGTCTGGGCGTTTCAATAAGTATTTATTGAACAGTTGTTATTCTAGTGTAAAATATATGTGCTGCAGTAACCAGCAGACAATAGCAGAGATATATTATCAGCAGTACGATAAAAGTGAAGGGGTAGAATAGTTCTACCATATTGCAATAATCATGAATACATACATGAATATAAAAAGCAATATGAAAGTGCGTACTCCTACGATGCCTAACTAGATGTACCTGAGTGTACCTAGCATATGTGTAGGTCTAAAGCCTAAGAGCCAAGAATCCCTCTAGGATTTAGTCGAACCCCCATACCTGAATGGAGAGAGTGTGGGATCCCGTCCTGGTCTCGAGTGGGACACCCCGCAAGGGCTGTGTCAGACCGCTGTCAGCTGGAGCGACTGCATGCAGGAGCCTCAGCGTCTCTGGTCAGTGTGTCAGCATGGAAGTCTCAGTTCCCTCTATCTTACCGTGGCAAGATGTGGTGTATTTATACCCTAAAGTGTCTCGTCCCTCAGTATGGTTTGTATTGGTCTTTGTTGGACATGAGGAAGACGTCAGGGGAGAACTTTGTACATACATATTATGCGGGAGATGTAACTGGTGAATGCTCATGCATAATTTATGAGTACATTGTAGGCATGTGTTCTGGAAAGACCTTGCAGTGTTCTAACCACTGACTAGATAACGTTCAGCCCTCCGAGCTCGTTGTGTATGGTAAGGAACTAATGTAGGTGAAAGATCATGCCTATATTAGGAGCCATGACTATAATAGGGCATGTACGAGTATGACCATAATAGGGCATATACGAGTATGACCATAATAGGGCATATACGAGTATGACCAAAATAGGGCATATACGAGTATAACCATAATAGGGCATATACGAGTATTTCTACATTATGGCATATATGAACGGGTCTACATTAGGGCCTATATACAAAACATAACACCCACTCCACTTCCGAATTGGATGACAATGACCATACTTAAAATCTGGACAATTTAAAAATATTCACTTAAAAACAGCTAAAACGTGAGTTTTAAAAAGACTATATAAAGTTAAAAATGTTAAAAAATATCTATTTCTTAGTTACCACTTGAAAAAGTCAATTCTGTCCCATTTATAAAAGTTGCATCACTATAAGCTGAAGAAGGCCATGCTTTTCCAAGTAAAAGTGTCAATTTAGGAAATGTTCCAAATTTTGCTAGTTTATTTATGAAACGAAGTGGAGAAGCCGAATTCTTTCCCAGGATGCGATGAGCCAATTCAAGATTAAGTGTCCTGGCTGGGAGATACAGCATTATCTGTGTTAGCTACTGCAGATGACAAATCCAACGCTTCACAGAGAACGTCAATCGCACATAGATGGAATTCGGCACTGCCAACCGTCGTTGCTGTGGCAGCTTGTGCGGCAATTGTTACCTAGGTGCCTGTGGAGGAGCCACCTAACCCAGCAGGAACAAACGGCACCTGTGGATTCTCAAGGAATGCATTCATCAGAATTGGATGACGCTGGGGACAACGCAGAGCATGGGCCTTTAGGGGGTCCAGCATAGCATCTAGGTCCAGTGGATTATCCGATGGAAACATTAGACAGAGATCCAACGTGCATTCTTCTCCGCAGAACAGGCATCAAAGAACAGGTAAGATGCAGTCCACCCAGACTGGTCTAAATGATAGAAACCACGAGGCGTTCAGTTCTCTTAGGCAAGGTATGCCCAGAAGTTGCACCATGCGTTCACGATATTTCCGTTCCATGAGCGGGTTCGCCATTTCCTCGGAAATGGGGCCGTCCATTGCGTAGCAGTAATATTACAATCAGGACTCCTGAAATTAGGAACAGGATAAGCGGGAGACCTCCAAAGACGCTTCCCAATACGGAGTGTATAAAATTTGGAATTACTCCGAGGACTGTCTGAAAGGTGCTTAATAGTCCTGACCCTATGGTCTTAAATAGGTGAACAATACCGCTCGTATCAGACATGTTAAAGATACGACCAATCATTTCTGCGAAATGAAAGGGGCAGTTTGTACGTATGAGTGCCTGTATCTCGGTCGAGGTCCTTGCAACTTGAAGTTCATAGGTTTCTTGAGCGGAGGTTAAGGGCACGGGTTGCTTTAAAAGCATGGCTTTCAATCTGCTCAGAGTATCAAACTGTATAAAAGAAACATTCAGCGAAGGCCATAGCGGCACCTCCCCGACTGTGTTCAGTGGTGGAAACAATACTTGCATACAGCAAGTAACCCTGGAGTTAACAGTGACTAGATATGCGACGCCTGGAAGCATCCCACAGCAACCTTGATAATTTAACATTAAGTAACTCCCATTCGAGAGCAGCTGGAAAACCGGCGTGATCATGGCCGCTGGGGTCCCTGACATGTGACAAGACAAGTTCGCTACTGAACCACTGCAGGCTCCGTGTAGAGAAATATCCTGACACATGAGAGAACCGCTTAAAGCGTTCTTGCAGTTTGTACCACTCAGATACACTTCTCGATCCCCATTCCGGCATCTGTACCTATATGGTAACTCCCAAGTTTCCTTGATGTATCCCTTACCCATTTTCACATATTTGCTTGTCTGCTGTTGCTCAAGGCAATATTGAAACTGAAACGTAGTGACCGGCAGAGTGATTTGGCCATGAATTAGCCATTCTGTTGATGGTGATTCGGCTACAGTGAATGGTAACCTTTCCAGTTTCTCAATACGCAGCATTGTATATTTGGCTCCCCTTTGTGCCATTTCTGTCTGTTTATCAGTTAGATTGTATTCTGAGAACAGAGACGTGGTGTTTATAAAATGCCATGGCACATAGCCTGCATGCAAAGATTGCAGCGTCCAGCTTAACATCATAATAGAACGTAGCTGAGATTGCCTGTGTTGTAGCAAGGCCAGATCATGTTCTAATATGTCGATCGCCGAGGACACAATGTTGCCTAAGGAGTAAATCCTGGAGGTCAAAGTTGTTAACCCATTATCCACTACAGCTAATGCCTTTTCTAAGTTAATACGGTGTATCTCCTGTATCCTTTCTGCAGCCTCTTGTTGGGATATTTTCCAGTTTTCATTATAGTAGGCATAAAGGCCTGCATATATGAAACATTTCTGACGTTGTTTCCTGGGTCCTAATAGAAAATCTCTAAGATCCATGTCAGGTGTCAGTAAGGTCAAGTGGTGCTTTACTTCTGTCAGTGTTGAGGTCTCTAGCAAATCAAGGCACAACTTCCCATCACTGTACGATGTCACTACCCCCTGGGTGTTGTCTTTGTACATAGCGTGGATCTGGCCCATGGATACTAAACCCTTTGGTTGTATTCATAAATCTCTGTTGAAATTTGTTTGTGTCAATGGGCCAAACCAGCCATTCTGTCCAATCAGGATCTGATCTGTTGTACTGGAAAATGTCATCTAATCCTACCCTCGTGTAGATGAATTCTGCCACCCACCCATCTGTGATGGTGTAGGAAATCCCGGTGAGTTCAGTTCCTTGTTCTTGGATAGTCCAAGACAGGATGTCTGTTTCACAGTTTCATTCAGAAATAAAATCTGCTGCGGAATGATGCAAGCTCTAAAAAGTGCTTCTATTCCCTGGACTTGCCAGTCCCTAGAACCCCAGATCGATTTGGAATCTATTGTGTCTTTCCATAGATCGAAAACCCTGTTTAGACAACTGGTTCAGAAAGGATGCAGAGTAAATATGTTTGGTGTTTGTTAACATAATTTTCTGAGCTGAAATTTTCGCCACCCTATAATAAAATGACTTCGGGTTCGATGTGTTAGACCCTGAGAAGTATGTGAATTTCTGTGCAAATGCTTGTGAACTACCTTTTGGAGGTGTTGGGCAGTGTTCCCATTGGTGGTACTCAAATACATTTGTAGGTGTTATAGATTTGTGCAAGGAATGATGACCATATTGCTGGTAACAGTACAATGTATCATAGTCTGAAGTACCTTCTAACATTTCATTGTTCGGAAATGCGGCAGTTTTTTCTAAATCAGACATCATAGCATTTACAGTTTCAGTGTCCCAATCATCAGAAAATGCACTGGAGGTAATGATATCACTTAAAGAAATTTTAAATACATGTTTTATCTTTAAAAGTTCAGTCAGACCTAATATATCATAATCAATCTTGTCCCATACTATACCGTCCGGTTTAGGAACTGCTGTAATGTTCACTGAAGACAAGTCTCTTGGTTCACGATGTGAAGACTGGTGTGGTTTTAAAATCAAATTGACTCTTTGGGCTGTAGAGCTTTGCTGGAGGTATCGTCCATTAATAAGCATACTAAAAGTTATTATTAAACCTAGCCAGAAAAGAACAAATAAAATCCCAGTGATATACCATAGTTCAATCCAAGGTGACACCAGGTAAGTCTTTCTAAAAAAGTTCAAAAAGTCAGTGAGTTTCTGTTTGAGTGATTTTTTGGCTGGCGATGTTTCCGGCTCACTTGGGTCCAGTGAAAACGTATCAAAGTTCATGAAATAGCCAGAAGCAGTTCGATCAATTGTAGGAACTGCATCGGGATTTGTTGAAATCGGATTTTGCTCTTGACGAGGCACGTTGACGTAAATGTCTGTAGTCGATCTGATTGCAACTTGGTTGTTAAGTTGTTTTTCTTCTTGTTGAAGTGGAACGAGTTCCATAGCATTGTTGCTTAGTCCTTTATTCCGTACAGGTGGCTCTTCAAATGTGATGAATCTTTCTGTGTGAACTTCTTGGATTGTAGCGAGAGGAGGGCATCTGCTACTGTGGAGTCCACGAGGCCTACTGTTTAGTATCGGCCACATAGTGTGGTTTGATTAAGTCGATTGAGACAAATCTTTTCTCCTTTTTTCCGGCAAGAGGCGGCAGAAGTACAGTTCTTGTGCCTTGGATTGCTAGGACCAGTACAGGCTTTCTGTAGGATGGCCCAAATTCTTTCTTGTCTGCAATCTCCTCTCTGACCAGATCCCCGACTTTTGGGATCCAGACAGGTCTTGCCGTTACTGCCTTGACTTCCTCAGTGGCGGTCTGTTTTAAGTGGATGTTGCTTTGTTGTGTCCTGGATTCATTTAGATCCTGTAAAACAGCCAATCGATCATGGATATCAAATGGTTTCTCATTCGCCACTGTGCCTTCACAATCAAGATCAGGTACCCACATTCTTGTCCCAAATAGGACCTTGTAAGGAGTGACACCCCCTAGCGAGCTTCTTGGCTGATTGTTAATCGCTCGTTGTACCCCATAAAGGTGATTGACCCATCTACCGCCCTTGCCTAATACCCTAGCTGTTAAAGATTGCTTTAAGTCCTGGTTTTTCCTCTCCACAACAGAATTTCCCTCGGGATGGTACGGAGAGGAGTACCGCAATGCTACGCCCGTTCCTTCCATGGCCTCTTTGTAAGCCCGAGAGCTAATCGCCGGGCCACGATCAGAATGTAACGTGCCAACTGCGTATGTGCCGATAAAGATTCGCAAATCTTTTATAACAGTTCGAGCGTCAGCCGAGCGCTGAGGCCAAACCTTGAGGAAACTTGAGCTGGACGTACACGAAAGGACAACCTAATGCTGTCTAATAATGGTATCTGTACTGGACGTGTTGCGGCGGACCCTTCCATCTGCATACAGATGTCGCAGTTCCAGACATAGTCTCTAATCTGCCTTCTCATCACGGGCCACCAGTAGCGTTGTTTCAACAAAGAAACAGTCTCCCTAAGTCCCTTATGTACAGAACCTTTCTCTTTGTGTGCTGCCACAATTAAGCCTTGCCTACGATCCATATTTGGTATTACTCTATCCCCCACTCAAGGAATCTGAGCATATGGAATGTTTAGTGCATCTAACTTGTAGGAGTACTTGAGTGGAAATCTTTTAGGTACTGCTGTGCTGCCCTTGCGTGAAGCATTGACAGCTACCAAAATCTCGCCCTCTATTCTCGTTTTTGAACGAGTGATTGCAGCTACGGACGCTGTACGTACAGCCCCGTTTGCGGCTTCATCAGCCAATGAATTCCCTTCAACGTGAACGCCATCACGCTGATGACTCAGTGTATGTATCACGTGAGCCCTTGGTAGTTCGTTTCTCAACTCCACTACCTGTTACCATAGCATTTTATGCTTAATTGTGCTCCCTTTTGCGTCTTTAAACCTGTTTTGTTCCCAATGATGTAAATATTCATTGTACGACTGTACACAGTAAAAGGAATCACACACAATTAGTGTGGGGAATTCGTGTTCCGTATTTACAAGTGCCAGTATACACGTGGTTGGTTGACTCCTCATCCCAACCAACATGATTTTTGTACAATGCTGGAGCTAGGGCAACCGCCCACTCCTGCGCATATGCATGTTTAAGATGTATGGGAACGAGGTCGGAAAATGCTGGAAAAATTACCTTTTCTCCCTTTGGGCACTCCATGATGAATGCTGGCGGCCAGTCTTGCTCTGCTAATAGGATGGCATATCCAGATGACAAATTTTCCCAAAATAGACCTTTAACTTTTCTGCGCTTGTCCCCCTCCATCCGGAGTGTTATCTCATGTAACTTATGTGGGACACTTACCCGAGTATCAGGTGTTTCCACTGTGATGTACTCACTCAACTCCGCTGTCACCAGAAATTCCTTCAGGTTCTGGCGAGCTATCGTTACTTCTGCTGCGCTGTCTAGCATCGTCAGAGCCCATTCCCCGTTCAGAAGCTGTGTCCTCAGAATTCTGGGCATGTCTGATCTTGAGACCTGCTACCTTCTTCTTTTTGAACTGAGGTTTTTGTTTTTGTTTATCTTTTTAGGTGCGTAGTCCGCAGCGCGTTGCGTGTCTCTGGACTTTGTACGCTCCTCTTGTCTGTGTTCTGACAGTCCTTCCCTCTCGGAGTTTCTTAACGAACCCTGAAAGGAACGAGAGGAACGTGTATCAGTATCCTGATACCTGTCAGGTTTTTTTATATTATCCCTATTCCTGAGGTTATACCTCCTTTCAGAGGGCTCCTGTTGAGGAGACCTGCCTCGGGATTGAGATCTGCTGTCTTTAGGTTTTTGTTGTTTTTTATTTTCCCACTTCTTTTTAGAAGAAGTAGGTGTCTGCTTTGTAGTGTCCTTTTCAGGACTGCCCACCAGTTGTGGTTTTAGTGCTTTCCCACCTAGACTGTCTCTGCCTAGTTCTGCATATGCAGTTTCAATTATTTTGGGCAGTTCGTGTTGTTGATCTATTGGACCGAACTCACTTACGCGTTGGCGAATCGCCACTGAAGCTGCTTCCCCCTTATTGTTAGCTAGTATTATGGCTGATACCTGATCAAAGTTGTTTAGTAACTTCCTCCCTAAGTTAAGGGCAGGTTCTGCTCCGTACTCATTTTGTATCTGTCTCAATAGGTCTGCCACTACTGCTAAGGACGGGATACCATGTGTTCTGGTATATATGGCAGCAAAGACTGTACCCCAAGAGGTGCAGTCCTCTACTTGTGGTGTGAACCCCATGGGCAAGCAGATTGTTAGAATTCTGTGTTTTTCATAGGTGGTAGTATTCGGGAATACCGCCTCAAGCTGAGTTATTTTCTGAGCTATCCAGAATGGGATTTGTTCGCGTTTTGCAGGCATTTTGCCCATTAACGCGTGTAATGTTTGTGGAGTAATTTTATTTCCTGTACCCTGGACTGGAGTACTATTTGCTGCAGCTGGTGCAGGTTGGATTGTTAAAGTCCTCATGACGAATTGTGTCAGGTTTCTGTAGATTTTAATTAAATCTCTGTATTGTACGAGTAATTCTGGCTGTGGCATTGTTCCAATGTCAGGGTGCGGTGTGTAAGCCGCTAGTATTGGCCATGTGGTCCTGTCTCCTCCGAGCGGGCCTAATCTTACTCTTCCTCGTACGTGGGGTAGGGCACCATTAAACCAGTAATAATGCTCCTGGTAAGTGAGTGGAATCTCTATGTCCTCAAACGGGGCATATTCATGTGGTGCATCTCCTCTTAAATAGTAGTGAAATGTCTTTGTTATGGCATTTGCTGCTAAGAGTGTAACCCATGAATAGAATACCTCTGTTTTGTTTGATTTGTGTGCCTCAATCACGAAAACTACCATGCCACCCTTGGCTGGTAAGCCATTTTCTAATAGTCTTATGGTGACTGTCCTTCTGAATTTTGGTGCAATCTGTATTGCAACCTCAGGATCTTCTCCTCCTTCTAAAAGGGTCAGGTCAACTCTGTCTTCCCCTGCCTCGGAATCAGCCATGTTTAGAGGAAGATGTGTTCAAAGGGAACTAAGATGAGGTGTTATGCACAATTTAGGAACTAAATGTCCTTCAAGCTTGATTAACCAACAGCCGATAAATAGGATATCTCGCCTACTCAGCTGTGGCGGAGTTTGTGCCCACCCACTCCAGACGTCTCTGGGGTTTTGTGAGTAGGCTCTCTGAAAATAGCATGACTGAACTACTCAGATTCTACTGTTAAATAAGTACCCAACCAACCTTGGCGGCGCGATGTCGTGTAGTTCCTATAGTACCAATGCAGGACCTGCGCGTTTGGATAACATAAACCGTGGGCTTGGTGTTAGACTGACTCTGTGCACCCCCACCGCATATGTTAGCCGGATTTGCATTAGCTCGCTCACAGCACCACTAGAATCTCCTCTTATTGGGGAGAGATTAGTTTCTGGCAACCTTAGATCATGACAACCCAAATTCCTCAGAATCGTGGAAACAATGTACTACCTTTCGCTCAGTCACTCGTGCTTACTTATTCGGTTTGTCTCAGAGAGTTACACAGAATGAACAGTCTGGGCGTTTCAATAAGTATTTATTGAACAGTTGTTATTCTAGTGTAAAATATATGTGCTGCAGTAACCAGCAGACAATAGCAGAGATATATTATCAGCAGTACGATAAAAGTGAAGGGGTAGAATAGTTCTACCATATTACAATAATCATGAATACATACATGAATATAAAAAGCATTATGAAAGTGTGCGTACTCCTATGATGCCTAACTAGATGTACCTGAGTGTACCTAGCATATGTGTAGGTCTAAAACCTAAGAGCCAAGAATCCCTCTAGAATTTAGTCGAACCCCCATACCTGAATGGAGAGTGTGGGACCCCGTCCTGGTCTCGAGTGGGACACCCCGCAAGGGCTGTGTCAGACCGCTGTCAGCTGGAGCGACTGCATGCAGGAGCCTCAGCGTCTCTGGTCAGTGTGTCAGCATGGAAGTCTCGGTTCCCTCTATCTTACCGTGGCAAGATGTGGTGTATTTATACCCTAAAGTGTCTCGTCCCTCAGTATGGTTTGTATTGGTCTTTGTTGGACATGAGGAAGACGTCAGGGGTGAACTTTGTACATACATATTATGCAGTAGATGTAGCTGGTGATTGCTCATGCATAATTTATGAGTACATTGTAGGCCTGTGTTCTAGAAAGACCTTGCAGTGTTCTAACCACAGACTCGATAATGTTCAGCCCTCAGGGCTCGTTGTGTACGGTAAGGAACTAATGTAGGTGAAAGATCATGCCTATGTTAGGACCCATGACTATAATAGGGCATGTACGAGTATGACCATAATAGGGCATATACGAGTATGACCATAATAGGGCATATACGAGTATGACCAAAATAGGGCATATACGAGTATGACCATAATAGGGCATATACAAGTATTTCTACATTATGGCATATATGAACGGGTCTACATTAGGGCCTATATACGAAACATAACATTTTACAATCGCAAATGCGGACCTGTATTGCTGTTTACTTCCTACTGCTGGCTGAACAGATCCGTCAGTGGAAATTATGTATTCATACTGATCTAGAGGCATTATTTCATTCAGGAGAGGATATTCTTGTTCGTACTCTTGGAATGCTTGTGTTTTTTATGTAGAATCATATTTGTAATCTACGTCTGTTGCAGTGAGAGAATTAACCCATTGTATCCATCGCGGATGCAGTGCTTTTGCGTTTGGAACACTTGTTTTTGTAACAGCCTTTAAGGTTGGTACTGGAGTCACGACAGTTATTCGTTTCTCCTGAGATAGTGCTCTTTCTCTCACTACAGCAGTCTGTACTGCTGTCAGTATTTTTCAGTTGATGCAAAACAAATTTTAGCGTTTGTGTACAAATGTTATTTGTATGCAATGGGTACAGTTTCGCCTACATTGAAGGTACGGTAAGTGTACCTGGACTGACCCGCGATTACATGGATCACCAAATTTGTGGTGTTGACACATGTGTAAGTGTTTGGAAGCTATCATGACAGCTTGTAAGGAACGGAGAATGTCAAACTGAAAAATCAGGTCTATTTATGTCGTAGAAAGGTTTTACTTTTCCTGTGTAATCTAAAATGTATGTTCTGCCAAAATTTAGGAATCCTAAAATGAATTGTAAGTTTTTCAGAGTTTTTGGAGGTTGGAGCAGCGCACATATTTCTCAAAAATGTGCTGCTACGCTTTTCCCTTCACTTGAGAGCACATATCCTAAAAATAGTCCATTGAGTTGTGCAATTTTTTATTTTTTTAAGTTAAATTTGTAGCCCTCGAAGGCGAACTCCAGAATTATGTTGTTCACCCTGTTCAAATGATCCAATAGTTCATTGTCCATCAGATAAATATCATCTACATAGGACAATGCCTCCTCATCAAAATTTTGAAGTACCTCTGATACTCTTGCTGAGAACAACTCAGAGCTATTCCTATATTGTTGGGGGAGTCTACAAAATTGAAGTTGAGAGCCTAAGGCCAAAAATGTTGTAAAATATCTGCTTTCAGGCGATATTTTTGGGCAAAAGAATCCATTTGAGATATCTAGTGTTGTTTTGTATTTCTTCCGCACAATGTTATTCATCAAAGCGGCACTGTGTACATTCTGTACTGCAAATGTCTTTGTGCATGTGTTCAAATGCCTGTAGTCTAAAACTAGATGTTATGAATTGTCGGGTTTCATTACGGGAAACAAAGGATTATTCATGGAAGAGTTGCAATTTTCAATAACACCTTGATATGCAAGTTGATCTAAGTTGTCCCTGACTTGTTTTTTCGCATCATGTTTTATTGGGTACTGCCTCTGGAGTTGGAGTAGTTTTAACTGGGATTTCATGATGAGGTGACTCAGCATCCCACCCTACATGATTGCGGTATAATGCAGGAGCTAGTGCTACCGCCCACTCCTGTGCATATGAATGTTTAAGTGATTCTGAAACGAGGTCGGAGAAGGCTGGTAATATTACGGCTTCTCCTTTTGGGCAGCCCATAACAAACTCAGGTGGCCAATCTTTTTCAGCCAAAAGGATGTCATATCCACATGTCAGGTTCTCCCAAAAGAGACCTTTCACTTTCCTTGGTATGTCCCCTTCCTTTTGAAGTGTTATTTCATATAACTGATGTGGGACACTTACTCTAGTATCAGGTGTTTCCCCCATGATATGTTCATTCACCGCTGTTGTCACCAGAAATTCCATCAGGTTCTGGTGAGCTATTTTTACTTCTGCTGCACTGTCTAGCATCATTACAGAATAATGGGGTAACCCAATGATCGTCACCAGACCTGGGTACAATGCGGGAATGAAAAAATGGTCCGTGACAGCTATTTAGAGGAGAGATGAATCACATTCTGTCTGCGGTGTGTTATAAAGGTAACCAACACTGATTATTAATATCATAATATATTAATAATCAGTGTTGGTTACCTTTATAACACACCGCAGACAGAATGTGATTCATCTCTCCTCTAAATAGCTGTCACGGACCATTTTTTCATTCCCGCACTGTCTAGCATCATCAGAGCCCATTCCCCCTTCAATAGTTGAGTCCTCAGTAGCCTGGGTATTTCATATTTTAAGGCCAGCTACCTTCTTCTTTTTAAATTGAGGTTTTGATTTTGATTTATCTTCTTGTTTGATAATGTAGTCTAAAGTGTGATGTGTGTCTCTTTGTTTGACTTGCTCTTCTGATCTGCATTCTGACCGTCCTTCCCTCTTGGAGTTTTTTTGATGAACCCTGAAAGGAACGAGAGGAATGTGTATCAGTATCCCTATACCTGTCAGTTTTTTTTTAATATTGTCACGGTTTCTAAGGGTAAATTTCCTGTCAGGGGGCTCCAGTTGAGGATACCCACCCAGTGCATTCTGATTGCTTTTTGATTGTTTGTTAAACCCATTACTTTTTAGAAGAATCAGGTGCTTGCTTAGAGTTATGCTTTTCAGGATTACCCATTAATTGTGGCTTTCACAGGTCTAGCTCCCAAATTATCTCTACCCAGCGAAGCATAGGTGTCTTCAATAAATTTAGGTAATTCCCGCTCCTGTTGTGCAGGAGTGCATTCCCTCAGTCATTGGCGTATTGCCACCGCTGCTGCCTCCCCCTTTATGTTGGCTAAAATAATTGTGGATACCTGGGCAAAATTGCCTACCAATTTCATCCCTAAGTCCAGGGCAGGTTCTGCCCCATACTCATTCTGTATTTGTTTCAATACCTCTGGTATGACTGCTATTGAGGGGGTACCATGTGTTCTGGTATGAGCAGCAGTGAAAACTGTACCCCAAGTGGTACAGTCCTCTAAGAGAAGAGCTATTCCCATTGGCAATCAAATTGCCATTATTCTGTTTTTTTCTTGTGGGCCTGTGTGTGGAAACACTGCCTCAAGCTGTGCTATTTTCTGTGCTATCCAGAATGGCATTTGCTCACGTTTAGTAGGTATTCTTCCCATAATCGCATTTAGCGTTTGTGGGGTGATTTTAGTTGCGGTCCTTGTATTTCACCTGCTTGAGTGATCCTTGTAGGTTAAATTGTAAGTGTTCGCATTACAAACTGTGTAAGATTTCTGTATAGCTTTATTATTTCTTTGTGAAGTGGACATAAGTCTGCTGCTGGCAATGTGTCACTCTCTGGATGCGGTGTGTAAGCAGCTAGAACCAGCCAAGTCGCTTCGTCTCTGCTGAGCGGACCGGGTCTCACTTTATCTGTGGTACGGGGGAGGGCACCTTTAAACCAATTTATGTGCTCTTGGTAAGTTAACAGGACTTCTATGTCCTTGTAGGGAGAGTATTCATCTGCTATTTCATCTGGAGTGTAAGAATTAAATGTATGTGTGTGTGCATCTGCAGGTGGGAATTTTATCCAAGAAAAGAACACCTACGTCCTGCATGCTTTGTGTGCCTCAATCACGAAGGTAACAGTCCCACCTAATGCTGAGAGACCGTAATCTGCTAGTTTTAAAGTAAGTGCATTTCTGCAATGTTCTGAAATGTTTATAGCACCTTGTTGTTCAGCTTCCTACCTACTAGTACCACTAGCACCTCTAGTTTTTACTAGCACCAGTGTCTGCGTTCTGAGACATTATGGGTGGAAGTATAGGGAAAGAGATAAGGTTTTTGCACAATGTGGGGAACTATAATCCTTCAAGCTTGGACAACCTACAGCCAATACACAGGATATACCTACTCAGCTGTGGCGGATTTTCCCTCCCCATCCCAGACGTCGCTGGATAAATGTGAGTAGGGATCTCTGAAAAAGCACGACTGAACTACTCAGATTTGATCGTTAAATAAGAACCAAACCAACTTTGGCCACACCATGTCGTGTAATTCCTACAAATCTATATAGGATTTGCACGTTTAGACAACATAAACTAAGGGCTTGATGTCCAGACTGATTCCAGACACCCCCAAAGGATATGTTAGCCTGTAGAACAGCTAGCTCACAGTGCCACTATAAGCCCCACAACCTTACCAAGGAGTGAACAGTTTCTGGCAACTATCGAACATGACAACCCTGACCCCTCAGGGATCGTGGAAACAGTACAGTACTTTTTGCTCAGTCACTCGTGCTCACTTGGTCTCAGAGATATACACAGAATAAACGGTGGGGACGTTTTCAATAAGCATTTATTGAACCAGCATTATTCTAGCATAAAAAACGTGTGTTGCGACAACCAATAGACAGAAATAGATATATATGATCACAAGCACCAACAGAGTAAATAAACGGTAGCATTCTACCATGGTGCTAAAACAGTAAATATATGCAGACATAGAGATACATGGCATTAATCATGCGTACTCCTAATATGCATACCCTAGCTAAGTGTACCTGAATGTACCTAGCATGTATATAAGTGTGAAACCAAGAATCCCCCTAGGAAAGAGCCAACCCCATTACCTTATGGGAGAGAACAAAGGACTCCCTCTTGGTCTCGAGTTAGACACCCCGCAAGGGATTTAAACCACTGCGTGCTGGAGTGTCTGCGTGCAGGGACTTCAGTGTCTCGTGTCAGCATGGAAGCTTATCCTCTGGCTTGCCCAGCAAAGATGCGGTGCTTATATACCCGAAAGGTACCCTCTGGGGTTCTACCTAGATCTGTCATGGTACTGTGGGCCTGTCGTCCAAGGATGACGATAGCGGTGACTTTTGTACAGAGTTAGTATACAGAAGATGGTAATCCTGCTGTGCAATACTAAGAATCCTCATGCATAATAATTTAGGCTAGTTTTCGAAGAAAACCACACGACATTTATTCAGCACCTAACTAGGCAAAAGGTCAGCGCCGGAGTCGGTATGTAGAGCAAGGTAGGACAAATGTAGGTGAAAGGTCATGCAGCTACCTAGGCCTATATTTGGGAACATTTGGGCTCATAACACCTTAGAGCTCCGGCCAACACACAACTCCAAACATTCTAAAAGTTGGCAAGAACCATGTCAGCTTATGGGATTGAAGGGAAGGTACCGCAGCTACACTACCACCATGGGACGGGAGGCTCTAAGAGAGCACCAGATTACAACACAGAGCCTAAAGATGTCTGTTACTAGGGAAGGGTAAGAACTCAAACAGCAAAATGTCATTTTGCTGAAGGCTCTGAAAATCCTTGTCCCTTAGAAGCGAGTGAGGAACCTCTCCACTTCTGCTGCTAATAGATACTAATTTACCATCACAGCACCAGAACTTCACAACAACATGGTCATAATTGAACCAAATGAAGCCTTTAAGACCTTTATATCAATCTGCTAATCCCATTGCATTGTCCATTGCTTTACCTTCTAAAACAAATCTCTCTTTAGAAGGCAAAGGTAGGACAGTAAAAATTGGCCAATCCAAATTTAATAGTCAGAGAGATACTCCAAAACAAACAGTTCTAGCAACACCACTTCCACTGCAGAGGAAGTCGTGTTGCTAGAACTTTTTGTTTTGGAGTATCTCTCTGACTATTGTATGTGTTTTCTCATTCATTGTATGCCTGCCCAGGTGTGCGTGTTCCTACCATAAGCAAAGAAATTAAATTAAGCCCTTCTGGTTAAATTTGGATTGACCAATTTTTACTGTCCTCCCTATTAAATGGCCTCCCCTCTCTGTCCCAAATGCAAAAATAAAAGGCTTATCGTCCTGCCAGCTATCCTTACTACCCTCGTTGCACCCCCAAAGATGAAGAATAGCTGAAGAGATTCTGAACAGATGCAGGATGAAAAAAAACAATCAGGCATTCAGATAAAAGCTGAATGTCTAAACTAAATTACTACAAAACAAAGTTGGGGAGATACAGTAGCGGCTCCTCTGCTATTGCAGAGGTGCATCGCCCCCTCAAAAATGGCAGGAAAGGAAAAATAAAACGAAACTCGTTTTATTTTTTCTTTCCTGCCGAGTCTTGGGGGCGGTTCCTAGTAGTGACTAGCACTGAGGGGAGTGGTAGTTCACTCCCATCACTGCCAGGGCCGGACTGGCCATAGCGGACACCAGGCGTTTCCCCGGTAGGCCGCTAGGATGGGGGGCGGTTTTTGGCCCCTGGGGGGCCGTTTTTGTTACCGGGAGTCGGCAATATCGGCCCCCTGTAACAAAATCGGCCGAAACCGTCCCACGCACACTGCTCGGCTGCACCCCCCCTCACCCCAGAGGGGGCCGGCTGAGCAGTTTGCCAGGGCCGGTTTCTGTTCCCAGTCCGGCCCTGATCACTGCGCATGATGGTTTGAATGTACGTCTGAGGCATCTGCTTTGGACAGAGCAGGCACAGACTCACAGTCTGCCCAGGAGCGCAAATCGAGGGCTCTCAGGCCAATCCTACAGCTGTGGCAGCAGCGAAGAGGAGCAGAAGAGCACGACTGGGACGGCTGCAGGTAAGTTTTTTTTTTTTAAATCTTTTTATCCCCTCTAGTGACCCTTCCCCCCACACCCCTCTATCGCCCCCTCCCCCCACCCCACCCACTCCTCCAGCATAGCGGCTGCTCCTGAGGAGATATAGGAGTAATAAAGCGCCACCAGTTGGATAAAACCCAAAGACATTAATGCCAAGGTCACGGGTAATGAGAAAGAAAATATTTTAAAGAAGGGAAGCACAAGCGGTTCTAAGACAGGTCAACAATAAATGGACAAAAAAAATGAAGACTCATAGACCAAAGAACCGGCAAAAAATAAAGAAAGATTTGTCAAAAGTGGTGGGAGAGAGCCCACATGAAGAGGCAACTCTTAGCACAGGTTTTCACATGAAATGTGCAAATTGCAATACATTCTTCGCTACCTTCAAACCTCAAATTCTGGAAACCTAAAGGCATCGAACAACACTAGAAATGGGACAATGCACATGCACTATGAAGATAGAGCTACTCCTTTCTATCAAGAATCGCACAATAGAGGAAAGCAGAATAGATTACTAGTCAAATTAACTACCAAAATATTTAGAATTCTTCCTATAATCGCAATGTGGCTCTGTCAATATTTAAAATCTGCAATAAGTAGTAGGTGGCACTTTAATGCTGGTCATTGGCTTTATTAAGAGTAATGACTTTAAAAAGCAAAGGGTACAAGATTATTATTTTGCAAATAACCTTAATATAGACACTCTCATTAACATCAATTAAGCCAGCTTCACTACATGCAAAAGAGAGGCTGTAATAGGTAACTCATTACCAAATAATCAACATTTCAATCTGCGATGCACAGATAAAACAAATAAGGCTGAAAATCAATGTGAGGTAATAGGATGGTGTCTAGTAGCGCTTCTATATTTGTAGTATGTGTGCATGTAATAGAATATTTACATATCAACAAGTGTAGAAAAATACATGCATTTTTGTATACAAACACAGGCCCGCTTATAAAAACAACCATATAACTCTCCACATAATTAGATTAATTCCACACAAGATAAAACACGTTTTGAGCACTCGTGGTACCTCTCTATGATTTCCTTAAGGAAGTATGGGGCATATTACTAAGGGCCTTATCGCCGCTTTAGCGGCACTTTTTGCCGCCAAAGCGGCGATTTTTTTTCCGCCCTATTAGCAAGCTGTCGCTAACAGCTGTTAGCAACAGCTTTTAGGCGATAGCGACCGGGTTGGGTGCCACTTTGCATGCCAGCGATATTTATCGCTAATGACATGCAAAGTAGGCGTTCCCAACCTGGCAGCGACTGGAAATAGTCGCTAACATCGCTATCGCCTATTAGGGAGGCCAGCAAGGCGATAAAGAAACCAGCGCTAAACACTATTTGCACTTGTTTTTTTACACCTGGTCCAAACCTGACTTAGCCATGTAATCCAATGGGAGGTGGATTACATGGCTAAATCCCCCTTGCCCTATCAGCAAGCTCTCGCCAGTCACAGTACGATTATCGCTGGATTTCCAGCGATAATCGCACTGTTTTCCAGCGACAGCAGGGGTTTCTATCGCATTGGAGATAAGCGTTGCTGATAGCACGCTATCTCCGCGATAGAAACCGGCGATAGCCGGCGATAATTATCCTAGCGCTAAGTGCGCTTAGCGATAATTATCGCCGGTTATTGCTAATAGGCCCCTATATTGTACTCCTGGGTCTCTAAATCAATTCATCCCTGTCACTTGGATCCGCACTAGCTTCAGTTTACCTTTTACCCAGAGACCTTTTTGCTCTACTTGTATATTGTTTAATCCACTGCTATTTCACTCTTCTTGAAGAAGATGAATTATGCCTGATACAATGTTTCTTTTGCCTAACCTATATGCTCAAGTACTCCCAATGTGCAATCTTATTTTACTATACATATTGAAATGTCTTTGCTTCATACGTACAGTTATGAATGAACGAAGCAATTTTGGCAAAAGAGCTATTTGGAACCATTGATTCACTGCCTGCTTTCACCTTGCTCATCTTCAATCCAGGGTTCTAGAAATTTTGAGTGTGTAAGCGAGCTTCTCCCAGAGGTGAATGCATCATAGGTCATTTCATTGCATTAGCAGGTTTGTTCATTTATTTCCACTAGTGTCCGATTATCTACTGGTTGGTAGACCCATTGTCTATGGGCCAGATTTACACCTCCGACCCTGCTAGAAAGCACTTTCACACTTCTTTCCAAATCACACATCTGGGGCCATATGATAGAAGTGCCCCGGGGCCACAACAGGTGTTTGCGCCTGCCTTTGTGCACCCAAGGGGCACTTTGGTATTACAGAAAGGGATGCAGACTCTTGTGCGGCCCTTTCTGTAATACAAATAGCGCTGGCGAACACGTAGCAGCAGCGATATCTCAAGATGGCATCCCCTCATTTGCATGGGGGTGTGGCCCCATGCAATAAGGGAATCTCTACCTCTGCATCCAAGCCGCATTATGGACATGGGTGCAGATGTAAAGAAGCTGTCAGGAGGTGCACTGAAAGTGTGCCACAAAAAGTTGGTGCAATGTTAGTGCACCCCCTGATGGCAGACCTTTTTAGGCGGGTGCAGTCACTCACTGCACCTGCGGCAAGGAGATCTCCCGCTCCTCTTAAAATTGCAGATGGGTTCCACCTGCACAGTGTAACACAGAGCGGCTTTAAAACAGCTGCTCCGTATTTCACTTCAATATGCTGCTCCCAGGGCAGCAAAAGTTTGCGGCTGCCCTGGGGGCAGCGCTTTCATGGTAATATGGCACACTTTCCTTGTTTGCGCAAAGGTGCACCGTGGCACAAACGACAAAAATGTGCGCCATATATGTAATACGGCCTCTAGAATATTAGGAAGCCTGGAATCCAGCACCAGGCACAGTATTCCAGGCAAACTATTCAACCTATCAGTTAACTTTTTTTAAGCTGCCTATTTCTCCAGGGCAAAATTGCCCTTGGCATACACTCCCACCCAGTGGACAGAGCAATTGAATGGGCAAAGCACTTTTTTCTCTTTCGTTTATTCTCCAAGGGTAAAACATTTTTGTCTGTGAGAAAACCCTTATCCTACATCCCTTCCCTTCTCATCTTTACATCTCTAACCATTTCCCAGGAGGTAATGTATTGATTATATTTATGGAGCGTGCCATAGAATTTGTCCTAGCGCTAAAAAATAGACTGCCACGGCCATCACAGTCTTGGACCCTGGTTGAGATTTATTACGTTGCCTTTCTCGCCATTTATGGCCGAAATATGTGCAGTAGTCTAACCATTTAAACCTACCAAGATTCTTTTTGTGTATTTCCGGCAGGCATAAACCTTGCGTTTTTAGCCGTACATGTAAGTTTAAAGCCAAAAATGGCTTTGTTGATCGCCCAATATATTGTCATAGCTTTAAATAATACTTGAGACTATATGATTTCTCTTGATTTATTTTTATATTTAACTGATATTTTTATCTTTGTCTATTTACCCGATATCCAGTGTTTGAAAAAACACAACACACTTGAAACTTTGATATTGAGTTTCATGCTGCTGGAATTGGAACACAAATGTGGGTACAATTTATTTTCTAAACACCTGCCTTCTTATTTTGGTCTTCTGCACACTTTGTGAAATGTTTGCACCTGATAGTTATCCTTCGCACCATAGTCGTCATGTCTAGCATAAGTTTTGTTCTAGAAGGCATACACTTCCTGTAAAATATACTATGCCTGTATACAATTTAATACTTTTCCCACTTTTGATATGTGCTGCACAGTGCAGCCCACATGCAAAGTTAGAAAACGCTAAAGAAATGAAACAATTTCTCCCTTTCAACACCAACTTCAAAGAGGTGCTATTTTTTAATAAAAAGCCCTATCTATAAATGCTAAGAGATAGGGCTTTGTGTCAAAAAACATAGGGGCATATTACCAAGGATTTGCGATAATTATCGCAAAGCGCGCTTAGTGCTGTTTTTTTTTATCGCCGGCTATCGCTGGATTTCATCGCGGAGATAACGCGTTATTATCAACGCTTATCTCCAAGGCGATAAAAAATCCAGCAATAGCGGCGAAACCCAGCAATAGCGCGGGAAATCCAGCGATAAATTCACTGCGCTAAGGAAAAGGTTGCTAATAGGCAGGTGAGGACTTTTTTTTTTTTTTTTTTTTTAAATTCTAATATTCTTTATTGTTATAATAAAGGAATACAAATAGTTAAGATATTATATAATGCAATACAACTGATCCTGTGAACCAGAACAAGATAAGCAATTCATAAATAGAAATATATTTCATGTAATAAATAAATCTTAAGTAATGTATAGATATCTAGTTGAGCAGAAAAACAATTTCATGAAGCTGGTTGTACTGCATAAATAAAACAAATATGCAAAGTAAAGAAAAGAGAGAAAAAGTAAAGATAGAAAAGGATAGTAAAGAAAGGAAAGAAGGAACATATTGAGAAAAGAAGAGAATAGATACAAGAGAGAGCAAGCGCAAGAGATGGGGACGTCTGCTTCATAGAGAGAAATAAACTAGGAGGAAGACACAAACGGAAATTGCTCAACCAGCCCCTGCAAAGCCAAGTCCATATATCTATCCAGAGAACTCCAGACCCCACTAGAAATAACAGGTGTATACCGTTTCTCCTCAACCAAGGTATGAGCCCCTCGAAGAAAAGATACCCAAGCCCACCAAGTATGGTATGATACTGAGTTAAACGATTTCCACTCTGTTAGTATAATCTTAACAGCAATTGATATAAGCAAATCTAGCAATTGCATATCCGTATCATCAAGCGGTAACAGAGATGGCGCAGCCCATGGACCTAAAAGAATTAAAGGTATTGAGAGCTCAAAATTAATACCAAAAATTAACAAGAGGTGTTTGTGGACCAATTCCCAAAAAGGTTGCAATAATGAGCATTCAAAAAACATATGTTGATGGGTGCCAGGAACTAATTTGCAACTCCAACAAAGATCGTCATCTTTAAGATTTAATTTGTGTAGACGAACCGGGGTCCAATGTAGAAGATTAAGCGTAAAGAATTTGGATTGAATAAGAGAAGGAGCAATCTTATTCTTTAGCGAAAGCTTGCCAATGAGCTGCCAGGTCTCTTGTGAGATATGTTGAAACGTATCAGGTTCAAAATGGTGTAGCCATTTCTCCTGTGTAACTGAAGGTTGTGAGGGCGACGAGTCAGATAGAAACTTGTAGATCTTGGAAGCAATATGGCCTGATCTATGCCACATAGCAAGAAGCGAAATGGTAGTAGACTCAGGAGAGAGGAGTACTCTGGATAAGGCTACCTTTATTTTCAGAAAGGAATAAAAATCCATATTACTGAGATTATAATCTCTGGCCAAGGAGGAAAAAGGAATCGGGTCATGATTAGAATCATAAAGGTCTTTGACCAACTCAATACCCTTGGTCGCCCAGTAAGACACCGTAATAGAGTCAATATTAGTCACAATTTTAGGGTTATGCCAAATCGAGGACCACCTGGACTTATGAATTGGTTTAGAGACCTTTTTGTCTATGCGTTTTAATGCATTAATTGTATCTGAGATAATACGGCCTGAATACGGTAAGATCAGCTTAGATGCGGTCATGAAAGTAGAAGTGGAAAGAGGGGAGCACAACTCCCGTTCAATATAAATCCATGGAGGAGTAAGGCTGGAGTCTGGGGCAAACCAGAGAGCCCCTTGAGACGCTAAGAAGGCAGTTTGGTACAAGTTCCAATCTGGAAGATTGCATCCACCCAGAGTATAAGGTTTCCTCAGGTGTCTATATGCTATTCTAGCACGTTTATCATTCCATAAAAATTTAGAAGTAAGAACATCAATCTCGTGGAAAAAGGAGGAAGAGAGCCTCACAGGCAGCATAGAAGAAACAAAATTAACAATGGGAGTTATCATCATCTTCAGGGACTGAAGGCGACCCCACCAGGAAATGTATTTAGGCGACCACGCGTTCAGTAGGTCTTTAACCTTAGATATGATAAGAGATTCATTATGAACAATAGTATCTGATATATTGTTACAGAACCAAATCCCTAGGTATTTAATATGAGTCGGTTGCCATTTAAAACCCGCTGTCCCCATATGAGAAGAGAAACACGACGCATTCAGGGGAAACATTTCCGTCTTATCTTTGTTCAGAGTGTACCCTGAAACACGAGAGAATTGTTTGATTGTGTTGGAAATGGCAGGGATAGCACTTACGATATCCTCAGAGAAAATGAGCACATCATCCGCATACGGGGCCGTTTTAATTATCTGAGAACCAAATTGAAAACCTCTAATATCCTGATTTAGATTGAGTAATTGCAGGAGAAGGTCTATAGACAAAAGAAAAAGAAGAGGGGACAACTGACAACCTTGTCTCGTGCCCTGGGAGAGATTAAAAAAAGCAGAGGTAGTCCCATTAATTCTAATGTTAGCTTTGGGTTGAGCATATAAGGACATTACCAAATTGATAAATGGATCTCCTAGGTTATGAGATTGAAGAACTGCCTGTAGGAAAGGCCAGGAGACCTTATCAAAGGCCTTCTCGGTGTCGAGGGCAATCGCTGCCGATGGAAGGTTAGAAAGTTTCGCTTTTTCCAGAATATGACAGAAAGTTCGAATATTATCTCTAGCCAACCTACCTTTAACAAAACCAGTCTGGGAAGAGTGTATAAGATGAGGGATATGGCTCTCTAATCGTTTAGCTAGAATTTTAGCAAAAATCTTAGCTTCCATGTTAAGAAGGGAGATTGGTCGGAAATTTTTAGGGTCTGAATGATCCTTTCCATCTTTAGGAATTACCACTATAGTGGCTTCCGCAGCTGAGCCAGAAACCTTTCCCGATAAAGCAAAAGTATCAAAAACATCTTTGAGATAATTTAAAAATGAGGATAAAAATGTCTTATAGAAGGCAATAGGAAACCCGTCAGGGCCTGGTGCCTTCCCTGATCTAGTAGTCTTAATAGCCTGAATTATTTCTTCAGAGTCAATTGGTTTCCCCAAATCAACCATATCTGAATCAGAGACAGTATTTGTGGGAATAGTAGCCAAGAATTGTTGACATGTACTAAGATTACATTGATCTTTGGGCGTATATAAGCTTTTATAAAAATCCCGGGAAAACCTCAAGAATGTCCTGAGTATGAAACTTCCTGGCACCAGCCTTATCAGTGATACAAGGGATCTGAGTCATCTTAACACTTGAATCCTGATATTTTAATGTAGCAGCTAACAGTTTACCTGCGCGGTTTCGTAGCAATAACCGTTTAGATTTTTGCGCCTGTACTCCCAAGTGAGCTCTTCTGGTAACTATGGAGTTATAAGAATATTTTAGGTTCTTAATCTCTTGTAGAAGGGATTTGTCTTTGGAGCTTCTATATAAGATTTCTTTACTTTTAATTTCATCCCCCAAGGCAGTGAGTGTTCTTCTAATATCAGCGTTCCTTTTCGCCAATTTTTTTTATAATATGACCTTTAATAGTACATTTAAAGGCATCCCACAAAACTACTGGGGAGCTTACGGATGACACATTTTCTCTGAAGAAATTATGAATATCCACGTTTAATTGTTTAACCTCCTCACCATCATCCAAGATTTCTGTGTTTAGACGCCAAGTTCGCGATCTATGAGTATCTGTACAATTAAGAAGAATAAACGAGACCGCCGCGTGATCAGAGACAAGAATTGGATGGATTATCACATTAGTAGTATGTTTCAAAAGTGCTGCGTCAACCAAGAGATAATCAATACGGGAAAAAGTGTGGAGAGGAGAAAAAGGTGAAATCACTACCAGTAGGGTTATGCATTCTCCATACATCCAGAAGATGGTGAGAAGAGCACATATCCAACATTTGTTTATGCGCCCTAGGAGGACGAAACTTAAAAGCCGATTGTCTGTCTAAAATAGGATCCATAGGAAGGTTAAAATCACCGCCAACAATCACTTTAGCATTTTGCGGGATATCAGACAACTTCCTACTAATAGCCCGCCAAAAAGATTGATCATCAGTATTAGGGGCATATATATTCATAACGTAAAAATCCGTTGAACCATTAGACAAGCGAGAGAGCAGCCATCTACCCTCTGAATCGTATTCGGCAGTTACAATAGTTAGACCAGAGTTTTTGGAAATCAGCGTAATAACCCCATTTCTTTTACCAGAAGCTTCAGAACAAGCTACATCAAGGACCCACTCTTTCCGTAAAAATAAGGCTTCCTTATAAGCAACCTTAGTTTCTTGAAGTAAAACAATGTCGCCAGATAGGCTTTTACAGTAATCTAAGATCTTGGCCCTCTTAACCACGCACATTAAGTGAGAGTACATTCAGACCGGGCATAGTGAACAGAAAACAACATAGATAAGCACATATGGTGTATGAAAAAAGGAGAGGCACATTAATTTTAACTTGAATATAGTAGTGAGTGGAAGATAAAGCAAACAGAAAGCATAGACCGTAGCAGAAGTCCCCAAGTCCCCAAGAAAGAAGAAATAAAGAAAGAGCAAACAAAAGTTAGGAAAAAGAAGAGGATAGCGAAAGAAAATACAAGAGAAAACTTAATACCAAAGAGAAAAAACCCCAGCAGGGGTAGTCTGTAGTAGACAAAATGCATGGGAGGAAAACGTGAAGGAGCAACCACAGAGGCCAGCACCTATAACTCAGTTTGCTCAACATCATATATAAAGCTTAAGCAGCAGAGCAACAATAATCTGCTAATGTTCAGTAAACTTAAATTTACCAGCATATCAAAAAGGCCTAAAGATTTGAATCTAAAGAAAAACCTGTATAAATTCATTCCGTTAAATGATCAAAGACACAAAAATAGATACTACATACTGAATTAAAAGAAAAAAGTAAATAACAGTATCTAATAAATCTCAGATCGCATATGGTAAGGCAAATAACATGTAAATAGAATAATAAAAATCTAATCCTAGAATTAAAATATTAAATACATCTGGGTATACAGACTCAGATAAAAAGCCATTATGGAAATTTAGAGAATATGCAAGGAAATGAGCAATTTATATAACGGGAAAGAATTAATTAGAAACATCTTATAAATATTAAAAGCAGCCTAAAGGTAAGTATAAAACATTACTCCATATCTGTTAGTAGAAAAGATAGTAAACATATAAAGCAATAAACAATACCTAAGGAATGATATACATAACATACTATCTATCTCGAATAATTTATTGATCACGTCTAATAATGTTTACGATAATCTATAAATTAACATATAGTAACTACACGGACTAAGACATATAAAAGAAAAGCCAAAGGAGAATAAGAGGGTGAATATCACATCTAAGGGCAGACCCTAACCATATTGTACTTCTTGGGACAAAAAGCAATGATATGACCGACATCAAGCACAGAAATACTAGAGAGAAAATCTATAATACAGGATGAAGAAATCAAAGAAGGATGTCTGAATTTACACAAAAACAGACCAAATAAGGAGAGAGGTAAAGTGAGTCAAAGAAGATGACGAGTGAGAAATATATATAGAAGGAGAATATACATGCACAAAAAGACAAGAAGACATAAATAACAAAGATACATATAAAGCCAATAGATACTAAGAAACCATTATCTTGGGGATGAATGAAGGCATCTGTAAAAGGAAAAAGTTAGTAACGTTATGAGGAGAGCGCCGCAACACTCAAACAACGTAGATCATTTCAGCATGTTTCACCACAAATTTCGAGATAACATTAAAGCAACAGGAACCTAGCAACACACAAATGCGCATTAATACAGCCACCTGAAAAAGAAGAGATTAGGGGTTAGATGGGCCTGCAATAGACTCCGCGTCCATCCGAGACTCAAACTGATTGTCCAAAAAAGTGGACAGATCCGCTGGTTCGTGAAAAATCTGGTTGCGACCCCTGAAAGTCATTCTGAAGCATGAGGGACCAGCAAATGAGAACGGAATATTCATCTCTTGAAGTCGTCGTCGAAGATTTAGGAAACCTTTCCGCCGGATGACTGTGTCTCTGGCAAAGTCTTGAGAAATAGCGATTCTATGTCCTTCCCATTGCAGCGATCTAATTCTCCTCATGTGAGCTAAAATTTGTTCAGAATGTTGGTGTCTTAAAGGTTTAAATATCACTGGTCTTGGATTAGTGAGAGACTTGGGTTTAAACGTAGGAACCCTATGGGCACGCTCTATTTCAAAGTCCTTTTGAAAAGAGAGATTTAGCGTTGTGGGAATCCATTTGAGTAAAAAGTCCAACATGGATGGTGCCTCTTTTTCACAGTCCTCTGGCAGACCAAAAATACGAAGATTACTTCTACGGTTCCTATCTTCCTGTTCCGTGAGATCCCTTCTCAGTGAACTTAAGGAACGCTCCATGTTCTGCATATGTTTGCTCTGCTTATGTGTGGAATCTTCAACTGCCCCAATCCGGGACTCAGCATTGGAAACACGTAGTGATAAGTGTTTAAGCTCATTCCTGATAGCCGCCACTTCCACCTGAAGTAGATCAGTGTTCGTTTTTGTGCCCTGCGCAATCTCATGGACGGAGTTGAGGCGAGAGAGAATGGTGTCCAAAGTAGCCCCAGATTCAGTTTTATCTTTAGGTGATATATCCGGTGTGGGAGAGGCTTGCTTAGCCCTCTTTAGAGCTGCTTTAGAGTCCTTATCTTTTAAGGGGACCCCCATACTTTCAGCCATTGAAGCAGGGCAAAGAGGTCAGCAGATGAAGGATTATACAAAGTTCGTAAGACCAAGCGAGAATCACAAACTTCTCCTCAGGGATGACAAAAAAGAAAAAAAAACAAAGGAAGCCAGATAGCGTCGTTGATTACTCACTTGAGGCTAAAATTCTCCTCTTGACAAAGCATGTAAAATATAGGCACCAAAAGCAAGAGCACCAGATACTGATCCCTTGACAGACTGTTCCCAGAAAGACATCTAAGACACATCACATGGCGTCATCAGCAGGCTCCAATATTTGTCAACGAGAGACATTTGCCACCAGAGGATATGTTAGATTCAGCGAGCGCACTGGAGGACACAAACTAGTAGTAGTAGCGCGACCAGCATCATATGTATAAATATACATGAGTGGATGGGCGGGCAAACGTAAGCAGGCAACTTGCATCGGAGTTTAGCTGCGTAGTGTAGTTAAGACCAGCAGTAAATATTTTTGTCAGTGCAAGCACGAGATAGCATAGCACCACATATAAGCCCTCTCAGGGAAGCCAGAGAAAAATCATGCTCAGACACCATACCTCTTAAGTAGAAGAAAAAAGAGGCTCAATAGGGTCACCACAGCGCCAACGTCCTAAAAACGACAGCCTTCCATCAAGATTCCTCATGAGCCGCCATTTTGTGTAGGGTCTGTGAGGAGAAGACCTCGAACGCTCTCACATGGCCAAAAGCGACCCAAAGTCGCTGAAATTTTCACAGCCTGGTCCCGCGACGTTCCGCTGCCGATATTTGCGGTTCAAAGAGCAGAAAACCGGGATTAAATCATCCGGAACTGAAAGACCGCCTCCGCGATCCGCCGGAGCTCAGCACAGCGCGGCCATCTTGGTTGCGCGCCATAGGCAGGTGAGGACTTAACCTTACAATCCACCTCCCATTGACAAGATGGTTAAGTCAAGTTTTTATCAGGTGTTAAATTCCAGCGATAATCGCGGTTAGCGCAACTTTTTTTATCGCTTCGCGGGCATTGATAATAGGGGGAAGTTGTGTTTGCGACTGTTTGCAGTTGCTTTTAGTTGGGAATGCCTACTTTGCATGTCATTAGCGATAATTATTGCTGACATGCAAAGCGGCATCAAAACGGCCGCTATCGCCATTAAGCTGTCGCTAACAGCTGTTAGCGACAGCTTGCTAATAGTGCGATAAAAATATCGCCGCTTTATCAGCAAAAAGTGCCGCTAAAGTGGCGATACTGCCCTTGATAATATGCCCCATAGTTGGTTACATGGGAACACCCATGTACCAACCATGCTAAACCTCCTTGAGGCAAAGCAATGCAAAGTAGCACTAAACTACTTCGCTCTACTTTAAGGCTACTTTCTAATGCAAATAAACTTTTATGGTGGAATGTAAATCCCATATGAACATTCACTTTAGATTCCCATCCCTTTTGTGATGTAAAACCAATGCAAAATGTTAGTGAATCTGCCCTTAAATGTTAAGTAGAATGCGATTTTTTTACAATAGTTATTCATTTTCCAGTATCAATACTTGGTCATTGCTGTGGTCAGTATATTACACAGGACTCCATGATGAAAACTCACTTTATTGAACTACTACTTGCTGTTTAGAGTGTGATGCTCAAATCAGGGCTCAATTCTAAATGATTGTCCGTTGCTGTCAATCTGAGATGAAGCTGATCTCCCCAGGGGTGCAACCTATTTCATTTCTTGCTAAATGAGGTCTTTGCCCTTTTATTTGAAGTGTACAAGGTCACGGCTAGGAATGAGGTGGTACAGAAGCAGCAATCGGGAGCTGTGCTAGCAGACAAAGAAAGCAGCGACATGTGGCTGCTAGCACAGTGCTGCAAATGTGTCAAATAATATTGAAGTATGGGTTTTTCTATCAATTTCCATTTATGAGTGCGCTGATTGGTTTGAAATAGCCCCCCAATCATTGATTTTGACACAATTGCCAGCGGTGCCTTACAGTGTGACAGAAGCATCTTGGAGCAGTTTATATCTTGGTATTGATTGAAAGACCTGGGATATGACATCTATTTTACTTCTTTTGTTTCCCCAGTGGCCACTACAAAAAGCATTACTGTGTGCCTGAGCTGAGTAAGATTTTGGAGAGTTCAAAATCAGACAAAGTACAGACAACTTGCACTGCAGAGAACCTGGAAAATATTGGTTAATATCCCATTACTTTTTATAAAGTCTCTGGGCCTGGTGTAATATTACATTAACAAGAAGTGATCTCAAATTGCGCACTGACTTTTTGTGAATGCATTCTGATTTTGAGAACTGACTTGGGTCCTAATAGGTTGGTTAAAAAAATGATCGGTTAATGGAGGTCATAGACACCTGCCTAATTAGTATTCATTAGGTAGGTTGCAATTTGCGACCCCTGCCCCGTGATTAGCTACAATCACAGAAATGGTGGCCTGCAAGGGACAGCACAATACCATTCCTGTGATTTCTTTCATGACAAAAAACAACATTTAGCAGCCAGAGTTCCTTCAAGGAACCCAGATTGCTTTAAAACAATCTGTTTTTGAAAGTTTGAGTGAGAGCAGGCAGCAGTCTTCCCATGAGCATGTGTTACAAAAAAGTGCACACTACTTTGCTTTTAACATCTGATTTCACATTGATATACAATAAGATTATTTTTGTGAAGTAGATCTTTATGATCCAAAGGGGTTATTAGCAGGGGGTTATCCTTCATTATACCAGATGCCAAATTTAATGTTATACTAGCATTGCTCTAATGGAAATTATGGGGCATATTAGCAAGACCCACGTTAAAATGATCGCCGTTTTAGCGGCAGGAAACTGCCGCTAAAACGGCGATAATGGGCTTGCTAATATGCGTTATAGAATTCCAATAGAAGCCCAGGTTAGATGTGCAGGACATCTAACCTGGGCTTCTATTGGAATTCCATAACGCATATTAGCAAGCCCATTATCGGCGTTTTAGCGGCAGTTTCCTGCCGCTAAAACGGCGATAATTTTAACGTGGGTCTTGCTAATATGCCCCTATGTTTGCAGCTTCTGCACATGATGGTGAAGGAGACATTTAGAGGGAAATTGAAACAAAGCTGAGGGGCAATGTGCCTCACTTGGATCTTTAGCATTAGAAAGTAGGGGGTGTAAGAAAGTGCCTTTTTGGAGTGGTCATTCCATTTTTTAGGGACTGGAGGTGCTGTTTTTTGAACTTTGCAATGGGGGCTACTGCTGTCCTGGCCCTAATTTATGTGCTCCCTGACCTCTTAAAACCTGATCGAATTAATTAATTTTGAATTGGCATATTTAACTTTCCAGTACAGTCAGAGAATATGGTGCAGGAAAATTCACCAGTTGCATGGAAAGTTAAATGTCACCTATGGACTGAAGCACATGTTGTGCAATCCACTAGGCTGGGAAAACATGGCTTTGGGCCTACCTGTGTAGCCTGATGGCTGCAGTTTATAAATTTGCAGGCAAACCTTTCAGAATAACCATCTTCTGACAGGAAAGAACCCTAACTTCAAATATTAAATAGGTCATCCCTAAGTAGGTCTTGTAGCCCACAAGATAGAGAGCCTAGTATTTAAAAATGTTACAGCAAACAAATGATGGACGGAATGCTGACAATGCAAACATTCTCCCCCAGTCAAAAGATCTGGGTTAAATCCATCGTTCTTTTGCCCATTACGCCACCCCAGTTTGGACCCAGCCATATGCAAATCAGTCTTGACCCTGTGCCCCATGGGAACAGTCCAGACCGAACTGCCAGGCCAGGTCCTCCCTGAACCAGAAACAAGCATCCTGGGACTGGTTTCAGGGTATGTCACCCTTCTTCAGCCAGGCTAGTTAGAATCCAGTGGTACAGTGAGCAAGGAACCCTTGTCTGGGCATACCCATCCCACTTAGGGCGAAAAGTGTTACAGCAAACAAATGATGGACGGAATGCTGACAATGCAAACATTCTCCCCCAGTCAAAAGATCTGGGTTAAATCCACCGTTCTTTTGCCCACTACGCCACCCCAGTTTGGACCCAGCCATATGCAAATCAGTCTTGACCCTGTGCCCCATGGGAACAGTCCAGACCGAACTGCCAGGCCAGGTCCTCCCTGGACCGGAAAAAGCATCCTGGGACCGGTTTCAGGGTATGTCACCCTTCTTCAGCCAGGCTAGCTTGAATCCAGTGGCACAGTGAGCAAGGGACCCACGTCTGCGCATACCCATCCCACTTAGGGCGAAAAGTGTTAGAGCAAACAAATGATGGACGGAATGCTGACAATGCAAACATTCTGCTGCAGTCCAAAGATCTGGGTGAAATCCATCGTTCTTTTGCCCACTACGCCAACCCAGTTTGGACCCAGCCATATGCAAATCAGTCTTGACCCTGTGACCCATGGGAACAGTCCAGACCGAACTGCCAGGCCAGGTCCTCCCTGGACCGGAAACAAGCATCCTGGGACCGGTTTCAGGGTATGTCACCCTTCTTCAGCCAGGCTAGCTTGAATCCAGTGGCACAGTGAGCAAAGGACCCACGTCTGGGCATACCCATCCCACTTAGGGTGAAAAGTGTTACAGCAAACAAATGATGGACGGAATGCTGACAATACAAACATTCTCCCCCAGTCAAAAGATCTGGGTTAAATCCATCGTTCTTTTGCCCATTACGCCACCCCAGTTTGAACCCAGCCATATGCAAATCAGTCTTGACCCTGTGCCCCATGGGAACAGTCCAGACCGAACTGCCAGGCCAGGTCCTCCCTGGACCAAAAACAAGCATCCTGGGACCGGTTTCAGGGTATGTCACCCTTCTTCAGCCAGGCTAGCTTGAATTCAGTGGCACAGTGAGCAAGGGACCCACGTCTGGGCATACCCATCCCACTTAGGGCAAAAAGTGTTACAGCAAACAAATGATGGACGGAATGCTGACAATGCAAACATTCTCCCACAGTCAAAAGATCTGGGTTAAATCCATCGTTCTTTTGCCCACTACTCCACCCCAGTTTGGACCCTGCCATATGCAAATCAGTCTTGACCATGTGCCCCATGGAAACAGTCCAGACCGAACTGCCAGTCCAGGTCCTCCCTGGATCGGAAACAAGCATCCTGGGACCGGTTTCAGGGTATGTCACCCTTTTTCAACGAGGCTAACTTGAATCCAGTGGCACAGTGATCAAGGGACCCACGTCTGGGCATACCCATACCACTTAGGGCGAAAAGTGTTACAGCAAACAAATGATGGACGGAATGCTGACAATGCAAACATTCTCCCCCAGTCAAAAGATCTGGGTTAAATCCACCGTTCTTTTGCCCACTTAGCCACCCCAGTTTGGACCCAGCCATATGCAAATCAGTCTTGACCCTGTGCCCCATAGGAACAGTCCAGACCGAACTGCCAGGCCAGGTCCTTCCTGGACCGGAAAAAAGCATCCTGGGACCGGTTTCAGGGTATGTCACCCTTCTTCAGCCAGGCTAGCTTGAATCCAGTGGCACAGTGAGCAAGGAACCCACGTCTGAGCATACCCATCCCACTTAGAGAGAAAAGTGTTACAGCAAACAAATGATGGACAGAATGCTGACAATGCAAATATTCTCCCCCAGTCAAAAGATCTGGGTTAAATCCATTGTTCTTTTGCCCACTACGCCAACCCAATTTGGACCCAGCCATATGCAAATCAGTCTTGACCCTGTGCCCCATGGGAACAGTCCAGACCAAACTGCCAGGCCAGGTCCTCCCTGGACCAGAAACAAGCATCCTGGGACCGGTTTCAGGGTATGTCACCCTTCTTCAGCCAGGCTAGCTTGAATCCAGTGGCACAGTGAGCAAGGGAACCACGTCTGGGCATACCCATCCCACATAGGGCGAAAAGTGTTACAGCAAACAAATGATGGACGGAATGCTGACAATGCAAACATTCTCCCCCAGTCAAAAGATCTGGGTTAAATCCATCGTTCTTTTGTCCACTATGCCACCCCAGTTTGGACCCAGCCATATGCAAATCAGTCTTGACCCTGTGCCCCATGGGAACAGTCCAGACCAAACTGCCAGGCCGGTCCTCCCTGGACCGGAAACAAGCATCCTGGGACCAGTCTCAGGGTATGTAACACTTCTTCAGCCAGGCTAGCTTGAATCCAGTGTCACAGTGAGCAAGGGACCCACGTCTGGGCATACCCATCCCACTTAGGGCGAAAAGTGTTACAGCAAACAAATGATGGACGGAATGCTGACAATGCAAACATTCTCCCCCAGTCAAAAGATCTGGGTTAAATCCATCGTTCTTTTGCCCACCACGCCACCCCAGTTTGGAACCAGCCATATGCAAATCAGTCTTGACCCTGTGCCCCATGGGAACAGTCCAGAATGAACTGCCAGGTCCACCCTGGACCGGAAACAAGCATCCTGGGACCGGTTTCAGGGTATGTCACCCTTCTTCAGCCAGGCTAGCTTGAATCCAGTGGCACAGTGAGCAAGGGACCCACGTCTGGGCACACTCATCCCACTTAGGGTGAAAAGTGTTACAGCAAACAAATGATGGACGGAATGCTGACAATGCAAACATTCTCCCCAGTCAAAAGATCTGGGTTAAATCCATCGTTCTTTTGCCCACTACGCCACCCCAGTTTGGACCCAGCCATATGCAAATCAGTCTTGACCCTGTGCCCCATGGGAACAGTCCAGACCGAACTGCCAGGCCATGTCCTCCCTGGACCGGAAACAAGCATCCTGGGACCGGTTTCAGGGTATGTCACCCTTCTTCAGCCAGGCTAGCTTGAATCCAGTAGCACAGTGAGCAAGGGACCCACGTCTGGGCATACCCATCCCACTTAGGGCGAAACGTTTTACAGAAAACAAATGATGGACGGAATGCTGACAATGCAAACATTCTCCCCCAGTCAAAAGATCTGGGTTAAATCCATCGTTCTTTTGCCCACTACGCCACCCCAGTTTGGACACAGCCATATGCAAATCAGTCTTGACCCTGTGCCCCATGGGAACAGTCCAGACCGAACTGCCAGGCCAGGTACTCCCTGGACCAGAAACAAGCATCCTGGGACCGGTTTCAGGGTATGTCACCCTTCTTCAGCCAGGCTAGCTTGAATCCAGTGGCACAGTGAGCAAGGGAACCACGTCTGGGCATACCCATCCCACATAGGGCGAAAAGTGTTACAGCAAACAAATGATGGACGGAATGCTGACAATGCAAACATTCTCCCCCAGTCAAAAGATCTGGGTTAAATCCATCGTTCTTTTGCCCACTACGCCACCCCAGTTTGGACCCAGCCATATGCAAATCAGTCTTGACCCTGTGCCCCATGGGAACAGTCCAGACCGAACTGCCAGGCCATGTCCTCCCTGGACCGGAAACAAGCATCCTGGGACCGGTTTCAGGGTATGTCACCCATCTTCAGCCAGGCTAGCTTGAATCCAGTAGCACAGTGAGCAAGGGACCCACGTCTGGGCATACCCATCCCACTTAGGGCGAAACGTTTTACAGAAAACAAATGATGGACGGAATGCTGACAATGCAAACATTCTCCCCCAGTCAAAAGATCTGGGTTAAATCCATCGTTCTCTTGCCCACTACGCCACCCGAGTTTGGACCCAGCCATATGCAAATCAGTCTTGACCCTGTGCCCCATGGGAACAGTCCAGACCAAACTGCCAGGCCAGGTACTCCCTGGACCAGAAACAAGCATCCTGGGACCGGTTTCAGGGTATGTCACCCTTCTTCAGCCAGGCTAGCTTGAATCCAGTGGCACAGTGAGCAAGGGAACCACGTCTGGGCATACCCATCCCACATAGGGCGAAAAGTGTTACAGCAAACAAATGATGGACGGAATGCTGACAATGCAAACATTCTCCCCCAGTCAAAAGATCTGGGTTAAATCCATCGTTCTTTTGCCACTATGCCACCCCAGTTTGGACCCAGCCATATGCAAATCAGTCTTGACCCTGTGCCCCATGGGAACAGTCCAGAATGAACTGCCAGGTCCACCCTGGACCGGAAACAAGCATCCTGGGACCGGTTTCAGGGTATGTCACCCTTCTTCAGCCAGGCTAGCTTGAATCCAGTGGCACAGTGAGCAAGGGACCCACGTCTGGGCACACTCATCCCACTTAGGGTGAAAAGTGTTACAGCAAACAAATGATGGACGGAATGCTGACAATGCAAACATTCTCCCCCAGTCAAAAGATCTGGGTTAAATCCATCGTTCTTTTGCCCACTACGCCACCCCAGTTTGGACCCAGCCATATGCAAATCAGTCTTGACCCTGTGCCCCATGGGAACAGTCCAGACCGAACTGCCAGGCCATGTCCTCCCTGGACCGGAAACAAGCATCCTGGGACCGGTTTCAGGGTATGTCACCCTTCTTCAGCCAGGCTAGCTTGAATCCAGTAGCACAGTGAGCAAGGGACCCACGTCTGGGCATACCCATCCCACTTAGGGCGAAACGTTTTACAGAAAACAAATGATGGACGGAATGCTGACAATGCAAAAATTCTCCTGCAGTCCAAAGATCTGGGTGAAATCCATCGTTCTTTAGCCCACTACGCCAACCCAGTTTGGACCCAGCCATATGCAAATCAGTCTTGACCCTGTGCCCCATGGGAATAGTCCAGACCGAACTGCCAGGCCAGGTCCTCCCTGGACCGGAAACAAGCATCCTGGGACCGGTTTCAGGGTATGTCACCCTTCTTCAGCCAGGCTAGCTTGAATCCAGTGGCACAGTGAGCAAAGGACCCACGTATGGGCATACCCATCCCACTTAGGGTGAAAAGTGTTACAGCAAACAAATGATGGACGGAATGCTGACAATACAAACATTCTCCCCCAGTCAAAAGATCTGGTTTAAATCCATCGTTCTTTTGCCCATTACGCCACCCCAGTTTGAACCCAGCCATATGCAAATCAGTCTTGACCCTGTGCCCCATGGGAACAGTCCAGACCGAACTGCCAGGCCAGGTCCTCCCTGGACCGGAAACAAGCATCCTGGGACCGGTTTCAGGGTATGTCACCCATCTTCAGCCAGGCTAGCTTGAATCCAGTGGCACAGTGAGCAAGGGACCCACGTCTGGGCATACCTATCCCACTTAGGGTGAAAAGTGTTAGAGCAAACAAATGATGGACGGAATGCTGACATTGCAAACATTCTCCCCCAGTCAAAAGATCTGGGTTAAATCCATAGTTCTTTTGCCCACTACGCCACCCCAGTTTGGACCAAGCCATATGCAAATCAGTCTTGACCCTGTGCCCCATGGGAACAGTCCAGACCGAAGCGTCCTCTCTGAACTGGAAACAAGCATCCTGGGACAGGTTTCAGGTTATGTCACCCTTCTTCAGACAGTCTAGCTTGAATCCAGTGGCACAGTGAGCAAAGGCCCCATGTCTGGGCATACCCATCCCACTTAGAGCGAAAAGTGTTACAGCAAACAAATGATGGACGGAATGCTGACAATGCAAACATTCTCCCCCAGTCAAAAGATCTGGGTTAAATCCATCGTTCTTTTGCCCACTACACCACCCCAGTTTGGACCCAGCCATATGCAAATCAGTCTTGACCCTGTGCCCCATGGGAACTGTCCAGACCAAACTGCCAGGCAAGGTCCTCCCTGGACCGGAAACAAGCATCCTGGGACCGGTTTCAGGGTATGTCACCCTTCTTCTGCCAGGCTAGTTTGAATCCAGTGGCACAGTGAGCAAGGGACCCAAGTCTGGGCACACCCATCCCACTTAGGGCGAAAAGTGTTACAGCAAACAAATGATGGATGGAATGCTGACAATGCAAACATTCTCTCCCAGTCAAAAGATCTGGGTTAAATCCATCATTATTTTTTCCACTACGCCACCCCAGTTTGGAGCCAGCCATATGCAAATCAGTCTTGACCCTGTGCCCCATGGGAACAGTCCAGACCGAACTGCCAGGCCAGGTCCTCCCTGGACCGGAAACAAGCATCCTGGGACCGGTTTCAGGGTATGTCACCCTTCTTCAGCCAGGCTAGCTTGAATCCAGTGGCACAGTGAGCAAGGGACCCACGTCTGGGCATACCCATCCCACTTAGGGCGAAAGGTGTTACAGCAAACAAATGATGGACAGAATGCTGACAATGCAAACATTCTCCCCAGTCAAAAGATTTGGGTTAAATCCATCCTTCTTTTGCCCAATACGCCATACCAGTTTGGACCCACCCATATGCAAATCAGTCTTGACCCTGTGCCCCATGGGAACAGTCTAGACCGAACTGCCAGGCCAGGTCCTCCCTGGACCGGAAAAAAGCATCCTGGGACCGGTTTCAGGGTATGTCACCCTTCTTCAGCTAGGCTAGCTTGAATCCAGTGGCACAGTGAGCAAGGGACTCACGTCTGGGCATACCCATCCCACTTAGGGCAAAAAGTGTTATAGCAAACAAATGATGGACGGAATGCTGACAATGCAAAGATTCTCCCCCAGTCAAAAGATCTGGGTTAAATCCATAGTTCTTTTGCCCACTACGCCACCCCAGTTTGGACCCAGCCATATGCAAATCAGTCTTGACCCTGTGCCCCATGGGAACAGTTCAGACCGAAGTGCTGGGCCGCGTCCTCCCTGGACTGGAAACAAGCATCCTGGGACAGGTTTCAGGGTATGTCACCCTTCTTCAGACAGGCTAGCTTGAATCCAGTGGCACAGTGAGCAAAGGACCCATGTCTGGGCATACCCATCCCGCTTAGAGCGAAAAGTGTTACAGCAAACAAATGAAGGACGGAATGCTGACAATTTAAACATTCTCCCCCAGTCAAAAGATCTGGGTTAAATCCATCATTCTTTTGCCCACTACGCCACCCCAGTTTGCACCCAGCCATATGCAAATCAGTCTTGACCCTTTGCCCCATGGGAACAGTCCAGACCGAACTGCCAGGCCAGGCCAGGTCCTCCCTGGACCGGAAACAAGCATTCTGGGACCGGTTTCAGGTTATGTCACCCTTCTTCAGCTAGGCTAGCTTGAATCCAGTGGCACAGTGAGCAAAGGACCCACGTCTGGGCATACCCATCCCACTTAGGGCGAAAAGTGTTACAGCAAACAAATGATGGACGGAATGCTGACAATGCAAACATTCTCCCCCAGTCAAAAGATCTGGGTTAAATCCATCGTTCTTTTGCCCACTGCGCCACCCCAGTTTGGACCCAGCCATATGCAAATCAGTCTTGACCCTTTGCCCAATGGGAACAGTCCAGACCGAACTGCCAGGCCAGGTCCTCCCTGCACCAGAAACAAGCATCCTGAGATAGGTTTCAGGGTATGTCACCCTTCTTCAGCCAAGCTAGCTTGAATCCAGTGGCACAGTGAGCAAGGGACCCATGGCTGGGCATACCCATCCCACTTAGGGCGAAAAGTGTTACAGCAAACAAATGATGGACGGAATGCTGACAATGCAGACATTCGCCCTCAGTCAAAAGATATGGGTTAAATCCATCGTTCTTTTGCCCACTACTCCACCCCAGTTTGGACCCAGCCATATGCAAATCAGTCTTGACCCTGTGCCCCATGGGAACAGTCCAGACCGAACTGCCAGGCAAGGTCCTCCCTGGACCGGAAACAAGCATCCTGGGACCGGTTTCAGGGTATGTCACCCTTCTTCAGCCAGGATAGCTTGAATCCAGTGGCACAGTGAGCAAGGGACCCATGTCTGGGCATACCCATCCCACTTAGGGCGAAAAGTGTTACAGCAAACAAATGATGGACGGAATGCTGACAATGCAAACATTCTCCCCCAGTCAAAAGATCTGGGTTAAATCCATCGTTCTTTTGCCCACTACGCCACCACAGTTTGGACACAGGCATATGCAAATCAGTCTTGACCCTGTGCCCCATGGGAACAGTGCAGACTGAACTGCCAGGCCAGGTCCTCCCTGGACCGGAACCAAGCATCCTGGGACCGGTTTCAGGGTATGTCACCCTTCTTCAGCCAGGCTAGCTTGAATCCAGTGGCACAGTGAGCAAGGGACCCACGTCTGGGCATACCCATCCCACTTAGGGCGAAGAGTGTTACAGCAAACATATGATGGACGGAATGCTGACAATGCAAACATTCTCCCCCAGTCAAAAGATCTGGGTTAAATCCATTGTTCTTTTGCCCACTACGCCACCCCAGTTTGGACCCAGCCATAAGCAAATCAGTCTTGACCCTGTGCCCCATGGGAACAGTCCAGACCGAACTGCCTGGCCAGGTCCTCCCTGGACCGGAAACAAGCATCCTGGGACGGGTTTCAGGGTATGTCACCCTTCTTCAGCCAGGCTAGCTTGAATCCAGTGGCACAGTGAGCAAGGGACCCACGTCTGGGCATACCCATCCCACTTAGGGCGAAAAGTGTTACAGCAAACAAATGATGGACGGAATGCTGACAATGCAAACATTCTCCCCCAGTCAACAGATCTGGGTTAAATCCATCGTTCTTTTGCCCACTACGCCACCCCAGTTTGGACCCAGCCATATGCAAATCAGTCCTGACCCTGTGCCCCATCGGAACAGTCCAGACCGAACTGCCAGGCCAGGTCCTCCCTGGACCGGAAACAAGCATCCTGGGATCGGTTTCAGGGTATGTCACCCTTCTTCAGCCAGGCTAGCTTGAATCCAGTGGCACAGTGAGCAAGGGACCCACATCTGGGCATACCCATCCCACTTAGGGCGAAAAGTGGTACAGCAAACAAATGATGGACGGAATGCTGAAAATGCAAACATTCTCCCCCAGTCAAAAGATCTGGGTTAAATCCATCGTTCTTTTGCCCACTACGCCATCCCAGTTTGGACCCAGCCATATGCAAATCAGTCTTGACCCTGTGCCTCATGGGAACAGTCCCGACCGAACTGCCAGGCCAGGTCCTCCCTGGACCGGAAACAATCATCCTGGGATCGGTTTCAGGGTATGTCACCCTTCTTCAGCCAGGCTAGCTTGAATCCAGTGGCACAGTGAGCAAGGTACCCACGTCTGGGCATACCCATTCCACTTAGGGCGAAAAGTGTTACAGCAAACAAATGATGGACGGAATGCTGACAATGCAAACATTCTCCCCAGTCAAAAGATCTGGGTTAAATCCATCGTTCTATTGCAAACTACGCCACCCCAGTTTGGACCCAGCCATATGCAAATCAGTATTGACCCTGTGCCCCATGGGAACAGTCCAGACCGAACTGCCAGGCCAGGTCCTCCCTGGACCGGAAACAAGCATCCTGGGAGCGGTTTCAGGGTATGTAACCCTTCTTCAGCCAGGCTAGCTTGAATCCAGTGGCACAGTGAGCAAGGGACCCACGTCTGGGCATACCCATCCCACTTAGGGTGAAAAGTGTTATAGCAAACAAATGATGGACGGAATGCTGACAATGCAAACATTCTCCCCCAGTCAAAAGATCTGGGTTAAATCCACCTTTCTTTTGCCCACTACGCCACCCCAGTTTGGACCCAGCCATATGCAAATCAGTCTTGACCCTGTGCCCAATGGGAACAGTCCAAACCGAACTGCCAGGCCAGGTCCTCCCTGGACCGGAAACAAGCATCCTGGGAGCGGTTTCAGGGTATGTCACCCTTCTTCAGCCAGGCTAGCTTGAATCCAGTGGCACAGTGAGCTAGGGACCCACGTCTGGGCATACCCATCCCACTTAGGGCGAAAAGTGTTACAGCAAACAAATGATGGACAGAATGCTGACAATGCAAACATTCTCCCCAGTCAAAAGATTTGGGTTAAATCCATCGTTCTTTTGCCCAATACGCCACCCCAGTTTGGACCCACCCATATGCAAATCAGTCTTGACCCTGTGCCCCATGGCAACAGTCCAGACCGAACTGCCAGGCCAGGTCCTCCCTGGACCGGAAACAAGCATCCTGGGACCGGTTTCAGGGTATGTCACCCGTCTTCAGCCAGGCTAGCTTGAATCCAGTGGCACAGTGAGCAAGGGACCCACGTCTGGACATACCCAATCCCACTTAGGGTGAAAAGTGTTATAGCAAACAAATGATGGACGGAATGCTGACAATGCAAACATTCTCCCCCAGTCAAAAGATCTGGGTTAAATTCATCGTTCTTTTGCCCACTACGCCACCCCAGTTTGGACCCAGCCATATGCAAATCAGTCTTGACCCTGTGCCCCATGGGAACAGTCCAGACCGAACTGCCAGTCCAGGTACTCCTGAACTGGAAACAAGCATCCTGGGACAGGTTTCAGGTTATGTCACCCTTCTTCAGACAGGCTAGCTTGAATCCAGTGGCACAGTGAGCAAGGGACCCATGTCTGGGCATACCCATCCCACTTAGAGCGAAAAGTGTTACAGCAAACAAATGATGGACGGAATGCTGACAATGCAAACATTCTCCCCCAGTCAAAAGATCTGGGTTAAATCCATCGTTCTTTTGCCCACTACACCACCCCAGTTTGGACCCAGCCATATGCAAATCAGTCTTGACCCAGTGCCCCATGGGAACAGTCCAGACCAAACTGCCAGGCAAGGTCCTCCCTGGACCTGAAACAAGCATCCTGGGACCGGTTTCAGGGTATGTCACCCTTCTTCTGCCAGGCTAGCTTGAATCCAGTGGCACAGTGAGCAAGGGACCCACGTCTGGGCACACCCCTCCCACTTAGTGCGAAAAGTGTTACAGCAAACAAATGACGGATGGAATGCTGACAATGCAAACATTCTCCCCCAGTCAAAAGGTCTGGGTTAAATCCATCCTTCTTTTCCCCAATACGCCATCCCAGTTTGGACCCACCCATATGCAAATCAGTCTTGACCCTGTGCCCCATGGGAACAGTCCAGACCGAACTGCCAGGCCAGGTCCTCCCTGGACCGGAAACAAGCATCCTGGGATCGGTTTCAGGGTATGTCACCCTTCTTCAGCCAGGCTAGCTTGAATCCAGTGGCACAGTGAGCAAGGGACCCACGTCTGGGCATACCCATCCCACTTAGGGCGAAAAGTGTTACAGCAAACAAATGATGGACGGAATGCTGACAATGCAAACATTCTCCCCCAGTCAAAAGATCTGGGTTAAATCCATCGTTCTTTTGCCCACTACGCCACCCCAGTTTGGACCCAGCCATATGCAAATCAGTCTTGACCCTGTGCCCCATGGGAACAGTCCAGACCGAACTGCCAGGCCAGGTCCTCCCTGGACCGGAAACAAGCATCCTGGGACCGGTTTCAGGGTATGTCACCCTTCTTCAGCCAGGCTAGCTTGAATCCAGTGGCACAGTGAGCAAGGGACCCACGTCTGGGCATACCCATCCCACTTAGGGCGAAAAGTGTTACAGCAAACAAATGATGGACGGAATGCTGACAATGCAAACATTCTCCCCCAGTCAAAAGATCTGGGTTAAATCCATCGTTCTTTTGCCCACTACGCCACCCCAGTTTGGACCCAGCCATATGCAAATCAGTCTTGACCCTGTGCCCCATGGGAACAGTCCAGACCGAACTGCCAGGCCAGGTCCTCCCTGGACCGGAAACAAGCATCCTGGGACCGGTTTCAGGGTATGTCACCCTTCTTCAGCCAGGCTAGCTTGAATCCAGTGGCACAGTGAGCAAAGGACCCACGTCTGGGCATACCCATCCCACTTAGGGCGAAAAGTGTTACAGCAAACAAATGATGGACGGAATGCTGACAATGCAAACATTCTCCCCCAGTCAAAAGATCTGGGTTAAATCCATCGTTCTTTTGCCCACTACGCCACCCCAGTTTGGACCCAGCCATATGCAAATCAGTCTTGACCCTGTGCCCCATGGGAACAGTCCAGACCGAACTGCCAGGCCAGGTCCTCCCTGGACCGGAAACAAGCATCCTGGGACCGGTTTCAGGGTATGTCACCCTTCTTCAGCCAGGCTAGCTTGAATCCAGTGGCACAGTGAGCAAGGGACCCACGTCTGGGCATACCCATCCCACTTAGGGCGAAAAGTGTTACAGCAAACAAATGATGGACGGAATGCTGACAATGCAAACATTCTCCCCCAGTCAAAAGATCTGGGTTAAATCCATTGTTCTTTTGCCCACTACGCCACCCCAGTTTGGACCCAGCCATATGCAAATCAGTCTTGACCCTGTGCCCCATGGGAACAGTCCAGACCGAACTGCCAGGCCAGGTCCTCCCTGGACCGGAAACAAGCATCCTGGGACAGGTTTCAGGGTATGTCACCCTTCTTCAGCCAGGCTAGCTTGAATCCAGTGGCACAGTGAGCAAGGGACCCACGTCTGGGCATACCCATCCCACTTAGGGCGAAAAGTGTTACAGCAAACAAATGATGGACGGAATGCTGACAATGCAAACATTCTCCCCCAGTCAAAAGATCTGGGTTAAATCCATCGTTCTTTTGCCCACTACGCCACCCCAGTTTGGACCCAGCCATATGCAAATCAGTCTTGACCCTGTGCCCCATGGGAACAGTCCAGACCGAACTGCCAGGCCAGGTCCTCCCTGGACCGGAAACAAGCATCCTGGGACCGGTTTCAGGGTATGTCACCCTTCTTCAGCCAGGCTAGCTTGAATCCAGTGGCACAGTGAGCAAGGGACCCACGTCTGGGCATACCCATCCCACTTAGGGCGAAAAGTGTTACAGCAAACAAATGATGGACGGAATGCTGACAATGCAAACATTCTCCACCAGTCAAAAGATCTGGGTTAAATCCATCGTTCTTTTGCCCACTACGCCACCCCAGTTTGGACCCAGCCATATGCAAATCAGTCTTGACCCTGTGCCCCATGGGAACAGTCCAGACCGAACTGCCAGGCCAGGTCCTCCCTGGACCGGAAACAAGCATCCTGGGACCGGTTTCAGGGTATGTCACCCTTCTTCAGCCAGGCTAGCTTGAATCCAGTGGCACAGTGAGCAAGGGACCCACGTCTGGGCATACCCATCCCACTTAGGGCGAAAAGTGTTACAGCAAACAAATGATGGACGGAATGCTGACAATGCAAACATTCTCCCCAGTCAAAAGATCTGGGTTAAATCCATCGTTCTTTTGCCCACTACGCCACCCCAGTTTGGACCCAGCCATATGCAAATCAGTCTTGACCCTGTGCCCCATGGGAACAGTCCAGACCGAACTGCCAGGCCAGGTCCTCCCTGGACCGGAAACAAGCATCCTGGGACCGGTTTCAGGGTATGTCACCCTTCTTCAGCCAGGCTAGCTTGAATCCAGTGGCACAGTGAGCAAGGGACCCACGTCTGGGCATACCCATCCCACTTAGGGCGAAAAGTGTTATAGCAAACAAATGATGGACGGAATGCTGACAATGCAAACATTCTCCCCCAGTCAAAAGATCTGGGTTAAATCCATCGTTCTTTTGCCCACTACGCCACCCCAGTTTGGACCCAGCCATATGCAAATCAGTCTTGACCCTGTGCCCAATGGGAACAGTCCAGACCGAACTGCTGGGCCAGGTCCTCCCTGGACCGGAAACAAGCATCCTGGGACAGGTTTCAGGGTATGTCACCCTTCTTCAGCCAGGCTAGCTTGAATCCAGTGGCACAGTGAGCAAGGGACCCATGTCTGGGCATACCCATCCCACTTAGGGCGAAAAGTGTTACAGCAAACAAATGATGGACGGAATGCTGACAATGCAAACATTCTCCCCAGTCAAAAGATCTGGGTTAAATCCATCGTTCTTTTGCCCACTACGCCACCCCAGTTTGGACCCAGCCATATGCAAATCAGTCTTGACCCTGTGCCCCATGGGAACAGTCCAGACCGAACTGCCAGGCCAGGTCCTCCCTGGACCGGAAACAAGCATCCTGGGACCGGTTTCAGGGTATGTCACCCTTCTTCAGCCAGGCTAGCTTGAATCCAGTGGCACAGTGAGCAAGGGACCCACGTCTGGGCATACCCATCCCACTTAGGGCGAAAAGTGTTACAGCAAACAAATGATGGACGGAATGCTGACAATGCAAACATTCTCCCCCAGTCAAAAGATCTGGGTTAAATCCATCAGTTCTTTTGCCCACTACGCCACCCCAGTTTGGACCCAGCCATATGCAAATCAGTCTTGACCCTGTGCCCCATGGGAACAGTCCAGACCGAACTGCCAGGTCCTCCCTGCACTGGAAACAAGCATCCTGGGACAGGTTTCAGGGTATGTCACCCTTCTTCAGCCAGGCTAGCTTGAATCCAGTGGCACAGTGAGCAAGGGACCCATGTCTGGGCATACCCATCCCACTTAGGGCGAAAAGTGTTACAGCAAACAAATGATGGACGGAATGCTGACAATGCAAACATTCGTCCCCCAGTCAAAAGATCTGGGTTAAATCCATCGTTCTTTTGCCCACTACGCCACCCCAGTTTGGAGCCAGCCATATGCAAATCAGTCTTGACCCTGTGCCCCATGGGAACAGTCCAGACCGAACTGCCAGGCCAGGTCCTCCCTGGACCGGAAACAAGCATCCTGGGACCGGTTTCAGGGTATGTCACCCTTCTTCAGCCAGGCTAGCTTGAATCCAGTGGCACAGTGAGCAAGGGACCCACGTCTGGGCACACCCATCCCACTTAGTGCGAAAAGTGTTACAGCAAACAAATGATGGACGGAATGCTGACAATGCAAACATTCTCCCCCAGTCAAAAGATCTGGGTTAAATCCATCGTTCTTTTGCCCACTACGCCACCCCAGTTTGGACCCAGCCATATGCAAATCAGTCTTGACCCTGTGCCCCATGGGAACAGTCCAGACCGAACTGCCAGGCCAGGTCCTCCCTGGACCGGAAACAAGCATCCTGGGACCGGTTTCAGGGTATGTCACCCTTCTTCAGCCAGGCTAGCTTGAATCCAGTGGCACAGTGAGCAAGGGACCCACGTCTGGGCATACCCATCCCACTTAGGGCGAAGAGTGTTACAGCAAACATATGATGGACGGAATGCTGACAATGCAAACATTCTCCCCAGTCAAAAGATCTGGGTTAAATCCATAGTTCTTTTGCCCACTACGCCACCCCAGTTTGGACCCTGCCATAAGCAAATCAGTCTTGACCCTGTGCCCCATGGGAACAGTCCAGACCGAACTGCCTGGCCAGGTCCTCCCTGGACCGGAAACAAGCATCCTGGGACGGGTTTCAGGGTATGTCACCCTTCTTCAGCCAGGCTAGCTTGAATCCAGTGGCACAGTGAGCAAGGGACCCACGTCTGGGCATACCCATCCCACTTAGGGCGAAAAGTGTTACAGCAAACAAATGATGGACGGAATGCTGACAATGCAAACATTCTCCCCCAGTCAACAGATCTGGGTTAAATCCATCGTTCTTTTGCCCACTACGCCACCCCAGTTTGGACCCAGCCATATGCAAATCAGTCCTGACCCTGTGCCCCATCGGAACAGTCCAGACCGAACTGCCAGGCCAGGTCACTCCCTGGACCGGAAACAAGCATCCTGGGATCGGTTTCAGGGTATGTCACCCTTCTTCAGCCAGGCTAGCTTGAATCCAGTGGCACAGTGAGCAAGGGACCCACATCTGGGCATACCCATCCCACTTAGGGCGAAAAGTGGTACAGCAAACAAATGATGGACGGAATGCTGAAAATGCAAACATTCTCCCCCAGTCAAAAGATCTGGGTTAAATCCATCGTTCTTTTGCCCACTACGCCATCCCAGTTTGGACCCAGCCATATGCAAATCAGTCTTGACCCTGTGCCTCA